>MQTX01000144.1:153939-205620 GCA_009735665.1 Angiostrongylus cantonensis | reverse complement strand
TGGTAGATCTTGGTAGCTGTCTTCGACATAAACTGCTTCAAACCAGTAGGCTCTGTATAGCAAAATAAACCGAAAAAATGAAATTCAATGGAATCAATGCGCGTCGTCCACTTCTCCTCTCCCTCGCTTCCCCATGCGTCTATTGCATGCAGTGCATTTCAGACGTCATTTGTCAAGACAATGAATCGTGCATAACCCTCACTACAGAAGGTTGAGTCAGTCACTTCCACTATACACCAAGATTCCGTGAATGTAGTCAACTCTTGAGCATGTTATTTGTTATCGTTGCTTGTTATTTGTTGCTAAATTTATTAATCCTATAATACTGAGATATTTGCAAAACTCCGGACCGCAGGTGTATGCGTCTAAGGTCCTATTTCAAACGCGAAAACAATTGAGAAAGCCAAATTTTGCGCAGTAGAACACGACGGCACTCAGTACGACGCTGGTGTTTTCTGAAGGCTTGCTTTTGTAGGAAATTCTCAGAAAAAAAATTTCATTTGAAATTGAAATTTCTTGACAATTTAATTTCAACATGAATTCGAAATTTATGAAACGTTGCGTAAAAATTCTGTATGCAATTAAGGCGATAGATCAATGTTTGTTTTATAAATAAGTGAAGTTCCTGACTCCTCAAAGATTTCAATGAACAAAAAAAAATTATCTCCACTTGTCGAAGTTGTCGATGTCAACCGTCCTAGACGAAACGTCTAGCAAAGCAACTGCCCACCTCTTTAATCGGCCTAGTGAGCACCTTGGTGGTCACCCGTGAACAAATCGACGACAAATAAACGAAAAATGCACTAGCCCACACAATTCACAGTGGTGGTAGACCTTTCAAATATCTATTCGAACGGACGTTCAAGCAAACGTAGCTGGTTTTCACAAGGCCAAAATAGCATTCAAACCTCAGAGCTAAGAACAACCTCTGACAAGGAGCCCTATGTGCCATGCCGTTCATTCAAACGGCACAAATGACGAAAAAACTGGGAAAAACATAATGTCATGGTGGCTGTGCAAATCTTCCTCTCATGAACAATGTATGAGATGAGTGCCTTTGAATTTGGAACACTCCTTCATGTCTATCTCCGGACACCGCAATGAGAAAATTCAGCCAACTGTGAATGTAGTGGCTGTGAGGAAGTTCTCCTATAATACGATTCATCGTGGAACTCACTGTTAAAGCGAAATACAACCACAACGTTGTTGAGATATTTGCAGATTTCTAGACCGCGGGTGTCTGCAGTGGGGAACGAACGCGCTATTGTCTTTTCCAGGGTGTAACTCGTTCACAACCACACCATGCTGGTCCTTCGTTTCTTTCTGTCTCTCAGCCAGTTCTATCGATCAGTGCCGTCAGCAATCACTCGTCAACGGGATTGATCTGGAGACATCGGTATTGAACCCAATTAAGCTGAGGCTGTAGTTATAATCACAATCTTAACCTTTTTATGTCTGAAGTCTGGAGTTTTGCAAATATCTCAGCATTGTAGAAGTTATATTTCGCAACATACCTTGCTATTAAAAAGAATGGGCAGTAAATAAAAAGGTTAAAACTTAAGAAATACAACTAGATTAGTTGTATTTAACATGATACCCTGTCGTTAAAAATTATATTAGACAATAAATAAAAAGGTTACGATTGTGATTTCGGCTTCAGCCTCAGCTTAACTAGACTTGGTTCGTTGCCGATTTGGGCTCTTTAGATGAGTACCGCTGGCAGGTGATTGCTGATGGCGTCGATCGATAGAACTAGCTGAGAGACAGACAAAAAGAAGGGCTCGCATGGTGTGGTGGTGAACGTGTTATTCTCCGGAAAGAACAATAGCGCGTACGTTCTCCACTGCAGACACCTACGGTCCGTTTTGCAAATGTCTCAGTATCATCTTAGTTGTATTTCACATGATACCCTGCCGTTAAAAATTATAGTACACAGTAAACAAAAAGGTTAAGACCATATTATTATTTATTTAAGTAAGTACTACACTACCCGAAATCACATGTGTCATATTGTAAGAACCACAGCACATCTTGCATTCGATTTGTTCCCTCGCATCCGTCATCGAGAAAGGTCTTCGAAGTTTTTTTGTGTGTGGTTTCGTCTGCTGCTTGAGGATTACAGCCTTCTTCATGGATATCTTGAAAGCTAGTCGTGTCGACTCTCTCTAGAGTCTTGACATAGTCCTGGTAGAGTGCTTCCATGTGAAAACAACGAAGTGAGCCTGTACCAGTTCACTTTGGTACTAATTTGTCGACTTCGGAGCTCTGAGAGGCTTCACGACTCAGTGCGGGTTCGAAGCAACGCCTGAGTAGGTTAAGCAGTCCCAGTAATGAGTGGGATCGCTGCTACTGAGCTATCCGCTGTTTAGAATAACCTTGAATAATTTGAAATCTCTTATCCAGGACGTACTGTGGAAGGGTAACCTAACTCTTATGGTATGCGGATTACGCCGATATACGTCCATGTCCACATACTCTAGTGCAGTTACCATTGGCAAATTCGATAAGTGGTCTGATCGTCTTATAATCTGTTTCTCGATCATCTAATGTGACAGGATGGAGATTGTCCAACTGATTTTCAAATCTACTTTTTGTAAAAAGATTGAGTGCAATAGGGTGTAATTGAGAAGCAAAACCAATAATCCCCTATTGGAAGTCTAACAATTACCATATTAAAGGGGTGATCGATGAACCTTTCATCTCGTTAACACTTGTCCTATAGCACATATTTCCGTAGCTAATATCTATTTGTCTCATTTATAGTCAGCTCCTAAATTGGGGCCATAAATAATTCATAGCCTTCCAACGATTTACCGCCTCATCGTGGCTGGGAGATTTTCCTGGGTGTCGGTCTACGATGTACAGCAGAGGATTCATTACCTCCGTAGGGTGTCCCAAGCCGAGAAGGAGTTCGCTGTTTTCACCATCCACCAGGAAGCCCAGCAAAGAGTAAACTAATACCAGGATTCACCTCCGTCTTGGTATCAAAGTCGCATAATGACAAATATCCTTCTGTTACACAAGCGCTGCTACTACCTGTCGTGGTGAAGACTTGGGGCAGACTTTGACCACACTGACAATGGGATTCCAGGGAACCACAATGGCTTAATCTGCAAATCTACGATAAATGGTGATTATGCTGGACCCCGCACAAGTAGTGAAGACGGGCCATTCAAGTGTTCTACAATTCATAGAAATGTACCAGTTTTGTCCACTGAAACAAAAATTAGCAATTCTTACCAGACTATTGTCATCGATGAGCCCGAAGATTGATGATAGATTGACATGATTGATGACAGATTGACATAATTCTAAAGCGTAAATTCTCACCTCATCAAATTCTTTACTTATTGGATAATCAAAGTCTTTTATTCAAAAAGTAAGCGCAGGTTGAGCGGCGGTAATGATTCACTTTAATATGTGCAAGACCCAGATCTTCCACGCTCCCAGTCCACCAAGGTTCTCATCCCTCTAGGATCGGAAAACAGGATCGGGAAAGTCAGACTTGTCTAGGAAGCTTCTTACGACCATTAAGACCTACGAACTCCCTAGAACTAGTATCTTAAGACTACAAGAAGCGAATCCGCCAACATTCAACGGTATGCATAAAAACGAGCACAAATCGTCTAGCAGCAGCCGAACAGACGCATAAATTCGAAGACCTTCGTGAATGATGGATGTGAGGAAAATGATGGATGGATGAAAAAAATGCTGTAAGCGCATAAAGTGTGACTTCGGATCATGTAAAATAGAAAAAGATTGAAGATGGGCGTGTGCACCATAATGATAGGTGCTGTTTACGACACAATCCTGATCGTTTGTTCGATCCCACACTCCGGTCAAGCCAAACCTTACACCTTTCGAGTATCATCAGAACAGTAGCTAACCTGTCTAGGAGGATAAAACCGACGACTTGATACATGCCCATAAGGTCACTTCATAGCGCCGGAACATGCATTCAATCACCTCTACGATGCCAAACTAAATCAAACGCATGGCGCATACTTATGATATCGACCAAAGATGAACACTTCCTCATCCTTTAACAAACAATCAACATCGTACATTGTCTGCTAACAGAATTCCGTGAATATGACGTGTACTAATCTCATAAAAAGTAGACGTAATTCCATGCAGCAGCCACATGAAACTAGGTGTTGTGTTACACCTGTGTCCTTCAGCTTCTTCAGTCCTGGTCATCAACGGATAAGTTTAAAAAGATGGTCTGCGTAGATAATAGGGTAGGAAACATTTGAACAAGTTAAGCTTCTGTGTATTAGCTCCCAACATCAAAGTAACGCGTTGTATGATTTCCCAAGGATAATAAATAAGGGATAAACTCTCGTCGTCGATCAAACCATGAAGGATGCGTCATGCATTCGACCTCAAATATCGTTAGAAGTGACTGAATGAAAATCTGGCTTTTAGAATGACTCACGGAGGCCTACCGATGTACTCAGTACTGCTATCCTCCCAGACAAGTCTGGTACCAATTTCCCGATCTCGTAGGGATGATTAATGAGCCTGGGGCACGGAGATTGATCCGACATGTATTACAAGGCGCCTCTATCCACTTCGCTACATGCACCCATTTCCCAAGGAACAGTGGGAAAAGGTCAATTGTTTATGGAGTGCTTTCTTATGGTCGATGTAGCCGACGAGAGATCGTAAATATGCTTTTGTCTATCGAACAAACAGTCGGCAGCAAAGCACAGCTGTCGCCGTAGGAGTTCGAACTCCGCGTGACTCAAAGCAACCAATCAACAACAAAAAAGATAAGATAAAGATAAAATTTGAGATAAAAAGGATTGAAATTCTCTACGGTTGCCTTATATGCGTTGCTTTTATAGGAAAAAACTAGTGTAAAGCGTATCAGCCTGTGAATAAAGTAATATTGCTCTAGTAAATTTTCCAAAGCAGCTGACTTACCTGCTCCTCACCGTTTCTTGAAAGATTTGAAAAACCTAACTCTTTCTGAGTGATAGCGTTTGGTACAACGATGGTTTTCATCAGCTAATTGAATATGGATTGAACAAAGAAATTATTCAAAAGATTCCATGGCATAGTTTCCACTCAGAAAGTATGATGGTCATCAACTTCTTAAGAACGAAGACATACGTTGCTATCGAGCTAAGTCTGCGCAGGCGCAGTGGTCGGAGGCCTGCGCAAGCAATACACGTGGGATCGATCCCGCGCCCACGGCCCACCAAGCCTTTCATCCCTAGAGGGTCGGCAAATTGGTACCAGCCTTTTCTGGTAGGATAGCAGCACTGCCTCGATACATCGGTAGGCCACGAGAGTCATTGTACAGATACGCACTCAATAACCTCCGAGGATGCTTAATGAATTCGAATGCGTGGGGCATCTCTCAAGGACTGATCAACGGTGAGAGCTTTATTCTTTTATCCTTTAACAGCGAAAGGCACTGAAGATTCATCAAGGCTTAATCACCATACATCAATACATTAACCACCACATGTGCTGATCCCTAGAACATGTGGGCGAAAATGATTTGGCCTTCGTACTTCAAAATTCGAACTTCAAAGATTAACAAATTTCATCTCACAACAAACTTTACTAATTGAAATAAAAATTGCACAAAATTTGCAAATATTTTCCAGCGATTGTCAATTTATCAAAAATATTATTCCGTATCGTTTCCTTTCCCTTTCATCGATTTCCGTATTTTAAGCATCGGAACGGCTGAACGAGCTTCTACCTGCAGGAAGTGGAAGAATTCTGGAATTTATCGCCGAGGTTGTTGTGCCTAAGCCAAAATTTTGAATTTTTTTGTGTAACTAGTGCTTAAAACTTCATTTAGACAAAGTCTGACGCAAAAAAAATTATTCTAAAACAAGCGCACCGTCATCAATTTCTATTTGCTACCTACTCTTTTTTAATAGCAGGGTATTATGTGAATTATTAGGCTAACAACACAGCTGATAGAAAGACGAAACTCGCATGGTGTGATGGTGAACGCGGCCGCCCTTTGAAAAGGTGGCAACGCGCTCGTTCCCCACCGCAGACACCTGCGGACCGGAGTTTTCTGACAATGCACACCATTAAATCGATAGAGCGAAGTGTTTCCCTAAAGTTTCTCAATTTGCCAAACCGTTATAGATATCCAGAAATTATCAACAGATGTGAAAAAATTCCTTGTGTACGCCAATATGTTGAAGACCGCAAGTCGGCGCATTGCTAGTTCTGGTGCATACGCAGTTCCTTAAGCAACCATCCAGGTGAGAAATGTTTGCTTTAACGGAAAGAACGGTTATAGGAAGAAGTATAGTCACCGCAGCGATACCGAAGCGTTTCTTGAAGTAGGATAAAAGAATGTGGAGAATATCCTGCCACCGTCACTCAACCCGGAATATTCACTTGAAGGCCACTAGGCATCTACCAGCTTATAAAAGAGGACTCGATTATTTCAAGCTTCGCTAGACACTCATCATAGCCTACTGAAAAAAGAAAACAGAAACCTGTTTCATAATGATAGGTTAGCATGTTCACATTCGTGATCTGTGCATGGAAGCCAGTGTGAAAACTGGGCAAAAGCTTCAACTTTCAGATTCTGTCTGAAATTCACATATTTCGTAGCCTTTGCACCACTAAATTGTACAGTCTGGTACGCTCGTCGAATAAACACGACAGTGGTATAATTGTAAAAGATAAAAAAAATAAAGCTCTCGGCGTTGATCAATCCCTGAGAGATGCGCCATGCATACGACTTCATTAAGCATCGTTTGGATATGAGTGAATGCAAATCTGACCTTTACAATGACTTGCGGTAGTTTATCATTAGTATCGAGCCACTGCTGTTATCCTTCCTGACAAGTATGGTACCAATTTGCGGACCGCGTACGGATGGAAGGCTTGATGAGCTTTGGGCGCTGCGATCGATCCAATGTGTATTGAAGGGCGCCTCCGACCACTGTGCTACACACTCCCTGTGTACAATTATAATTTGCGAAATACCTTCGAAATATAAGGTCTACTTGGACTTCAAGAGTACAGTTCCTAATGAGACCATGCAGTTACGACCAACCTTTCAAAATTCATTTTCGCGTGATCCAACCTTCATACCATCCATGGAAACAGGTCAAACTCCATGTGGTTGTTCAACAGGAAACCAAGAGCAATACGATCAGCCAAGTGATGTAACCATTTCAAATGTGCTTTGTCATACACACATGGCCCACTCATTCCACCTAGTCATTTTAAAAAGGTATTGGCTATTTTTCCATAGAGCTCCATTGTATACACGAAGTTGTTCGCTCAGAAATGGTCATTCTATGCAAGAAGTACTGCACACTATTTTCTTATCTCATTAATGGTCTTCATCCAAAACGGTTTACAGCCTCATCAAGGGAGGGGGGTTCCTAGGTGTCGGACTGCAATGTACAGCGAGGGTATTCGTCCCCAATGAAGGGGCTGCCAAGCTGAGGAGTCCAGCGCTTCCATCAGGACGACTAGCTAAGAGTAAACCAATACCAGGATCTGTCACCGTCCAGGTATCAACATAGTCACAAAGTGGCAAATCTCCCTCTAATTCACAAAAGCGGCAACCGCCTGTGCTAGTGATGATCTGAACAGGTTTTGCCCAGGTTGTCCATGGGACCCCAGGAAGCCACAATGGCTACAGCACCGAAACTGAAAAAATGGGAATTTGCGCTGGGACCGCAAAACCAATGAAGACAGGACATCCTAGTGTCCAAGTAAGTAAGTAATGGTTTCATATTTCAAAATGTGCTAAATAAACATCCACCACCTTATATGACTTTGAGTAATTACGCTGACCTATAAGCCTTTATTTTCTTATACATATTCAGCTGTAGAAATTTTCGGAAACGGATTGCAAACGAGGAACATATGATGAATGCATCTTTGGGACAAATCGAACAAAAATATGGTAATATCACAATCGACCGCGACAAGGAAAATATAGATACCGCAGAATTTTACGAAAATTAGAATTTAATTTCATTTTTTTACTTCATGATATAACAAAAGGAATTAAGGATGATGACAAGAGTTCTCCATTAAAGTAATGTAGGAAGTCTAGACACCTGGAATGAGTAATCCTACAAAGAGCTGGCAAAAGGCAATGCAAGACCCTACAGCTAACAGACAGTGAAGGAGCAAATCGACCTAAGAAGAAACTATATTAGACGACTCCATAGCAGACTATAAAGTACCTTAGTTAAATTTTGTTTAGTACCAAAATATGAAAGTATCTACATGCGAAGATAGAAGTGAATTAGCTTCCCATTCATACAAAGATCTATGAACTTCAAATACCATGCGAATGACGAATACATTAGTTTTCGACAAGCGCTCCACTCTCCTATTCATCGTCCAGCTTTGGGTAAACAGTCTCCATATCTCGTTTTGATGGCGGAATCAAATGTTTAGGCAACTCGACAGGTAGTTCGTGACCTAGAATGGACAACAGCACTAAAAAAATACCAAAGAGGAAAATGAGGACGAAACGCTAGTAAGGAACAGGGGTCGAAGTGGTTAAATCACGATTTTCAAAAAACAATAGCAAACCTTCAAGTTTAAGGTTGATTAAATAATTAGCGAGGGCAAATTCGTCTGCATCCAACTGTCCATCTCGGTCAACATCTGCCAATTTCCAAATTTTCCCAAGCACAGAGTTTGGAAGCTTTGACTTAACCATGTGTTCTTTTGCCACACGACCTAAACAGGACCTTCAAAATTAAGGGATGGCTAATACAAATTTGCTCGGACGAACTTTAACGAGAATAAATACCCAAATCATTAATAAAAATGATTACTCTTCACTCACCACTAATGTAGCCGTTAACGGGACCGAGACTAGAGAATGTAGAGTCTGCATCTTGTCGTTCACGACTAACTACCCATTCACTCTCATCGGCACCTTTATCGAAGCCCTCGCCCTAGAGAAATTACCGGCTTTTATGATAAACATAAGAACCTGATATCACTGAAAACAATAAAAAAGTAGCAAAGATAAGAAATAAGAGAATAAAAGACTTCAAGGTCACAAATAAAGCAAATATAAGGGATTAAAAGTAGACTTACTCGTCCAAACCCGAACGGAGTTTCGGCCTCCTGTGCCTGACTGAAAGCACCACCTTTCACTGTTGGTTGCTCCGTAATATGGCCATTCGTAACTACAGAGGCAGTCATCTGGGCTTCCTCCTTTGGAATTTGAGCCATGAGGCGTGCTAGAAACAGTCGTTGAATGTTCAATGGAGAAGTTGTGGTTTATTTTCAGAGATTATAGACTTTCTGTAGCCGAAATGACATTTAGCACTCAATGGATGGGACAAAAGAAAGATTGTACAACAATTAAAAATAAGTCTTTGCAACAATTCAACATACCATTTGCTGTTATTAGTAATTTCTCACCGATATCACTTGCAAGCATGCCGTCAACGACTTCCAGCAATTTTGGTTTTAGAGGATTGAATCGGGTAAAATCGTGGTTCTGCAGCTTTTCACGCATTTTGCTTACATCAGGAAAATCTCCTGGAGATATATTGTGCTCACGCTGAAATTAAGGAAATAGTCAAACATACATAAAGGAAAAACAAGGAATATCTTATAGACCAACAGTGTGGCGATGTACCTGAATCTGTTCGAAGATTTTATCAAGATTTTGGATAAGTTCCTTCTTCTTCTTTTCCTTTCCAATCATACTTGGCATTTGCTTGCGTAACTCAGAAATTATGAAAGCATGAACCTGTAGCGATATTAATTGAATACGGCAGAAAAGCAAGTGCATGATTGTAAAAATAATGAACTGGAATACTTAGTACCTTCGCTAAACGCGCTCGTTTGATCAAGTCATTGAGTTTACGAAGGGCAGCATTTCGTGGAAGAGCCTGCAGGTCTTGGAATAGGTCATGTTGTTCATCTTGGAAAAGACGCCTGAATATATCATCAAAGGATAAAGGAAAACGTTGTTAGCACTACGCATGAAAATGCGCTACCGCATCTCATTCGTTACACAATCGGGATGTATCGGAGTAAATTTTGCTTATGTATTTTAGCACAGTTCGGAAAACTCAGGTACACTTCATGAAAAAACCAATGTCCTACCTCCAAGTCCTACGTTAACTCGCTAAGCAGGAGAAACAAAAGCTTTTCCTCGATTCAAACGAGAATGAAGCAACTATTATATAGGCACAGAGGATGAATCAAAATGATAAAGCTCTCGGCAATGATCAATCCCTGAGGAAGGCGCCGTGCATACGACTTCACTAAGCATCTTTCGAGGCGATTGAGTGCACATCTGGCCTTCACAATGATTCGGGGTGGCCTACCGATGTATCAAGCCAGTGCTGCCATCCTCCAAGAGAAATCTAATACCAATTTCCGACCACGAAGGATTGGAAGGCTTGGTGAGCCTGGGGCGCGGAGAATGATCCCATGTGTATTGCAGAGCGCCTTCCACCACTGGGCTACGCATTATATGGGGTATTCGCCTTTATATTACGTGCCTTCCTAATAAAAAGATAATCGTAAATAAAAAGAACCGAACAACAAATAATACCGACCTATTTATGTCATAATGAAGAGGGTGATCCCAGAATGTCCCTATGTAAACACGAGAGACCTCAGGTGTTTTGAATACCTAAATATAGTAATATCTATGAGCTAAATAATACTAATCAACAAATAAAGACTATATTGAAAGTATATTACGTTCATACAGAAACAGTGATAAGCTGACCTCTCAAAGCCAAATAGAATGTACGAACTAACCTTTCCTAAGGACCACATTAAAGCTCCGTAAACACGCATTAACTGTTGGTGATCCACCATGTCAGATTTATTCAAAACAATCCTTATCTTATCCTCATTTCCTAAACAAAGTGATTCGGAATCTTTCAGGTGATTGTAATTCGATCGGTAGATAATCCAAGTTAAAAGGATCTCTGGTAGGTAAAACATTAATAACACTGAGAAAGTTAAAAGCTGTGAGCACATATAATTGCACTACATAAAACTTCTATTCGCAACAAACAACTTCACCAGTGTATCTGAGTCAAGCCACTTTTCGACTCTTTTGCATTTAGCATCTCTTCACAAAAGTGAAATTGATTATGCCGTTTAAGTGGCCTCCCAATGGTTTACCGCCACGTCGTGGCTGGGAGGTGATCCTGGAAGTCGGGCTGCGATGTACAGCAAGGAGATTCTTCTCTCCAGCAGGGTCTCCAGGGTTTCCATTACGAAGCCAAGCTAGGAGTAAACCATTGCCAGGATCCACCACCGTTCTGATATCAAATTAATCACATAATGGCAAATCTCTCTCTTATCCACAAGGGCGGCGACTGTCTGTGGTGGTGGCGAGCTGAGGCAGACTTTGGCCTGGCTGACCTGAGGACTCCAGGGAACCACAATGGTTAGGCTATCAAAATTTCGAGAAATAGAGGTTGTACTGGGGCATGCACAAGTAGTGAGGACAGCTCATCCGTGTACCCAAGTGTCCAATTTACATGGCCATGGCATGGCTCGAACGAAAAATCTGTGTCAACTCGTGGAAAATCGTTAATGATTCAGCCACAATAATTAGTATCCTCTACTACAGTTTTTAGTAATTTCTGCACTAACAGTATTTACATGAAAAATTTTAGTGGTTCTAGAAAAAACTATCTGAAAAAAGAGACCGATCCACTATTACACTACTCCTCCTGCACTTACTTGATACTCGAATGGCCCGCTCTTACTAGTTAAGCGAGCCCCTGCATAGTCTCCACTTTTCGGAGATTTGTTGGTTAAGCCATTGTCGTTCACTGGAATCCAGAGGTCAGCCTGGCCAAAGTCTGCCCCAGGTCATCACCACGACAAGTAATCGCAGCGCTTGTGGAACAGTGGGAGATTTACCACCATGCGACTTTGATACCAAGACGGAGGTGAATCCTGGTATTGGTTTACTAGCTAGCCTTCCTGATGGAAACGCCGAACTCGTTCTCAGCTTGGGAGACCCCACCAGGGGATGAATCCGCTGATGTAGATCGCAGTCCGACACCTAGAAACACCTCTCGGTCACGATGATGCGGTAAGCCGCTGGATGGACACTAACTCTGTAGCGACTGAAATTCGACGCATAATTGCGGAACCGATTTGTAGGTTCTGTCTTGGTAGTGTGAGGTCTCGACATACAACGCTTCCGAAAAGACACTCTGCTTCATTTTTGAGCGTGAGGTTTTTACTAGCAACCATGAACGACTTTAGCATAAAGGTGCAAACTATGGAACAGACTCTCACGAAAAGAAACTAAGCTAAACATACCACTTAGTGCTTCGATACATCGCTTGAATTCATCGGAAATATCAAGTTTATGCGCATCGAAGAGAAGAATAATACGATCTACACGTTCAGCGAACCATTCCAAAACTCCAGTGAAATCATAACCGCGGTCGATACTAAATATTAGTGATCGTTGTGAAACAAAACATCGAACAAAATATGCAGTATTAATCACAATGTAGTACTTTTTATTCACTGCCTATAACACGGCAGACAGACAGTGGCAACGAAGAACCCACATGGTGTGGTGGTGACGCGTTAGCCCCGGAAAGGGTAATAGCGCGTTCGTTCTCCACCGCAGACATCAGCGGTGCGGAGTTTTGCAAATATCTCAGCATCATTATGGTTGTATTTCACAAATAATAGTTTATACCTAACGTATCACCTATCCTAATTCTAGTGAACATACATTGATACACTGTGGATAGGTAGAAACATTAAAATGAGGCACAACCTTCAAGTAAATTTACCACCTTATAGAGCTTCACATATAGAGGACGATGAGCATTCTATAAAACCACAATGAGCCACAAATAATTACGCTGTCCAACTTCAGGGAAACACTTCATGGAGGACTTTGGGATTTTGTTGAGATAAATTCATAAGAATTTGCAAATCTTTGCCTACCAGTATTTTCGTCGGTCTTGTTATCAAGTGTCGAATTCCGAGGTGATTGGACGCTCGGAATCTTGTAGTACAAGCACTTCTGTGCACCCTTATGTGTACTAATGCTTATGAGCCCCATTTTTAGTCTAACAGTTTGAAAAATAGAAATTTCGCCTTTACTTTTTCATGAGTTTGGGCTGCAAACGGATCTAAAATCAAATGCACATCTAGACCGATAGGACAAATCCTCTGCTATAGGACTTTCACGTTAACAAGTTTTCAACTACTCCAATCACGGAAGAAACAATGTGCCGATATTTTAAAAAAAGCACCGTCCGTTATGCATTGGGAACGATGGCCCGCAATGAAGAAAGCCAGATAACAATAATGAATCTGGATTAATGCCCAGCAAATTTGAGCTGTTCACAATATTCGACACCGAGTTTCAGGCAGAACGTTGTTCAGCGATAAATGAACCCATCACATGAACTGTTTTCAAATAAACTGCTGCAGCTAGAAAATATTAATTGAGAAAACATAACAGTCCTCTTACTTGGCGATTAAACAGTTTAAATTTTTAAGTCAATGATTTGAACAGCACCGCTCACCGCTGTTTTTCTCCAGAAAGAATACCAGGCGTATCCACTATGGTCACACTTTCAAGTACTTGATTGTTCAATGTTGAACATTGGAAACGGTTCAAGAATGCGTTGCCAAATCTGAAACAAATCTCCGAAATAACTTCGGAAGCCGCACAATCCAGAAACATTTTATGTGTGGTTACAATCCAGGTGATCGAAGATCACCTGTTAAATTTATAGATACTTTAAATATCACTACATTCACATTACCTATCACAGGATCCGTCACCACATCTACAGTGCGGATGCTTGCAATTTTTGCATTCGATTCGTTTCCCCCACCTTCGTCGTCCATAGTGGCCTTCGGACATTTCACGCGTTGTTTCAACAACTGCTTGAGGATTTCGTGTTCTTTATAAATGCCGTAGATTGCTTGTGGAGTCAGTTCTCCTCGCTAATCCTCGAGATAGCCGGGCTAAGGGGCTCCAACGTGGATTAGAGAGCGTTGGGCGAGGATCGAACTAGCACCTTTGCATCCTAATCGCTGCATCACTAGCCACTGCGATATCCCCACCCCAAATGTTTTATATTTAAAAAAAAAACGAAAATTCCTTCTCCAGTCAGCAACAGTATATATAACATTTAGGATATATCCAAAATGTTCCGAGAACAAACTTATAAAAGAACATTTTATTATAGCTATATTTCCAAAGAACTTACTTTCATCCAATCTACTATTACAATTGAAAACGAAATAAATTAATACCAATGCTGACACCATTACGCCTGCACTCTAGTTCTAACTGCTGTATTCTTTCTAGATACGTCAGATATCCGAGAATTAATTTCTTAATGCAATACCAATATTACCGCAACAAATTTGCAACAATTTTTGTCAGGTGTTCCTGAGTGTTGGTTGCGATGCACAGCGGAGGAATTCATCTCCCAGCAGTGCCTCCTAAGCTGAAACGGAGTTGGACATTTCCACTATGAAGCCCAGCCACCAGTAAACCAATACCAGGATTCACCACCGTTCTGATAGCTAGCTATTCGCATGGTGGCCAATCTCCCCTGATCCTCCAGGGCGACAACTGCCTGTAGTGGTAACGACTAGAGGCAGACTTAGGCCAGGCTTACCTCCACGGAAACAATGGCTAAGCCAGCAAAGTTCCGAAAAATAGAGAATGTGCTGTGGCTCGCACAACCAGAGATAACAGGGCATCCAGTTATCCAAGCAAGTGATTTCCAACAATCAAGGTAAAAGTAGTAACAATAACAGTAATAATAATGCTGACAATAACAATAATAGTAATGGATGTGAAAAGTAAATAATAATAATAATAATAATAATAATAATAATAAGGGCAACAATAATCACACTTTTTACCTATCAGAGATAACTCTATACTAGACCATTCTGTAAATTTAATTAGACCAAGAAACAGACGGATATGAAGAAACACAGTAGATCTGTGGAATTACTGAGTGAGGAACATTTGAGGGCAGTAAACTTGGAACGAACATACCCGCTCAACGCTCTGAACTGTTTCTTTGCATCGACAACAAGCGCATTTCCAGGTACAACCCCTTCCTCATCACCATGCATCACTGCAATGAACCTATCTGTGGTTGGTTCAGGACCAATGCGAATACCAGGAAAGTCCTAAATCAAACAACAGTACGAGAAGTCGCAATAAAAACGAAAAAATAAGTGTGCAACAACAAAAGACTTCTTCGAGGAGGTATCTAATGAAAGTGGTTTTCCCTGTCGAGTACTGTCCTACCAAAAGAATCATTGGTTTGGCATCAAAATCGGGGTCATCTGAAATTCGTTAAGTGAAAACAACGAGAAATAAGGAGTAGCTCCACTGTAATATGACGTCAAAAAAGAAATACTTATGACTGCACAACAGAAATAAACTAGCCAAGAGCAGGAGAGTGGAATTCATGGAACTTGTAAAACTCCTCCAATGGATAGAGCTTCTGCTTATAGATCTTTCGAAGCCCTTCGCTAACAGAATCCAACACCTACAAAAACCATGGATTAAAAGTAGCCAAGTGTTACCTACTTGACATTTGGATGGCCTATCCTCATTGGTTGCGCGGCCCACAGCACATTCCCCATTTTTCGGAGCTTTGCTGGCTTAACCATTGTTTCCTTGGAGTCCCTAGGTCAGCCTGGCCGGTCTGCCCCACGTCACTACCACAGGCAGCCGCCGCCCTTGTGGATCAGGTCGAAATTTGCCACCAAGCGGCTAGTTTAATATCACGACGATGGTGGATCCTAGTACTGGTTTACTTAGCTGGGCCTCCTTGTGGAAACAACGGATCCTCGTTGCATATCACAGCCCGAAACTCTGGAACTTCCCAGCCACGACGAGGCGCGAAAGAGTTGGGAGGTACGTTAAGTATTAGCACGTTTAAATAACTGCGTTCTGAGTTATAACAAATAAGTAAACAAGAAAAACGTGAAAACTCACATCTCTGTTTTTCTTCTTCGAAAAATCACCACCGAGCCAACTGAACATGTTCCTTGGTTTTTTCCTCCACCCGACCTCTTCTGCAAGAAAATATGATGGATTTATTTCTGTGCAGACACGTCACCCTAACATTTTCGAGTTTACAGATTTCCATGATGCAGTACAATGCCACAAGCTATGTCCAAAACAAGATATAATCAACGGAAATCTTATACATATGCAAGCAGTGGACTTGGCTTTCTCAGTAGAATGATATCAGCCTGAAAGTTTTGTGTTTATCCCTAGAAAACATTAAGCACAATGCGAGACATATGATCGAACAAGCGCATTGTTGCAAATGAATAAAGCTAAAAAAAGGAGAAAACCCGGTGTTGATTAATCCTTAAGGGATGCGCCATGCATTCGACTTCACTGCGGATCACTGGAGGTGATTGCATGCATCTCTGGCCTTTACAATGACTCGCGGTGGCCTACCGATGTATCGAACCAGAGTGCTATCCTTCCAGAGAGGTTTGGTAATAATTTGCCGGTCACGGAGGGATAGAAGGCCTGCTGAGCTTTGGAGGCGGGGTTCGATCCCATTTATATTACAGGACGTCTACGATCACTGCGCTACAGATTTAAACACTTCGTAAACCAATGATGTATTACTGTATTTTTACTGATTGTTTCGCTGTATTTTTGCCATCTATTAAGTATGTAGTGAGATACAAAAGGGAAAATTTACAAGAAAAATGTCAATACTTCACGAGCATGTCTGCGATCAGACGAAAGCAAGAGATATACGACTGGAAAAATAAGAAATATGGCTGGAGCAGCTTCCAAATATCTATATCCTTAAGCTGAAAAAAGCCTGTGAACAAAAAAGGCATGTAATGAAGCTGTCGCCAACAAGGAAATGTTAACAGTAAAGTACCGAACGGGTATCGATTTGACGACGACGAAAAACAGCGCCTATGAGGAATTCGAAGAGGCCGACTCGTCCATAAAATACTGGAATTGATTCCGAACGGGGATGCTGACGTCATCGTCGGTCCTCTACCACGTTGGAAGGCGATGAGATGGTGTGGTGGATGGATTCGTTAGTGAGCCGATCAACAACGACTGAGGTTCGACATGAGCGAATCGTTGCGAACGCAAGAAGACCACGATGAAGCATCTCCATTTTCGAACTCTCGAGTTCCGTGGTGAAGCCACCTTGTGGTATTCACATAGGAAGTAAAATTCCCCAACATGCGAATGCTTGTTATCCACCCAGCCAAACATGAAAACATCGATTTCACATGGCCACATTGTTTCCTCTTACTTAACCATGCTTTTGTAGAAACTGTCCACCTAATCGGGACAGGTGTGAAAACGGCTGAAATATGAAGACGGGCGTAAATTCTTAACGATATTTGATAGCAATTTGCCGAATTCGAAGAGTGTGGGAGACCTTATTGGCAAGGGAAGGGGGATCAGACCACATGCGCTCATTGCTGCACCACATCCCGAACCACTGAACTCCCAACAAGAAACTATATATATTTTTATACGATTATTTATGATTACTACATCACTAAAATGGCCATATCAAAGAATCATACGTTCAAAAAAATTCGAAAATCCTGGCATCCTGGGATTCTGACAGGCAGACAATTTAAGTAGCTAAGGAAGTAAAAGTACTAAATTTCCACGCGTTCTAAAACCTCTTGCTTGTAGCGGTTTCAATGAACAGAAAGCGACGTTTCGTTCAGTAGAACGATGATGGAATAACAAATCGAAGCCCTCTTAGTTTTTGGAGCAAAAAAAGCCTGCAAACACGGCATCAATCACGTCCTTACGATAATCATTTTCATTTCGAGTATAAAAAACCTCAAACCAGTCCAGAAAGTCGTTCAACACCCAACCGTCCGTTGTTCAAGAATGCGTATGCGTGAGTGATCGGTGCAGGAACGAAAGAGTGAGAGGCGTGGTAACTGAACCCCAACTTCAGGAAGCGAATCCTGTATTTAATGATTTATGAGATTGACTAAACCGTAGAAACGAACACACGACACAAGTTTTCTTCGGTTGGGGTTATGAAAGTACGTAGCTAAGTGGACCGCACATCGATTTCACCACTTTCCGGCTCTGAAGAAGGAGAAATTGTCGAAGCCGATGTTGAATAAACCCTGTACTAATTATCTGCTCAAAAAGAAAACACCAGCTTATCAACAAATATTTCATTTCACGGCTTTCCAATATTTGCTCATGTCTCAGCCACTTTCGCCATTTATTCCATTGTCTTGTAACCATAAAAGAGAGCGTGTGGCACAGTGGTTGGAGGCGCCACTGCGACGCACACATGAAATCGATCCCCACGTCCCACCAAACCTCCCCATCCCTCCGGGACCGGTAAACTGGTACCAGACTTGTCTAGGAGGATAGCAGCACTGGCTCAATACATCAGTAGGCCACCGCAAGCCATTGTGAAGGCTAGATGTGCATTCGATCACCTCCAACGATACTTAATGAAGTTGAATGCATGGCGCATCCCTCAGGGATTGATCAACACCGACAGCTTTATCCTTTTTTATCCTTGCAACCATCACCAGTAAAAAGAGTTCCGCTGCTACTTAAAAATGGGTGTTTTTCCTTCTTCACTGGTATGTTAAACGCTGATCGAGCGTGGCTTTCCTTCGCTTCCCAAAACCCTTAGATAGTCGTGGTGAAACGTTCCAAACTCATCACCTTAAGCAGCTATCGGCGATTTTCGACCAGATGGATTTACTACGTTGCTACTTGGATTCTTCAAAACAACAATGATTCTTGCGATTAGTCAAACCATCAATGGAGGACGACGTAGACCTGGTCTGGATAGTAACCATACTTAATTTAACAAAAAAAAAAACTTCCAAAATTGATGGACACACTTCGAAGTGAGTTATGTCAAAACCATCAGTATTAGCCCACACATCTTCATTTTGGTTACAAAGACTACAATTACACCATTTCTTAATCTTCATTTACCGCTTATTCTTATTCCATGGCGAGGTACTATGTGGAACATAGAAGAATATGATACAGCATCTGAGCCCAGGAAAGGGTAACCGTGGGTTCGAAGCACAAATGAGTTGTAAGTTTTGCTCAAAGCTGAGAATCCTTGGGTCTAAAGTTACATGATAAACATCAAAATTTGATACTTCGATGGCCCATCTTCAGTGGTTGTGGGAGCCCCAGAATAATTTCCACTTTTTGCGAAATTTTGCTGGTTTCGCCATTGTGGTTCCATTGTGTCCCCACGCCAGCCTAGCCAGTCTGCTCCAGGTTGTCACCACCACAAGCAGTCCCCTACCTCGCGGATCAGAGACTTGCCAACATGCCAATAGGTTGATATCAGGATGGTGATGGATTCTCTTAAACATCAAAACTACTTCAATCAAGTTAAAGCAAACTGCTAATTGTCTCCGTTCATCATCAAATTAAGAAAAATAAAACGATTCGACGAGAAGAAATGGCAGCATATTGAACGTAAGCGTAACATACGTCTCATAGAAGGGCGACGAACGCCGACGCCGTAGAAAAACGGTGCGCGCAAAGACGATTTTACCGAGACACAACGATAGGAAAATGAGGGAATTTCCCGAGCAAGACTGCCATCGATCGCATCCCAGACTATAAATACTTCTACTCAGCGAATCAAGTATCTGCTCGAAACGTCGATCGGTATTCGATGGATCGAAACAGCATAAAATGCACAGGCTGCAAGTTGCACCACTTCATAGCGCTAGGAAATAACACTAACCACCAGAGGATGCATGCATTTCGAAAAGAAACACTCCATCACAAAATCAATATTAAAGTATTCAATAGGCAATAAATGAACTGATGATACAGTCCATTGCGAAATGTGAGAAAGAAAAAAAGCCAAAGCTAAAAAAAGCTCTCGGCGTTGATCAATCCCTGACGGATGCGCCATGCATTCGACTCCATTAAGTGTCTTTGGAAGTGATTGAATGCATATCTGGCTTTTACAATGACTCGCGGTGGCCTACCGATGTATCGAGCTAGTGCTGCTATCTTACCAGACAAGACTAGTACCAATTTGCCGACGCCGGAGGGATGGAAGGCTTGGTGGGCCATGGGCGCAGGGATCTATTCCACGTGTGTATCGTAATGGCGCCTCCAACCACTTCACATCGGAGACTAATATGAACGGAGTCACTGAGTCGAGTCAAAAATCGCTTCCCGTTGCTTTAAATCCGAATACGATACCATCATCACAGTTTACCCCAAATTTCCACAGTGCAGGCCTTGAAGAACGATTAGCATCAGAAGACCGCTGTTCACCACCATCAAGAAAAAAAGCACGACATGAAAAACACACGTGAAAGGACCTCGAGCAGGATGAGAAATAGAAAGAGACGCATGAGTTCCACGTAAACAAAACACATATAGGAGGAGAGGAGCAGGGAGGAGGAATTGGAACTTTTGGATAAGGAATACAGGATATGGCAGAGCTAGCCCATGAGTCCTGTGGGTGACCTGTCCTGCCGGTCAGTCCGCCGAGGGCGGTGGGCGGGGGTACTGCCAGCTGAGCACACAGCGATCGATCGCACGCGCCCTGACGGTGTGACTCAGCGCAGCGCCTAATCGTCGGCCAGCCCTCACCCATGCGCGAAAGAGCGGCTGAACTGGGCGAAGGCGTGACTCATCGCGATGACGTCATTCCCCTGGGGAATGACCCGGAAGGGAACGGGAAAAAAATGGGGAGTGGCGAACAGAATGAATGAAGAAGAGAAAAGAATGAATAAACCTTCACGTGTAAAGTGTCAGCTCTAATGTGAGCACGCGAAGATAGCCCGAATTCGCACCATCAGCACCATTCGTGGAGTCCATCGCTTTTTTTTGTCTGCTCTTTTGTTTTGCTATGTTCACATTTCATCACGAACCACTTTCAATGACGAGCAGACCTACTGCGTTCGCAAATTTCATTCAAGTCAACATTCAAACAACTGTGCTGTATTGAAATTGAAATACGGCGAAAACAGCGAGCACTCGTTCCTCTAGGCAGTAAGTGTTGTACAATAACTAAACGTCAGTAAGTTTAGATAGCGAAGATGGATCTGACAGGTGCAATGACTTACGAAGGGTCAGCTCTATGAGCCCCATGATTGGTTTCTTGCGAAAAGCATCAGCTCGTCGATTTTAGACTATAGAGGGAGTGGCTGATAGGAGATAGTGTTGAAGCAGGGTTCAGTTCCTAGGGCACTGTGTTTTCTAAGACCACACCTACCTCTAAGACCATGCAGTGGCCCAAATTGTTCTTAACCGAATATGGCGTGAAGATATGTGACTGAGATTGATACGGTGGTTGCTCGATGTTTTCTAATGCAACAGACTCACCATCGCTCTTCTGTGAAATTTTGCGCTCATCGGGATAAAAATGGTGAAAATGTCCTACTTCCTACTACTTAAATTCTTTACTGCTTAATTTTGTCCTGCATAATAGGAACAGGTGACGTCAACTCCTTTGCAATAATTTCAAGTTCGAAGTAAATTCCAGACGTTCTGTTGTCACGGATCATCAGTTACTTAGCACCTTCCCAATGATACTAATCTGTTTAATCAGTGGTACGGTGCTTGCGAAAGTGCTGAAGGAATGAAAAACACCGATACCGTGAACTAGATTAACAGTTTCACATTAACATAGCGATTATGAACGCTTGCACTATAGCGTATTCGTACAGGTCAAAGTATCCCATAAAAAAATGAGATGGAAGCTTTGAAAACAATCATGAACTATTCTGCTCGCCACAGTTCGTAGGGACATAGGGACGCGCATAGCGCAGTGGTTATGGGTGCCCACAAAACATATGGGATTTGGTTGGATCCCGCGTCTAGGGCAAATCAAACCCTCCATTTCCTCGAGATTGGAAAACTGCTACAATGACTGTCTGAGAGGGCTAAAACGCTACCATGACACATATGCGGGTTGCCGCAAGTCACTGTACAAGCGAAATATGCATCCCATCCCTCTACGATGGTCGGAAAGGTTGGATGCATGGCACATTTTTCAGGGATTAGTCAATAGCAAGCAGCTTTTGTTTTAGCAGCAGGTGCACTGTGACCTTAGTTACCGAGAAATTCCGAAGCTGTTTGTGGTTCGCTGCGATGAGGCGGTAAACTAGTGAAGATGATGGCTTGTTACAGCAGCCAAAATTGCCCGAAAGGTGAAGAAAGAAATTCTAAAAGACAAAGTGTGCTATGCATGTTTTCTATGGGTATAAATCACTACTTTACAAATGTTACTTTTACTTATGCGAAAGACACATTGAATGACTAACAACATAAGAAAGATTATGCGGTGGGTACAAATCATAATCGCTTACATTCCTCCTCACCACGTTATCGCTCAAACATAAGTACTCCGATATGTTAAGAACAGAAGTAATTGCAAAGAGCTGGATAGAAAGGATAAACTCTTTAAACTTTTAGAACTCTATAACAAAAATCTTACAACTACACTAATGCTGACATATTTGCAAAACTCCGGACAGCAGGTGGCTACGGCAGAGATTGAACCTCCTTATTACCTTTTCTAGGGGTTAACGTGTTCACCACCACACCATGCGTCGTTTCGCCAAAATTTCATATTTTGACAGGTTTAGAGCTTAACACCATCGTGTAAGCTTATCAGTCAAGAAAGTAGACAATAAAAGAAATTAATCACCTCCACATTTTCATTGAAGAAACTTTTTCAGGAGGAGGTTCAATGGAAGGATAAGTTGTCATTACATATAAAGCTAGCCTTTTAGTACAAAGAAAAATTGGGTTTTCAAAAGATGTTATAACTAAAATGCGATACACACTGGGTTACGAGAAAGAATGTTTGACAATTATGGGCCAAATTTTTAAGACTTTATAACCTTGTTGAAACGCAAGCACTTTCGGGAGCTTTCAAGAGCATCGAAGGTGTAGTCAAAGCGACAAGAACACCGGACTCTGCACCTACCCTTTCATCCCTAAAATCCACCTTATGTTAAGGTAGGCGTCGAAAAGCTAGACGCTACGGAAGCAGAATGAATGATCACTGTGCGCTATCGAAAGTGCACTCGAGAGATAGAGAGAGAGAGAGAAAGAGAGAGAGAAAGAAAGAGCGAGAGAAAGAGAGGGAGAAAGAGAGAGGGATGATGATGGAAGTATCCTGTATCACACAAGTGAGATAGAGCATTTGAAATCACGACGTAGACCATTGACTAAAAGGTCAGGGAAAGGCCAAAAAGTTGAAGATCAGATGGTCCGGGCATTTGATGTATCTAAACGAGAAAGTTCAAATTCCAGGACAAATGAGCAACCGTTTTCCAGAACTGCTTTATGATTCGTCCACATCATGTGTGCAATAACATCGTCCTACAAAATGAAAAATTCCTGGGGTTTGCGAAGCTGCTTTCTGATTCACTCCTCTCGACTCGTAAAGCGACTCCTAAAGTTGAGTAATGCTTAGGGTACCCCATTCCACCCAAGTCTCGCCAACACTAGAAAAAGAACTAAGATGATGCTGAGATATTTGCAAAACTCTGGACCGCAAGTGTCTGCGGTGAGGAACGAACGCGCTATTGTCCTTTCCAGGGTGTAACACGTTCACCAGCACACCATGCGGGTCCTTCGTTTCGCCTGTCTCTCAGGCAGTTCTATTGATCGGTGGCATCAGCAATCACCCGTCATCGGGACTGATCTAGTGAGCCCAAATCGGTAACGATCCTAGTTAAACTGAGGCTAAAGTCGAAATCACAATCTTTACCTTTTCATTTACAGAGGCCTGCTGTCCGTAGTTTTGCAAATATCTCAGCATCATCTTAGTTCTATTTCACATGTTAGCCTTCCGTTAAAAATTATAGTAGGCAGTAACTAGAAAAAGATTGTTGTGGATGTCTAGTTTCAGCTTGCATAGAGACAACACCACTCCTGAGAGCCACTAACGGTGAGCGTGTGTGGAGTTGAAGACACAGTTGTCATCTGCACTGACGAATTATTTCAGACGTCTTTTTTCGTGCACAAGAAGTGATGGTCCGCAGATGCTGACTGGACATCTTTTAATTAACTGAGCTGATGATGAATCCATGTCGAGCAAATCCTTCGTTATCCGATGCTCATAAGTACAACGAGAATGTTCAATTACACTCCAATTTCGTCTTTATTTCTTTTCGTTGGTCATAGAAAATCTTGCGGAACTTTCTTTACGGTTCAGTTCAATGTGGTGAGATGATCCTTTGCGACTTTTACAACGATACTAGAATATCGACTCCGATAAAGCGATAGCTATCAATCTATCAGTGAGAAAAAATCGATGCAAGAATAATTCAAAATAGATAGTTCGGAAGTAAATAATAAGCAGGCAAGCAGAAACATTTCACACTGAACCATCACCGAACCAGTCACTGCCATACGATATCCCGCCTACAACCGACTGCTATCGATTCACGTGGGAGAATCCTCGACGAGAACTTGCACCCTCGACAAACTGCACCACACTCCAAACCGAGTTCGTCTTCACTTTTGAAGTCGGCCACAGCAAGAATCTGAGCTTCTCGTTCACAATAACGAGAAATTCGGAAGATGATTCTACTCTTTTCACAGGGATTTAACCCTTTGTCTCATTTACCGACCTTTGTTTTACACATTAATCATGTGTTCCTGGGTGATATGGGAGAAAAATCGTGGAAAAGAGATAGAACATGAGTGCTCGAAATTTCACTGAGGTGACTGCGGAGCGGAGTTCGACGTTGAAAGCATGTGTGACACGAAGTGAGGAGACACTGTTTAAACCAGTTCAGCAAAGTAAGATCTGTTATGCAAAAGTGTTAAATGCATAAGATTTTTATAATAAAGTCATAAAAACGGAAACAAGTTACCCTAATATTGGTAGGATAAATCTAACCGGGATCTGAAGAAAGCGATAAACAAAGAGTGCTTGTTCACGCTATTTTCTTGTCTTTCATGCATTACTTTAGGCAGAATGTTTGTAGTTCTGTGATAAATGTCGGTCCACATAACCTAGAGAAAAATATTCAGCTAGAAACTATCGGAAAGTGGTGGGTCAATGGATTAGATTTTAGAAAAAAGAAGCGATTCCATTCAGTGTGAGAGCTTATGGTGATAGGAGTAACGGTGGTGAAGACGTCATCTCGGTAGTGATCAATCTCGGTCAGTTTGGAAGGTCATCATGAGACAACACCATGTAATCGCTTCCCCGGAAATGTTCATGCTCCCATCAAATGGCCTGCTTAGTGAGCTTGTTGAAGTTTGATATCAGAATTCAGTATGGTTCCCACGAGATTTATCAAAGATCACGATAAAGATGCTTCAAACTCAACGTTAATGAAACTGTCCAAGAAGAAACAGAAGTAAAAACTAAAGCTTTACTTAGCGACTAAGTTCAGAACATAGGGTCTCATTCAAGGGATTCAAGAAAAATTAGGTCAGTCAACGGCGGTCACATGGGGGCGGGCGAGCGGTGACGGCTTGACGAACGGTGACAACAATTTCTCCTCGGTAGAACAGTATATCACCAATGATGTCATAATTGCACCATTCAGTGAACACATTCATGGAAAAGTCCTAGTACCATCTTCAGGTGCTACCGAAGGAAAGGTGGACTGTTATTTCGAAGGATCACCATAGGCGATATTTTCTTGTCTTTCATGCATTACTTTATAAACTTGATAAATAGTCTTTTTGTGAATGAAAAATCCTTAAATGATCAATATGGAAAGATCACTGACGAATGGCTTCCTATTCCATTCTCCCGCATGGTTACTATTAAATATTTTCAATAAGTAATTAATAACGTACTAAGAGGTCTGACCTCTCAAACTCTACGACCTCTATCATTCCTTCGGCTCGACTCGTTGAGAAGTTGAGCGCAGGTGAATACCTACGACTGGCCGTGGCCTCTACAGGAATCATAGAAACATAGTTGTCATTTTCAACTTCAAACCAACCTATCGTGGCTCATTGTGAATTTTATTAGTTACAATAAAAACTACTAGAATCCACAAGTCATATCCGGCAGGATAAAAGTTCTCCTCCTTGATTTCACCATGATGAGCATATTTCCCCCACTTTATTGCTTCAAGGCTTATATCTCGAACATGAGAGCGAATGAACAAGCGGGATTCCGTCCACCGCGACAAGATGATAACGCATTGTTTCTGTTCGCAGCTGCCGCTACTGCGTCGGAGAATCCAAAAACTGAGGTTTTCTCACATGTCTAAATTCGAAAGCACACTGTATGAAAACCTTATATGCGATTTGAGCGATAGGGCAAAGTTTCATCTATGAATCTATGAAGTTCTAGACTTATAAGATGCTTTAGTGATCGAGAAATTACCGTTATGAAAGGGTTAATTCGGTTTCTATTAGAATATTAGAGAACCGTGCCAAGACGTTTTCCAGTCGAAACGCTACAGACAGCCGACGTGTTTGTATCGTTGCTGTCGTGCGACAAGAATTTCCCCGAGATGGTAACAGTTCCTACGATTGGTGACCTATCAGATCGAGGATGATGTGATGAGCCGAATCCATAATGAATAAACGATTTTTGCCGCAGCGATCAAACTCGATTGGCCATAGCCATTCGTTTGAGCGATTTTCTATTCCCAAACACTTGGCTCGATGCAACGATGAAGGCGGACCAACGACTCGGATCAACGTGACTCTGAAGAAGGCGAAGGCGCTGGAACGCACGCCGGATAAAAGTTCCGTAGCATCTTAGCTGAAACTTCTATACAAATATAGATTAGTCATGCTAAGGTTAAACGAAAGTAGATTTTTAAAATAGTATAGGGATTCCTTATGCCTGCAACTGTTTGCGAGATAAGGCAATAGTAGTTAATTCGTTGTGAATGACGACAGGAAGGACACGAATGTGAACGCATTGAACAGACCCGACAAGTTGTTTTTTCAAGGAAAGCGACCTGCAAGTAACTATAACATCTTGTACACCCATTTATTGATCCATGGAATTGAGAATGAAATGAGCAAGCAGTGTTATGAACACGAATGAACTTGAACAACCTATTACTGAAACAGATATTTCAGGCTTTCAGAAGTTTTCAATACCCACTACGATAAAATAGGCTTGAAATAATTCTACTGACTAGATAGAAGGCAGAAAAAAGTGGAAAATTAGAGCAGAAAACGATCTCCGAATCTTTTTAGCACGAGTTTAGTAGGTGGGGAGAATGTCTGAAAGTTGGAGTGGATCAAATCAAATTTCAACCGCGGTGCTCTGTATTCCAGGACTGAACGTGTCAGTCAAGGCGTTGCCAAGAAAAACACGGGCACTTCAAGTGTTAAACACTCGACTTGTCCTATGTTCTGCGTGAAAGAAGTTCTTCTTCTGATGTCCAGCGGCTTCTCTATGCATGGGAGTGAAGGAATTCAGTGTGATGCTGACGGAGATACCCTTGCAGCTGCACCGAACACGTGGGCGTCGTCGTCGTCATTCCGACTAGGACTCATTCGTGCATTCTTTTGCAGATTCATCTAGAGCTTTTATCCACACAATAAACAATCCTTGTCTGAAGATCCTGATGAAGAAAATATCTAGTCGTTCACTTAAAGAATGCCTGAAATCTTAATAAAACGTGATTACAATGTCAAGAAAATGTTGAATATTCTGAGTACGATATGAAACAGCTAATCCGAACAGTGGAATGGTAACAGGACTACCAAAACAGCGGCCTTCACACTAGATAATCGTAACCAGGTTTCTGGGAGTAGAGAATTCGTCTTTTTCTAAGAGTTATGTTGAAACTTTTGATATTTCATAAGCTTATTTCAGACCTTACGATGACTAAAGAGAAAATCCGAATTTGATAAGTGGTCATTAAGCAATTGTGACTTGGATTATACCAATGCAATATGCAAGCTATAGATAAGAGAACAAAGAACATAAAGCAACAGAACAGTCGAAAGAAATTGTTTTTTATGTGAAAGACGTCTATACATTGTGTCGATCAGCATTGCTCATTTGGGTGTTTCCACCATAATAATTAATCGTACCATTAAGATTTAGCAAGCAGAAGTTATTTAAATGAATGATCGAACGTATTTCAACAAAACTACCTATTTTGTAAAATGTGAAGACAGTTAAGTTAGTGAATACCTCTCGTTGGTGGTCTGACGTTTCTAGGCAGAGTCGGGAAAGTCAACATGCCGCGAGAAATGTTGTATTTCATAGTATTCGTTCTACTAGAAGTCACTGAGGCACGGCGATAGTTGGGACGAATCGAGAGCAACGGTGTCGGTGGTGAAGTATTGTGCATTACTGAGTTCCTTCTCGGAGGAGGTGTTGGTGCAGTCGTGCCTGCTCGAAACGTCACCGAGTCCATCGGGACGTCGTCTGCGAGGTGACGAATTGGTGGTTTCGGAGGCGGTGCCAACAGTCCGCTTGTCGCGATGTTATCATCCGTGGTTTTTTGGGAGTTAAGTGGCTCTCGGACGCTGGCTTTCTCTGTGGTAGAGATTAGTTTTGCTGAGATAGTGCGTACGCGTTGATTATCCATTGCTTGCTGTGGATTTTCGAAAAAAAAGTCCTTAGAAATGCTATTGGTTGTCGTAACTGCACCATCAGGTGAAATAACAGTTGGAATGGACACATTTTTCGCTATAGTGTTGGTTTGAGAGACTACCGTGCCTTCAGTTCGATGTTCGGAAATCTGGCTCGTACTGGAATTAAAAAGACTGGGGTCCTCTTCAGTGCAGTTGTGGTCTTCATCAGAAAGACGATTAGCACGGAGCATTTTCAGTGATTCAGATTGGGTTCCAACTTGTTCAAAAGATAGTTTCTTTCTGAAATCAGCTGCATCCGTATAAAATTCCGCATGAGCTCGCTGATCGATTGATGAGTGATCGAAGTCGTCACAAGCAGTAACATTGCTCTCACCCATAACGTCTCTTCGTTTTGAGACATTCTCAGTGTTCTGCACTATAGATCCATCCACAACGCTGGTTTTATAGTCGGATTTGTGCTGAAAGTTCGTGCTAACCTTATTGTCCGGAACTACAGAACTTCGATTGTTGATCGTAGAAGTTCCTTCTTCCACAGCTTCAACGTAGTTATGATTCGTAGTTCTCCCGCTCAAAGAAGAGTGGCCATTGAAATCCTCAGAATTTGCCGGCTTTTCAGTAGGGTTGTGATCGAAGGAGTCAATGAAGGGAATATTGGAAATTTCGGCTGCAATAGTATTGCACTGTGACATTACAGTCTTAAATGTCTGGCAGAATAACAACGAGTAAAGATGATTTGGACTGGCCTCAGTGAGGTGGACGGCTCAGAATGAATGCAGTTTGGAAGCAATACTGTCGCTCTCACGGAATGTCACTTTTGCATCGAATTTTTTCGCTGTATCAGTCGAGATGGGAAAACTGATAATGCAGCGAACAAAAACATCTGGTATTATGGAATGGATTCGCTATTAGTCATTAATAAAGAATTAATACCCGGTTAGACAAAGCCTTAAAGAAAATTGAACAATTTGAACAGTCTGTACAAGACCAAAATAGGGAAGGAAAAGGGACATTTTGAACAATCCGTGTCGGATCAAGGCTGAAAAATAGAACAGTGTGTTAAATCTTCAACCTTCTTGATATGTAGTGTATGCAGGAGAGTGAACATTGGCGAACAGAGCACACTACGACGCCATCCACTACTTTGCAGAAAAAAAACAGCAATCCTTACTAGCAGTTTATTCCTTGACCTGTTTTTGTATAGCTGCTAGAATAAGATGGTGTGCTAATCAAACCACAAAAGAGAAATCCCACAAAATGGAAAGCAGTTATAACTGAAAAGTAGACTCTCTACAGTCTTAATCCTCGTTACCATGGTTTCTAGGCGCTGAAAAATGAACTTTAGATTTGCATGTGAACTTACCGCTCTGAGAGTTGCTGGCTTGTTTCGATTGTAACGCGAGCATTTTTGTTCCGCGCTGATCCGTCCGATGTTTGTGGGCTAACATGAACGTGGTAATTGAGGATTGGTTCTGCTGGCAAGTCTGGAGGCTCGATGCACACACAGCTCCCATGAGTGTGACAAGTGGGTGATGACTTGGTGGGCTAGGGAACACACCGTTGTTCACGATTCCATCTGCACATCATCGCTACCATTAACGATCGATGTGGGGTAGTAGCCGTGCTGACCACGCCTGCTTTCAACAATAGTCCCAGTCCTTCAATAAGCTGACTCTCTCCTATCCTCGACGTGAACAACCAATGTATTTCTTTGAATTGTTCAGCTCATACGAGGTTGCTATATAATTTATTGGTTATAACAGTTACGAATATTAGAGACGCGTGTGGTGCAGTGGTTGAAGGCGCCACTACGACACACGTAGAATTGATCCCCGCGCCCATAGTCAACCCACCACCCCATCCGTCCGGGGTCGGCAAATTGGTACCAGACTTGTCTTGGAGGATAGCAGCACTGGCTCGATACATCGGTAGGCCACTGCGAGTTATTGTAACCAGGCATGCATTCAATCACCTCCAAACGATGTTTAATGAAGTCGAGTGCATGGCGCATCCCTCAGGGATTGAGCAACACCGAGAGCTTTTATAGCGTTTAACAGTTATGAGCTAATTAACGGCTTAATTCGTAATGTTTGAGTTATGTAACAACGTCGTGTAAGCTAAACAATTCGAAGGAATTGGTACTGCTCAGTGTCAGCGAAAAACTTGGCTGAAATCTGCTGCCCAATGCACCAATGGAAATCCGATCCACTACAGTTAATAAACTGGATAGAGGCCTCCTTCGCTATCATTACCCCATCATTGCTGTTTTAAACGCCCACTGTACACGAAATCATTAATTTTCGCTCCTAGGTCACTTAACTCGCTGTAAAACGACGAGCGGCCAGCGTTGGTCAGTCCATTAGAGATGAGCCATACATTTAAACCATTGCACCGATGATTGAATGCATATTTTTTCTACAGAATGACTTTTGCTGGCCTTCCATTGTATAGCAAGTCCGTGCTTCTATCCTTTCAGACAAGTTTGGAACTAATTTTCCAACCCTGAAGGACGAGTGGAAGATGAGCGCAGTGTGCAGAATCAAACTAATGACCGCATGTGTATTACATGATACCTCTAACCACGGCTCTATATGCGCCGAACGTCATCGCAGAGGACAAAAAGAAAAAAGAGAAATATGTAAGAGATCATGAAGAGGCCAGCTCAGAGAGGAACAAATCATAGGGCCAAATACAGGTGCTGAGAGTCATTGTTCTCGATACAGGGCAGTGGCAGTGCCTTACAACTCAGACGATCATTGTTGTTTCTTCACTTCTTGAATAATTGACTTCCAATTGGTTGCTGCTAAATGAATAAAGACGCCCGCTCTCAGCCTTATTTTCCCAGAACCGCTTGTTGTTGTTACGAAACGGCTGTTGGAAACAGAGGATTAGATCTAGGTTGAGAACAGTTCCTACTTCCTTAGGTCTGATGCTCGGCACATCGAACGGAAGTTTTCCGATCACTTCCCTAATTTGACAAGATGAAACAGATAAAAGTGGAAAAGGAAGGCAAATCCGCTTCCATATAGCCGAAGGACGAATGTCGTAATATGACAGTACACTGCATGAACAATAAGACTTTCGAAAAATAGCACTTAAGTCAAGAAAGAGTAGAAATCATGATAGATTTTTCGAATCAATATAATGCAATTGCTGTGAACGGCATCTATCGTCGCATAATACAAAGTAGGATGACGCGTCTAAGGTTCCAAACGTAGCCAACGGATGGGCCATAAACTACATAAGAATCGTTAGCCAAACACCATGTGAAACTTTGCCGCTCATTTCACTAGTATGAATTTCGCCCTCAACATAGGTACCAGATGTCAGCATGACATCTCCAATAAAAAAAGTGCAATCTATCCAACATTTTTTTTCATGCCAATAATCTTTCCAAGTGTTAAGACTAGTTAGTGCGCAATAGTTATTGTTGAGTTTGATTTCTATAGCAAACAAACAATTCTTGTAGTTGTTTTAAAGAGTGATTACGGGATTCTAAACCGATGATGGAGCTGCTGAGAGACAGCAGCAGTTATGTGGCGTCACGCCGGTGCCTGTGGTAGAAGTGACTTCACGTTACCTGAAGCGTCGTTGTGGTCGATGGAATGGGATGGCATCTTCCGCACATACCACATTGTGGGAAGCAGTCGAACAAGGTCGGCAAATCGAGTGCTGCCACTGCTGGATTATGCGAACGTGGCGGTGTTTGTGTGAGCCACCCTACCCTCAAACCCTCCCCCATCAACAAACAGCGCGTTGAATTTCAATGACGTGACCCATCTATTTCCTCGAAACTTCGTTTTGTCCGAGGTTTGAGCTCTTCTTGATTGAAAGCACCAGAATATCTCTGTCATGCTTCCCAGTCTTTGCGGTATAAAACGTGTTTCATGGAAATAATTCTAGAAAAACAGCTACAATCATTTGTCCAAAAAAGCCATGTTCATGATAGACTTCATGAGTGCATCTGTTTGATAATCGCTATTGAACAGATTGGTAACGTTTGAATTTGTGAAACTGTGGCTGTCTACTAACCACTGAAATAAAAGTCATCCTTAAAAAAATAAGTATTTTGAAATGCAGACCTTACGACGATGCAGATAAGTATACATTGATTTGACCGTTATCGTTGTTCGTCTGTCTTGACAACGCTTTGTTCATCGAAGCTCAAATAAAGTCCTATCAAGAATCCCACATCGGACTCTTAACCACAGTCATCAAAGGTGAGCCCTTAGAAGACGGCAAGTTTAGCGGCCAATTTCATTAGGTTGTCTGTAAAGCCGTCCTAGTATTGTCTTTTCGAATTTTTTCATTTGTTTCTTCAATTAAGTTTCCATACCCATTATTATATACCATTTTAAAGTTTCCATAACCTCTTATTATATACCATTTCCTATCATTTATTCTATCACAGCATTTTCATCTCATATTTACATGTGGTGCAGTGGTTAGATGTGCCCTGCAAAACACACGTGATCGTTTATTCAACCATGTCCCTTGGGCTCACCACGCCTTTAATCCCTCAGGGTGCGGAAAACTAGGACCAGACTTGTCTTTGAGGAAAGCGGCATTGAGTTGATACATTAAGGTCACCGCAAGTCACTGTGCAGGCCGAATGTGCATTCAGTCACGTCTAACGATGCTTGATGAAGTCGAATGCATGATGTGTCCCTCAGAGATTGATCAACGCCAAAAGATTTATTCCTTTACATTTAATGCGCCACGTAAGTGGCTCGTAATACCAGCGTCGTATCTGGCAAGACAATTGCTAGGAAGCACATGGCGGTAGCATACCTTCAAAAGTTAGTATTTAGTTGGCATTTGAAATCTGTTCTGAAGTACATTTGTAACAAATGATTTGGCTTTTAATCACGTAAAATGCCATGAAAACTAGACCTTCAAGACAGATAAAGTTTAGCGCCTTGATTAAACGAAATAATGCATATTCCGAATTTAAATTAGCATTAAAAACAGGCTTGTAATACTTTTCCGCATTGGACAAATGGAGTAAGATACTTCTCTTCCAACTTCTTTCTAAACTCTGATGAGATCATTGACCCATTTCCAAGGATTCGCATTGATTTCAATGCACTTCGTCGTCGAATGTTGTTTCGTCGCGTCGAATTTTTGTTTTAGCTTAGAGAAGCAGTATTTGAAAGAACTATGAGTGCGGAAGGTTCATTTATGATCATGTATAGCGCATTGTTGAAAATATTACGAGTTTCAACACTTTTTGACACAATCTTCCACTGATGTTGTAAACTACTGGACAGGTCACTTTAAGATGAGCCTCGACGGCCTAATCACATTGTTGGCTTGAAGATCCTGAAAGACGCTTGCGATTTGCTGTAAATTGTCGAAGTAGATCCTCTAAGCGTTCATTAAACATCTCTGAGCAATCAAGTGGGATAACGTCTTCCTTTACCTAAACCATGGATAAAAAAGATGTACTTAATGTGCTTAAAACGAAAAGAAGTAAAGATGTGTATCATTTCTGGTTTCCTTAACGTGGTGAGTAAGCCACAATGTGGTCACTTTTGTCAACAACTCTTTATGTCATTTTCTATGACCTCCGGCTTTGAAGTGTTGCATACAAGGATCGCGTCATGCAATGGAGGAAATGTTATGACATCATTCCATTCTTTTCTCATCACATGTATAATGACCTCATTGGAGAGTCCTGTCCCCTTTTTTCTTAACATACCCGTAAAATGGTTATTCCTCTGCGTCAAGTTCTGTCAGCGATACACTTATGTAAGTGTTAGTGGTATACAGATATCTCATTTCATCTTCCATGAACCGCATTAGTACTGCTTTTTCTTAACGCTCTGTTCCAGAAACCTTATCACTGACATACGCTATAATTACCTAGATATTTCCCTTTGCTGCGCAATTTTGAATAGTTTTAGCTCACATTCGCACTTCATGTAGTAGGGATGCTCAGTGATTAGTGATGCAGTCGATGAGGAGGATAAGGCACTTGTTCGACCCACTCCTCAATTCTCTCCTGCAGTCCACGTGGGAACGCCTTAGTCTGGCCATCTTCAAGAATGCAAGGAGAATCGACTCGACTAGCATTTCTACGGCATTCACTAAAAAAGAACACAAAATCCTCAGTCGGTAGTCGAAACTCCTAGGTGGAAGACAGGTGAAAAAGCGGCTCTGAAGAAGGCGATTCTGCCGAAATATCAGCTTTGGTTGTTTTGTATGTGTGTTATTGTATGGAAGTAAACGTATGCTGTTTAACAACCTCGCGATTGCTGAGAAAGAAAACGACGCATTTATAATCCAATGTCGAGTTTAATAGAAAGTCGATCATGGGACCATTGTTGATGTTGGATGCGAGAAAACGAATCGAATGCAAAAACCACAGGGATACGCGCTGTAATAGATGTAATAACCTATTATGTAAAATAAATAGAGAAATTCACACGAGTGACCTGCGAGCAGAAAAAAATTTCCTCGAAATATCGACAAGGATTTGTTTTATACAAACCACTTTACCAGGTCTTTTGACTGTCTTGCAATTCCTAATGACGAGTTGAATAGGTGGGTTGAAAAACTTTTCATTTCAATCATAACGCGCTCTATCTGCCAAGCAGTGGTAAAGGAAACAGTTCTTCAAACCTGGTCATTAGAATAATATCGTTTCTGGACATTTTGCAAGATCAGGACTGTAAAATCATCAAACGTGGGAGCCTTACAATGTCTCTTTGATAATAGAGACCAATGTGTTTTCCGTCTTCTCAATAATCTCCACAGCTCCTCTCTTGTCAGAAGCTCTCAAAACTGATTCCTCTCTCGTCCGTAAATGTTCTTGTTTCTTATAATCAGACCCCACACACCATCCATTGTTGAAAATGGATGGGAATGAATTAAGTATAAATATCATTTGTTCAGTCGCTTACATAGATCTGACCTAGTCCGCTATTTCTATGATTACAGAGAATCGACTCCGTCAACATTTCACAACATTCATGGAAAGGAGATGAAATCCTCAAGCAGCAGTTGAAACAACACGCATAAGTAACAAAATCTTCCATAGGTTTTGGCACCAATTTGTTTTGCAGATGAATATGGTAAAATGTTGCACATAGTAAAAGATTCTCTACATCTAGATGGATAAAGCAAAGCTTTTTCTAGAATCAAGAGACCAACATTTGATATATCTAGCTTTCTGGCTCAGGTTTTTTTGGCACCCGACATCAACGGTGGTCGTGTATGCGCTTAAAATATGGGAGTGCTCTTCTTGCGTCTGACAACTTTGTAAGATCTCTTGATTTTCGACTCCCGAGGAAGAATCAGGAGGGGTGAACATTTCTTCCCTTTAACTCTAAGTCGAATTTTTAGAAACTAAGATCGAAGCTGACAAAATGGTTAAAATATAGAAAAGTGGCTATTGATTTTTAGCAACAGAGGTTAAATAAGCAAATCCAGACTCCAGAGGGTAAGAAAAATTATCAGCCCACTCGGAAGTTTCATGACAGCGCTATCGAAACCGAGAGTTCAAAAGTGAAGATGATACATCCGATCCTCAGAGGATAATCATTACTAATCTCAGAAAATGCGCTATGTAAGACGTTCTTGGCGATATCAAAGAACATAAAGAACTCCCACTGAGAGATCTCCAAGTGTATGACGAGGATGACTGCTTTTCGACGTTCCGACTGGATCAAAAACAGTAGTAAGGAAGGTCGTTAGCGACCTTGCCTGTAACTTCGTCAGGAGGTATTTTAGGCTACTTCCCATCTTGAGGAGATTCTATATCGTGCACTTTCACTTCCGAAGCTCGGCACAATAACTCATCAACAATGAGATGGGCATTGTCTCTTTCCGACAAAATAATAGATGACTGAAGCATGTATCACTAATTCCATTTATAAAGCCCTAGCATGGTTTTTCACAAACAACCTATAGGGACGTCGTCTTATCCTTCATAAACAATTTTCACCAGCCATTTCCAATGTGGTGGTTAGAATACAGTACGAAATAAGCAGAGTGGCCAGTGACCAAAACCGCTTCGAAATGCATTCGGTATCACGTTGACACGGTTGAGAAGCTCATCGAGGTATTGCGACAGTGCAAAACGCTACTTTTTTCATTTATTCGACTTACAAAAGCCATTCACCTCTGTTCACACGAGCCGTCTAACCAATAACTGTCAATTGGAACAGTTCTACACACTATATAAAGGGCTGTCGTGATTTACAGAAAATTTACAATCAGCATTCAATTAAACACGACGATAGGAACTGTCATCCAACATGTCGGATTTATATCGACTATATTACCCGTCAAATTTATATAGCCTCACCATCAAGAAAGGCAAAACCAAAATCAGGAGTGGGAAAACTCAATAGGTAACATTTGCACCGTCTTCGCTTCGTCGTTGAATACGTTCTTGTAAGATCAAATGTCTCTCAGGCGCAACGTATACTTGTCGATTTTGACGTGTTATGTGGAGAGAATGGCCTGCGACTGAGTCTGAAGCAAACATTGTGTATTGCTAATGGATTTGTTTGCTGCCAAACTGACTAATTTATTGACAAACAACATCCCGGCCACATAGAACGGTGGCAGAACCGTGAATCAAAAAGGTTGTTGGCTAACTTCGGGTGGTTCAGTGTTGTGGTTGCTTGATCAGCATCTTTTCTAAATAGCTAGAACATAGGCCGTGATGCCTTCTCGTTTGCTCACCTCCTCCTTGAACTCGTTTTGCATGTTCAGTGAATGTCATAGGTACACGTGCGATGTGGTCGCGCAACTAAGCAGGGATTTATTTTGTTTTGCCTTCCCCAGATTAACATGAGTTCGGTTCTCGTCCGATCTATGGGATACTATTTAACCCATTCCGCCCTGTGTGGACATTACAGTGCTTGAAGCGATCTGGACGAAACGATCGTATTGATACTGTACTGTCCGTACTGAGCGGTGGGTTTCAGAGTTTTTTGCAAGAGTATTTATGCTCATTCAATAGATAATTGAAGGCTTATCAAAATAGTAGCAGTGGGCCCAGAAAAGTCTCTCCTTTCTACTATCGATCTGCAAAAAATTTTTGGAAATGTTCATTCAAAAAAAAAAAAAATGAAATCGCCGGTAGTTGGACTGACCAATTAACTATAAATTCGTCTTAACCACTATGGTCATTGTATGGAATCTGTAGATACATATATCACGAAGCAGTACGCTGCATACATCAAGTGTTGAAAACCAGCTAGACCGGATACGTAATACATCTTAACGACGTGCACAAGCTGTTAGCGATTGGATTCTTAAGGATGTCACGAAAAACATTGATATGATGCTAATCATTCCCTCAAGAGAGTAGATCTCACGATATAACTTTGCTATAGATGATAAAAACAACTGGTGTTTCTGTTCTTGTCTCTGTGATCGCTACGATAACTGGTCATGGAGTCATTTTTGTTGCTCTAAAATAAGCAAAAAATATGTCATCCGTAAAGTCACTGCTGGGGAAAACTCGGTCTTCGATGCTCCAATTTTTTTCCAGGTATAACGTTTTGACCGTATTCATCTACTCTTTGCCGTTGAAATCCAGTATTTTCCGTATTATCACGATTGTGATGATGATTGTGATGAAATTTTGGAGAATATGCTTACCGGGAAACAAAAGGCATTTTCGATTTGTGACCATAGCAGAAATTCAGGAGGAACATTCTTTTGAAATACGCCACCTTAGATCGATTTTTTCTATGCTCAAAGGTGGAAGGAAAAGTTTTCCAAAATTCTGCATTCTTCTTCCTGCATAGTGCTGATAACTAGATACATAGAAGTACTTACGCTGTGGTTACTTAGAAGCAACGTTGATGGTGAGCAAGTGGTAGCAATTTTCTTAAACTTGAATGACACGCCCCTATCCTTTACTGCCTTTTCTGTTTAGATGGATGATGGCAAATGCATGCTGTAGCGTGGCCTTAGTTACCACTGGTTAGGCACGACAGGCACAATTTCATGGTTAGTTATTTATGGAAAAGTTTTAATTACAACGTTGGAAGTTTCTAATGAAAATATTTAACAGACCAGTAGACCGAGCAGGTAGCGCGGTGGAAGAAAACCCAACCAACTTAGGCTCTGGTAAGACAAAGAACGACCTGCCACACCTCCCGCGTCTCTTGGGTTAGGAACTCAGTGTCAGATGTGTTTAGGATGGACCAGTCCGGTTCATGTGAGAACGTCCTAGCACGGATATTCCAGAATTCATGGAAAAAATTCAGTAGTCGTCATTCATAAAGAAGACAAAGAAATACGAGCTGCAGCCAAGCCGGAACGCGGAGAGCCCGAAGATCTTCGTGGATGACGTGTTGGGGACAGCTCACTGTTCTATGAATACTAAGTAGTTAAGAAGACGCGTGTCGGATTGGTTGCTGGCCTTTGCCTGTGCTACGCGGGTCTTTTCTTGATTGGCAGTCACAATGCTGGATACCTCAAACTTGGGTAATTAAGCCTTTATATACATATTATTCACACAATAACGCAATGAGATTTTGAATGTATGTACATTGAACAGTTGTACAATATGGAGGTGGATGTGACCTTCTTAATGACATGTACACATGACAGCACTAAACATATTACCGTACTCTAATGCTGCTTACTAGAGGTAAGGCATGAGAGGTTAGATATAGATGATGAAGAACCGTGGGTTAAGGGAGTGTGGCAATGTATAAGTGTGGTGGAGAGTACACTAGCGCCATATAAAGAGGTTAGCACAATAGAATGTACATGGATGATAACAATGTGATGAGTATATGAGTGATTAGCTAATACTGATTGTGTAAGAATATTGCCACAATTATGAGAGTTAAGGTTTATATGCTCACAGTGCAAGAATGTGAATAGCGGTTGCAAGGATGATTTAGCAATAGGAATGAAGAATTGTTGGTCAGAGTGCCTGTGAGCGATCATGGAATTGTAATATGTATTGGAATTGCAAGCTACAGATTTTCGTTAACATTATTTGCGCCTAGGTGGATCGAAGGAGTTGTGAATGAAACGATTATGCGAGAGCAAATCAATGATGGGGAAAAGGAGGAAAAGGAGCAGCGGTGAGCTCCAAGGCGGGGTTAGAAGCAAAATGGCTGTTCTAAAGGGCGTGGCTAGATCCGTGCAAGTGGCGTGGGTCGCGGGGTCACGCCACGGGTCGCAAGGCCTCACACACAAGCAATGGGTCGGGCCTGGTATTATGCCTGGTGGTGTGTCTGATGGTTATTGTTGCCATGTTTGCCGGCGTGCTCGATGACTAAGTTGGGACATGAATGTAGGGCACTCAGCACCATCAGAACACAAAGAATAAAGTTGAAGTAGAGAACATTATTTACCATTTGATAATGTTTATTTGGTCGACTTGTCAACACTCCGGCCCGGCTTTGTTACTTTTGTTGTCTCTCGTGGTTCCTTCGTCGTGGATGAATAGTCTGCTACGCCATTTGGTTACATTAGTAACCGATAGCGCTGCGGACGTTGAGATGCAGCCGTAGGTGAGTCCTATCAGCAATAGCAGGTAGAATAGTGCAATTATTAACGTTTATTGGTCGACTTGTCGACATGAGGTTTGCGAGCAATTGATTTAAACGCAAGAAGTGCCGAGATTCGCACAACATATGACGTCGGGTCATGTAAACCATAACTACATCTATACGACTTCATTTAATTATTTGTCGCTATATTGTGGCAATAAAATGCCACGCGCCGCAGATTTCGGTGCGCAAGTACAACAGACCTGCTCGTACCAACTGCAATATCCAAATGGGACCAATAATCTCACACAGATAAGTTTTTTTCTTTCGCAAGCTTGTAAAATAGAGGTTTTCTCGGACAACACTCACCAAACATGCTGGATAAGTTGCAAAATTACTGCAAACCTGCAAAAAATCCATGCGCAGCAAAACAAACCTTTCGAAAAGTGAATCCAATATGATTCACACTGACCAGATTTGTCGCGAAATGCATGGGTCGTGAGTGTGTTAGAGGGCACTACATAAGTTAAGCTTCATCTACTTAAGCAAATGTACTAGAAAGTACATAAACGTATCATACATATCAATGGGAAACATCAACACTGATTTGTGCTTTATCTATAAATATCTTCATAACTATCTGCCTGAAGAAAAAACAATGTTGTTAATTTCTTAATTATTAATGATGAAACAAATAATGATGGTCACACTTGTACATTCAGCAGAAGTCAACGGATGGTGCTAGCCTTAATTTACTTTCCTTTGTTGTAAGATCTTCTTTGGGTAAGTCCAAACTCAGCTGCTGCTTTGAATTTTCATTATACATTTCTCCATATTGTCTCTGTTCATCCGCATACTTTAAAGTCTCGAGAGCTCTCGTTTCAATCCCAGACTTTTGATCTTTTCCCTGGTCTGTTGGTGATGCTTTCTTCCGCAGATCCTTGTTTTCACCCTTGTTTCGTTCGGTTTCACCGCTGCGCTTTTTCCTCTTGCGAGATGATTTCCTCGAAATGTATTTCTTACTTCTGGGAATAAATGGCTCTTTTACAATATCGAACAAGCAGTCTCTCTAGAACAGTGAGTTTAAAACACATAACTGAACTCGAACAGCATAAATCGAAATCTTTTAATAACTTATTAGTGGTGAGGCATACAAGGTTAGACGTTCCCTTCAAGAAACATTGTACAACGTGGCGTACGCGCGGTAGTTGAAAATGTGTTGTAATACGCACATTATGGTTGCACGGACTTTTGCTGAGGTCCACGAACCTCTAACCTCATGCATTTGCGTAGGTAAAATTGTACAAGACTTATCCATGAAGAGCTCCCTCCAACCTAGGTGGGCTGCACTTGCCTGTGGTGAAAGCCTAGGAATGCTCTAGCAGAACGAATCCAGGACTACAAGGAGAATCAATTCGACCACCCTACCGTGATGTTCACAAGGACTAAAAACTTTTCACGTAGCTGGCGAACCCATATCCAAATTCAAACACTTTCGCTGATGGTGGACAGAAGACAAGGGAAACATTGAACACAGTGCTGTGATCTCCATAACATGTAAAAGCGGGTCACATTTTGAAAATAATATACTTTAAAGGATGAATTATTGTAGATAACACAGATTAACGTCTTCGCCACTATTTAAATCTCAAACGATAATGAATGACTTAGCTCGAGAGCTGAGCAGAAGGAAACGAGCAGCTTGGGGAGCTTTCAAGAGCATCGAGGATGTAGTGAAGAAAACGAAGAACACCCGACTCCGTGCCCACCTTTTCGACATAACGGTATTTCCTGTCCTAACGTATGCATCAGAAATGTGGTCGAAGCGTAAGGAGGTTGAAAGATCACTCAGCGTTATCAAACGCGCAGTCGAAAGGACGATGCTAGGAGTATCCCGTTTCACACAAGTAAGTGATGGCATCCGAAGTTCCGACCTGCGTCAACGATCAAAAATCAAAGATGCTGTTCTATATGCCAAACAGTCGAAGATAAGTTGGGCCGAACACGTAATGCGTACGAATGGTAACCGATGGACGAGAGCTGTTAGTAACTGGATTCCTCAGGATGTCAAACGTACTGCAGGAAGACCACCGTCCCGATGGTCAGAGTTCTTCACGAAGAGCCTAGAAGAAAGATATGATGCTCGACGAGTCCCTAAAACGAGCAGAACCCACTGGGCTATTCTTGCACACGACAGGGAAAAATGGAGGATTTACTGCCGCCCACTCGAGTCACTCGATGATCAACGGGACTGCAGGTGATACAAGTGACAGGTGATACCTTTATTTCCTTACAAATATAACATACAACGCAACGGTAGGTGATGTTTCGGCAGTATCGCCTTCTTCAGAGCCTGCAAGGGTACAGTAATATGTAATTTACCAGGCCAAACACTTCATCAACGTGAACAGAAAGATGAAAATCTGAACAATAATTTCACGATTACCGGCTTCTCGAAAAAACCACCGTTTTTATCTGTTTTCACCAAGGAAGAGCAGCCGCTTAGAATTGCATATAGTTGACTACTGCACCACTCCACATCAAGAATCAATTGTGAGCAACGGGGCTAGATTACGTGTTATCTCAGAGGATTTTTCTATTAGTCATTCTGCTAGTCATTCTCGGATTTTTGGAATATATCCAAAAACCCTCGAGAAATTTATGGGTTGGGATTTTAGGATCCCGTGCGAGGATAGTTGCTCTTATGTCAAAATCGTCTCCGCTATGCTTTTGTATCCTATGCATCCACAGTGGGGTATTTTGTCTTGCTTTTCGTTTGCCATCTAGGTGTTCTTTTATGCGCATACATCATAGTCTGCCGGTTTCGCCAATGTATTCATTTCCTCAACCACTATAAGCGATCAAGTATATCGTACCGGAACTGATGCAGTTGCCGTCCCTGCCATGAGGGCATATTACGCAATTTAGTGTTTCACATAGATGGTCATACAGGCGGTTACGAACTAATTGACGACGTAGACTATCCGGTGGTATTTCAACTATCGTTACCGATTCCTCTAGATCTGCCCTTCTTAAGCATCGTTTTATCGCTGCACTTATTTCATCGCCAATGAAGGACAAGATGAACGGGATTTTGTTTCAGTCAAACCCTTCGTTTTGGGGCTTCGTTTTTCTTCTAAACCTGTCTCGTGGGGTTACTATTTCGTAGCCATTGGAGATTGCTACTTTACCAGCCAAGTTGCGCGATTCTTCCTTTAGTTCCCTACTTGTGCATACAGAGGTGGGTGCAAGAAACATTTCTCACAAGCACTTTCTTTGTGTGTGATAGGTGGGAAGAAAGGAAATGAACGAGGATGTTCTTGTTACTTGGCTTTCCGTACCACTTTATCATGTAACTGTTACTTGATAAGTTTATTTGAACGTTTAAAAACGGAAGCCAGTTTTTTCTCGGGTGAACTTAATGTACTCTGACCGCTCGTTCAATAATTCAAAGTATTTGTCCATCTCTTCCTGTGTAGAGAAGACGAGAAAACAATCATCTGTGTACTTGCAGTAGAGTAGCGGCCGGAGACCGAGAACGGGGCTTCTACTTTAGACATAAACGCAATGACAAGGCTTGGTGAAAGTCACTGTTCCATTGCCAACCCCTTATTTGCGCGTGGTATTTCCCAGTCCACCTCAAGATCGAGCAGTTTAGGCACTCCTTTAAGAGAACCATGGACTCCTGGATAAACTCCTGGTTACAAGCCATGCATTTTTATTTTTCCTTCGTGTTCAACAAGAAGTTCGAGGATGGCTAGCATTGCGGATCAATACGTTGGTGTACAATGCGGTAACGTCGAAAGATTCCATCTCGTACGCGTTGTTAGGAGACACGTTACGTAGGCGATCTAGGAACATTTGGGTGTTCGTGAGGTGAGCTGGAATATGTTTAAGCAACTGGGTTAATATTAGGATTAGAAATGAGGTTATCCTATCCCTTGGAACTTCTACACAGCTGATGATTGGTTTAACCTTAAATGATGACGGATTGATTGACGCAAGATCATCAGGTGACACCAACTTATGTGTTTTGATGAGCAGGCATAAGACGGGGCATGTTGGTCTGTTGGCTTTAAAGTGCGAAACAACCGACAATTTCAAGCCTGCTGCCTTTGCCACTTTGACCCACTGACTGTTCGGTATACCTGTGTACTAGTGTACCATTCCAGGCTCTGAAGAAGGCGGTACTGCCGAAACGTCAGCTACAGTTGTGTAGTATGTTATATTTCTAAGGAAGTAGAGGTGTGATAAATAACAACCTCACGATTGCTGTCAAAAAGGGAACAACGGACTTAATTGTAATAGCCAAACCAAACTCTCTAAATCGCTTTAAAACCGTATAACTGATGTAATCTCTTGATAAAAAGCCTACATATTGGATATGATTCGGTTAGGATAATAAAGGGGTTCGCGATAGAATTTAATAGTGCTCATGCGTTACCGAAAAGTCGATTTCTGAGAAGAAAAATCTAAACAGACACAATCACAGCTAGCCGTAGGCTATCTGTCCGGATGTCCGGATTATAATGTTTCGCCGATATCCCCGATGGGCGAATATGGGATCACTGTCATCTACTGCCATAAAATAAAAAGGTTCTACATTAATCTTTTCGTTTCACAACCCCCGTCCTGAACCATAAAATCCACATTAGAAAAAATTGTGCGAAACCCTTCCCATCAGAAGTTCTAATAGCGGCAGAAACATGGAGATAGGCTCACTTTCAGAGTCCGATAACTTTATAGCCGAATTCTTTTGAGCTGAGACTCGTTGATTACATATACTTCTCATAATCCATACACCGCCTTACTATTTAAAATGGAAAGATCCCAAACGAATGAACGACATCGCACACGGTCATTCTGCCTAAGAAAGGCGACGGGTGGGATCTTCATCACTGTTATTTCATATGCTTGTTGGGTGTACACTACAAGCTTTCACAAAGATTGCCCTATTGCGCATCACAGAAACTTTGCATGTGCTCAACTGGTTTATCAAGTAGGATCGGGAGTTTCAGCTGCCACTTCTCCTAACTTTTGTCAATAAGGAAAAAGCGTCTGACAGTGAGGTCAGGAATGCAAGCCTATCAGCGCTCGTCGATCAAGGACTGGACCCGTTCCACATAAAAACCTAGGTAACTATCGATAGAACTGCATCAAGAAAATACAGCTTTTCTATAGACCTCTTGCCATCCTCGTGAAGAAGGGTTCGACAACGATCTCGCCAAAGCTTTTTACTTTCTCGTTGCAGTGGGCAACGAATTTATTCGATTAGGTACGAGAACAACATACGTACTGATGGTGAATGCCTGTCAAATCTTCGTTTTCTAAGGAAATTGGCATCTTTTCTAGAAGTATTAGCGGAGCACGATGATAAATGAGATATCAAAGCGGAAAAGGGATTGAAGTATACATAAATAGGTAAAAAACCCGAATTAATGAGAAATTCTCAGTGCGAAGATGAGCAAATCGAACAGGATGGTTTCTCGATAATAAAGACCACCTAGCACGAGTAGACTGGGAGTTCAATGAGATTTGATAACATGACGGAGGAATTCAATTAAAGAAGGAATTCGGTGACCGCATTTGGGTGTATTAATGAAGCTACTCTACTTCAATCGGCGTGGAAACGCCTTAACTCGGCTATATCCAAAATTGCAATGAGAACCATCTCGACCAGTATCAAGACAAATTCCTCAAACAGCATCCGAAACAATGTGCGAAGACAGAAATCACCATGGACGACGATTTAACGGGAAGTAAACAAACAGAATACTTCGGTGCCCGTGCTACTCGTGAAGACGGACCGTCCAAGTAACCTAGTGAATTCGAAACTCTATTTCAAATTTGAAAAAAAAGAAATTTGCGCAACCTACCCGATAGCTGTATCTTGTTGAAGGTTCCTCAAACTTTACCAGTTCGCTCTTACTTCGCCTCTTTATCGGAGCAACGTTCATGGAATTGTCTGAAAATACGTCTTTAAGAAAGGTCGCGGCTACTCATTCAGTTACTTGGACACCACGAAAGGTGGAATTTGACAAATTACATACCACAAAGATTAATCATGCTGCGAACGGAGTTACCAAAGAGAACATCCTTAGAGTAGAATAGTTTATCTCGTCGCTGTAACTCGCATAGTTCGTTCATTGGATCAAGGACAACCCTTAGAAATCACTCATTTTTATGCGAACGTCTTCCAAGTGCTGTTTGTACATCTAATGTGATGGTATAAGAAGGCTATTAAAGGAAACGCTGCTAAATTGAATGCTCACTGCTAAACAAAATAAGGACCAAGAACAAATATACACTTTCAGGTCCCCCACAAAACTTACGGTACTGTGGGCATGTTGACGAGCTTCACTTTTCCTTCGTATACATCCAATGCAACTTCAGCACTCATCTGCAGTTCGTCATCCGTATCGCTCTCTTCCTAAAAGAAAACGTAAAGCGAATACTTTACTTATCCTTAAGATGCACAGGTGCTAAAAATGTAGCGAAAAGTCCGTTAGGGATAACCAATCCGTTGATTCCTGCAGCATTACATTTGCTCTCCTACCCGTAATAAAATCAGTGCGAACTCCTGCCGTCACCAGAAAGTGATTCACACAACCAATCAAAATCTCGTCAGCTTGCACTAACAGATTTTCAACCATTTGCATTGATTTCAGTGCAAGTATGGGCAGATATTTGAAACAGTGTGCACTATTATTTTATTTCTTTGCCGGCTACTTTTCTCGTTGCACAAAATTTTGCCGCCCCCTGCTTTGTATTGAATAGATTAAAAAAGCAAAACATCCTTATTAAGAGAAAAGCTCCTTTATACACGTTACAATCTATGGAACGCAACTAATGGAGTCCTTTTGTTGGTCGTTAAGTATCACGGACGACTTCTTATTTGCCATGTGGATAGAGTATCGCAGAGACTATTGCTAACGAAGAAGGTACACACATGTCTTTACTCTAATGAAAATTTCAGATCATATGCATTGGTATAAACACATACTAAGTGTTGAAAATATTAAGTATCACAAGCACCAAACATCACAAACTACTTGTTGTCACGAATTTCCTAACACGCTACGACGCCTAACTTTGTGCGGTTGCCATGTAGGGAGATGGAAACTCTATGTCTGTTACGGACTTGCTGTTTTTTTAAAAACAGACGATAATTTTTTATAATTAGAGCACCTATGAGGTTGACAAAATCACAGAATTATGAAGGAGATTTTATTCTATACCTAATTATGCTAGAGGCGCGTGAGGCGCAGTGGTTGGAGGCGCCCTGCAACACATACGTGAAATCGATTCCCGCGCCCATAACACATCGAGCCTTCCATCCCTCCGGGGTCGAAAAATCGGTAACAGATTTGTCTGGGAGGATAGCAACATTGGCTCGATGCATCGGCAGCTCATAAAGGCTAGATATGCAATCACCTCCAAACGATGCTTAATGAAGTCGAATGCATGGCGCATCACCACTCAGAGACTGATGAATGCCGAGACCTTTACCCTTTTTATACAATGTGCCTATGTTTTTCAAAAGGTCTTTATTGAAACTGCCTGTAGTACTTTACGAAAAGAGCTGGAAAAAGCACTTCATCATAAAGAGCCAGAGGGCTTGTAAGTGAACTACTGATAACTTCGTTATTATTGGCAAATGTGAACTTGACAACTGTTTCTTGTGGTTTACCGCTAAATAGAGGCGAGGATGTTTCTGAGTATTAGATTGTGAGAGGATATCACAAGTTGAGGATTTCGACATATACTTATATTTGGAGAAGCGATTACTTAAGAAATGACGCGAATCGTTGCCGGCCTTGTAGCAATCTGATTGCAAAGTTGCAAATCTCGTTCCAATTCACGAACGCTGAAGATCGACTATGGAGACGGCTTAAGAACGCATAATTCTAGACTCCTGGGAAAAATAATTCTGCTCAACCAGCAAATTAGCAATGAACTGGAAGTGACACTGCGTTCTGCATCATTATTAATTCAAGTATTCGAGCCATAACAATTCGCTCTTTTTCCCTTCACTGGCAGAGACCAGCTTCTCAAGATCCACGGGATCTAGCAAAGAGGTTTTAAGGAAAACGAAACGATATCATTTCAAATCAATTGTTATGAGAAGACAATGTAACACAACCCTTACCAAGTCTTCATCTGTTGGTTTGCGCTGCTCCGTCCAGAACGGCTTGTCGTCGATAATCAATTTTCCCTTGTTGTTTTTGTTACCAAGCACAAGTTGACAACCGCTTGGTAAATCACCATAGCGGTAGCTCATTGGCACCTGAGGAACACTCTGAAACCAACAAATATGGCTTCCTCTTAGAAATAAGGGTTTTTCTGCATTCTTTAAAGCTTGTACCTTGAGTTGATGTAAGTCGGGCCCATCTTTTGCATAATGCTGAAAGTGCGATCACCTTAACTCTATGGTTTCCGTAATACTGGAGTATTTATTAGGAAAGTGTTCGCAAGCAAGACAGCGAGGTGCGAACTTGCCTCCACAGCGATCTCACGGCTCTTCGAGGTTCGTGACTTCGGCTTGGGGAATGGATCATCACCAAGCTTCATTTCGCGTGCCTATAAAACTATACAGATTTACGCAGAGTTAAGAAATAAGAATCGTAGCTCACTTTAATGCAGGTTATCTCAGTATGGTATGCAATACTCTAGCAAAACGTATTTTAATTAGGTCAAAATCACTTCTTATCTACATTTCGTAACCTTCGCTATGGTTAGGTTGAAAAAATCATACAATGTACATATGGCACTTCGAGTATGAATATTTAGCTATAAGTCTTTAGATTTTTCAAGTACTCGAAAAGTCATCTGATCATTTTATTTTTTTGCTGCTACCCTTATATTTCAACCGCAATAGTTTTTTTTTTCTTTCGGAAACTGTACTATTACACACCATTGTGAAAATTAATTGACGCACTTTAGCCTCTTGAGGCTGGATTATAACAGAGCCGTCTTTTTGACAAATTTTAAAGGCTAGAATTCCAAATTTCAAAACAGAAATTTTTCGGCCCCTGCTTTGTATTGAATAGATTAAAGAAGCAAAAACATCCTTATTAGGAGAAAAGCGCCTTTATACACGTTACAATCTATAGAACGCAAGTAATGGTGTCCTTTCGTTGGTCGTTAAGTATCACGGACGACTTCTTATTTGCCATGTGGATAGAGTATCGCAGAGACGCACCAAACATCACAAACTACTTGTTGTCACGCATTTCCTAACACGTCTCGACGTCTAACTTTGTGTAGTTGACGTATAGCGAGACGTAAACTCTATGTCTGTTAGGGACTTGCTGTTTTTTTGTATTGTATGGCGCCTCCGACCACCGGCTAAACCCTACCATTCGACAAATCTACTACGAAATCAAACTCAAGCGCGCACAGCGCAAACAGCTCCAAAAATATATGAGGTGTGGAGCAAAGTAATCTTTAGTGAAAACACTTTGCAACGCTGTTTTGAACACAAGGGAGCGTAGGTCCTTCTGCTAATAATGATGATGATTTGAAGGGAATTGTGAGAGCAGAAGTGCGACTGTTTAGGAATTCTTAAAAGAGCTTGATGCAAATATCTCAATTGTTTCAAATAGTCAGAAGGAAGTTAAAAAGTCGACGACTCCAACAAATGAATGTTGCTCAAATTGAAACACTGTAAAAGAGATCACTGTTTTGAGGTATGGTCGGTGATTCTGTGCAAGCGAAACGACCGTTATTTAACCAAATTGTGACGCGCAACGAGAATAGAATCTTATACGACAACCGGTGACGGTCGGCACATTGTCTGGACCGCAGCATTTCCGAAGGCAGAAAATGCACAAAAAAGTTGAACTGATCGTTTGGTAGTTTGCTGCCGGTCTGATCCGTCACAGTATATTGAAGCCGTGTGAGACTACTGTGGTGGAGAGGTTGCAACTGTTCCACAATTGACCCCCGAGTAACTCGAGTGGGCGCTAGCAAACCTTTCTTTTCTCCCTGTCTCGTACAAGAGTAGCCTCGTGGGTTCTTCTCGCTCTAGAGACTCACTGAGCATCATATCTTCATTCTAGGGTTTTCGTGAAGAAGTCAAACGATGGGGTGTGCAGCTTCCAGCTATGTATTTGGAATTGAAGTCATTGTTGGCTCATGTCCATCGGTTATCGTTTAGATGCACTACGTGTTCAGTCTATCATCTGATTTCCAAAACTTTTCGACACAATGGCACGAGATCCTCTGCTAGAAATAGCTCAGAAAGTATCCGAGACCGAAATTTTATCCAACCACTTCACGGTGAAACCGTGCGCAAGAAAAGAGCTAAAAATCACAATAATAATGGAACCGAGCTGAATGACGTGTTTTGAACTCAGACAAAGAACTACCGTTGCGCCGATTTCGAATTGGCTGCCATTTCTCGGAATCACTTAGTTGCAATGAGCTCACCGAAATCCTGCCTGACTCTTCAGCTTGTTTTTTTGCCTCGACTTTGCTGACAAACCGTAGCATAGTTGTCTCCTTGATCGGACGACTAACAAACGTTTTCACTCTTCGCACAGCACGCTCACTTAGCTGCCGAATTCGACCTATAACGACTCACTTTAGTAGCGTTCATGCGGAATTGTCCAGGAGTAATGCCGTACTCAGACTTGACCTTGATCCATCAGCAATCGACTCATCACTGCAAAGAAAGATAAGCCAAAACATTCAATTCTTCGTAAGCTCGAATATATCTGTTTCAAAAATTCATGGAGCAATTGTGAGATAATTTGAAGGCGAAATACTGAACTGTACAGCGTTCAATACAGGAAAGAACAGAGCTCCTACTCTTACATCCGGGAGTGTCGTTGATGAGTAAAGTACAAGCCAATTAAGAGACAATTCGGAGAAACTTCTTGGTGCACGTGTAAAGCATAGAAAAAGAATTTATGAACGCTATGAAAACTTTAGAACCTCCCCGATGCTTTCCTTCTCACCGCAGACGCAACGAAACTGGTCACTGTACTTTTGCATGAATTAATTTCGACAGGTCTCGCCCAATTCGGTGACGAATCTGCTTTCGATTTAAATTCGGCAGCACTTTTCAGGGATCTCCTAAAAAGTATAGCAGATAGTGGGAAATTATCATTGTCCCAGTTCCTAGCATTAAAGTAATTGAAGCTCACAATGATTGAGCTTGAGTCATTTGCGACTTGGCTTCTCTGCTTCCACTTAACACTGCTGCATTCTGGCTAACCTTCTTCGTTGCAGGCTAAATTTTAGGATATATTCGGATATTTTCTAGTGAAATACAAGACTTCATACTGGGAATGTTCATTAGACTTCCATACTTTCGTTAGTGGCTCGACGGGGTTGGCAAAGATTGTTTCTTCTTGCTCTCCCTCTTCATTATCCGACAGTCGTTGTCTAGCTCTTCGAAATAACGTTGAAAAAACTGGAAGAGAAATATATGCAACACAATAGGAAGACGTAACGAAGAGAACGATGATAGCACGAACATCGCTTGACTGACTGCATGTCGAATTCAATCCGACCATTCGGTGTGGAGTTAAAAGTAAAAAATGACGTGAACTTGCTCACTCCAATTACTTTTATCGAATAAGATTGATATGGATAAATACCGCTAAGGCAATAACAGCATAGAATTGTGAAAACGACGTTGACGGAAGAGAATTATTCTAATTTCACCATAAATGCCTAAGCACAACGTTCCAC
>MQTX01000144.1:137826-152840 GCA_009735665.1 Angiostrongylus cantonensis | reverse complement strand
GATCCGACAGCACTTGCTACTTCGCTCATTGTGCTTTGCCATGACTAATGAATTAGCGAACTAAAGAGGTTACACATTGGCGTACAATTTTAGCGCAAATATTACCGTTGATTATAAATGCGTCGTTTTCTCTTTCAGCAATCGCGAGGTTGTTAAACAGCATACGTTTACTTCCATACAATAACACACACACAACACAATCGTAGCTGACGTTTCGGCAGAATCGCCTTCTTCAGAGTCGTTGTCTAGCTCTTCGAAATAACGTTGAAAAAACTGGAAGAGAAATATATGCAACACAATAGGAAGACGTAACGAAGAGAACGATGATAGCACGAACATCGCTTGACTGACTGCATGTCGAATTCAATCCGACCATTCGGTGTGGAGTTAAAAGTAAAAAATGACGTGAACTTGCTCACTCCAATTACTTTTATCGAATAAGATTGATATGGATAAATACCGCTAAGGCAATAACAGCATAGAATTGTGAAAACGACGTTGACGGAAGAGAATTATTCTAATTTCACCATAAATGCCTAAGCACAACGTTCCACTTTACTAGGTCAAACACTTCAACACCACAAACAGAAAGATGAGAATCTAAATGGTAGTCACACGGTCAACAGCTTCTCGAAAAAAAACCCACCGCTTTTTCTACATACTTTCCACTGAACAAGAGCCGCTGATCTAAGTCGCATATAGTTGACAATTGCACATCCCCACATCAACGATCGATACGAAGGTACGGGAGGAGATCACGTGTGATCTCGGGGCATTCCTCCCTGGTGTTCATTGTAGGTTTTTCGGCATTCATCCAAAAAGCCTCGAAAAGTTTGCGCGTTGGCGGTTTAGGATCCCGTGCAAAGTTAGTTCCTTTTACATCGAAATCGTCTCCGCAATGCTTCTGTATACCATGCGTCCCCAGTGAGGTGCCTTCTTTTGCTTTTCGTTTGCCATCTAGGTGTTCTTTCATACGGATACACAAGGGTCTGCCCGTTTCGCCAATATATTCATCTCCGCAATCCTTGCAAGAGATCAGGTACATCGTACCTGAACTCATGCATTTACCGTCCCAGCCGTAAGGGCAAATTACGCAGTTGGTGCTTCACAATGACGGTCATGTAGGCGGTTACGAACTAACTAACGACGAAAAGTATTCGGTGGTATTTCAATTATCGCTACCGATTCCTTTAGATCTACTCTTCTTAAGCATAGTTTTAAAGCTAAACTTACTTCATCGCTGATAAAGGACAGCATAAACGGGGCGATTTTGACGCAAAAGTCACTATCCTCGCACAAGATGCCAAAAGCGCGTAAGTTTCTTGAGGCCCTTTGGATAGATGCCAAAAAGCCTAAAATGAACAGCAGGGAGGAATGCCGCGCGATCACACGTGATCTGGCCCCATACCTTCGCATCGATCGTTGATGTGGGGAGGCGCAGTCATCAGCCAAATGCAACTCAGATCAGCTGTTCTTCCTCAGTGGAAGGCACCTAAAATGGTTTTGTAGGTGGTTTGTGGTTTTCGAGATGCTGTTGACCGTGTGACTACCATTTAGATTCTCGTCTTTCTGTATGTGTTGTTAAAGCGTTTGACGTAGTAAATTGGATATCACTATGTATAGAGAACATTCTTCACCGACATAGGGATGTTCTCTATGTAAAACATTTTGAATATTGTGTCCGGTGACCTTGTTCCTATTCTCTATATTGGTGTGTGTTTACTATAGATGTATCACCACCCTCTTTTCCTATAGCGTTTTTTAGACAGCAGGACCCTAACGTGGAAGTTGCTATGAAATCCCTTATGTTTTCGAACCACATTCTCAAAACCCTGAATTACTAACGCGGTAGAAAGTTTGCCCTTAACCTCATATCCGCACAGAAATCTGGTCTGCGAGAAATTAGAGATTTGATTAATTCAAAGATCATTAGACTATCAGTTAGTGATAAGGGAGAAGAGTTTGTGTAGCTATTCCTCGCCACTTAGATGTTGAGATAACAGAGGTATATCCTATTGATATTACTCTTTATCGCTCATCATCTGAAAAGGAATACAAAAGGCAATACCGAAAACTTAACAGGCAATGGGTCGAAGTGGCAAAAACAGCAGGCTTAAAACCATCGGCTGTTCTGCACTTTAAAATCTATAAGCCAACATGTCCCGTCCTATACCTACTTATTAAAACACATAAGTTGGTATCACCTGATGATCTTGCATCAACCAATCCGTCATCATTTAAGGTTAGACCCATCATCAGCTGAGTAGACGAACCAAAGGACAGAATAACATGCTTTCTAAGCTTAATACTCACCCAGCTGCTTAGCCACATCCCAACTCATGTCACGAACACCCAAATGTTCCTAGAACGTCTATGTGACGCGTATCCTAATAACGCGTGCGTGATGGAGTCGTTTGACGTTATCGCGCTTTACACCGACGTATCGAATGACTCCGCAATGCAAGCCATCTTCGAACTTCTTGTTGAACATGAAGGAAAAATAAAAATGCATGGCTTGTCTATCCAGCAGCTTATGGTTCTCTAAAAGGAGTCCCTACACTGCTCGATCTTCAGATGGGCTGTGAAATATTACGCGCAAATGAGAGGGTTGGCAATGGGACAACAGTCGGCACCAAGTCTTGCCATCGCGTTCATATCCAGAATAGAAGCCCCGTTATCGATCTCCGGTCGCTACTCTACTGCAGATATATAGATGACTGTTTTGTCATTTTCTGTGCTCAAGAGGAGATGGACAAATGGTTTGAGTTATTGAATGAGCAGTCTGAGTACATCAAGTTTACCCGGGAGAAACCGAAAGAGAACTGGTTTCCATGTCTTAACGTTTAAGTGAACTTATCATGTAGCGGCTACATGACAAAGTGGTACCGAAAACCAAGTAACAAAAACATCCTCGTTCATTTCCTTCTTTCTCATCCTTCACACAAAGAGAGCGATTGTGAGAAACATGTTTCGAACAGCCACCTCCGTGTGTACGAAGAAGGAATTAAAGGAGGAATCGCTAGACGTGGCTCGGCAAATCGCCATCTCCTATGGTTTCGAAATGTTAACCCGACGTGATATGTTTAAAAGTAGAGCGACGTCCCAAGACCAAACACTTGGCCAAAAGAAAATCCCGTTCATCTTGCCCTTCATTAGCGATGAAATAAGTGCAGCGATGAAACGATGCTCAAGAAGGGCAGATCTAGAGGAATCGGTAGCGATAATTGAAATACCACAAAATACTCTTCGTCGCCAGTTAGTTCGCAACCGCCTAGATGACCGTCTATGTGAAACACAAAATTGCGTAATTTGCCCTTATGGCAGGGACGGTGACTGCATGAGTTCAGGCACGATATACCTAATCTCTTGTGGTACTTGCGGAGACGAATATATTGGAGAAAAGCGCAGAGCTTTATGTGTCCGCATAAAAGATTACCTAGATAGCCAAAGAAGAGTAAAACAAGGCATGCCACTAGGCACGCATAGAATACAAAAGCATAGCGGAGACGATCTTGACGTAAAAGTCGCTATCCTCGAACAGGATTCCAAAACACCAGCGCGTAAGCTTCTTGAGGCTTTTTGGACAAATGCCAAAAACCCTAAAATGAACAGCAGGGAGAAATGCCCCGAAATCACACGTGACCTCCTCCCGTACCTTCGTATCGATCGTTGATGTGGGGATGTGCAATTGACAACTATATGCGACTCAGATCAACGGCTCTTTTTCAGTGGAAGGTACGTAAAAAAAAGCGGTGGGTTTTTTTCGAGAAGCCGTAGATCTTGTAATTATAGCTCAGATTTTCATCTTTCTGTGCTGTTGACGTGTTTAACCTAGTAAGTTGCGTATTGGTGTACCATTCCAGGTTCTGAAGAAGGCGATTCTGCTGAAACGTCCGCTACGATTGTGCTGTATGTGTGTTACTGTATGGAGGTATGCCTATGCAACCTCGCGATTGCTTAGAAAGAAAGATGAGGAAACAGTTTGTCAATAGAAAAAAGTGCTAACTGATGACATCGTTGGTTGTAGTCCCTGAATGTTATATGTTGCCCACTAGGTTTTCGTAGTCTCGAACAAGAGATGGTGGCCTAAAGAACGTGGATTCAACAGCACTTCAACTTTTCGTGTTTCCTCTTAAAATTTAACACACCCTCCCAACGGTTTACCACCTCATCGTGGCTGGGTGGTGTTCCTGGGTGTCGGACTGCGATGTACAGTAGGAGATTCGTCCCCTGGAAGAGTTCCGAAAGCTGAGAAGAAGTTCGGCGTTTCCATCAGAAAGCCTAGCTAAGAGTAAACCAACATCAATATGCACCACTCTCCTGGTATCAAAGTCGCATGGTGGCAAATCTCTTTCTGATCCCCAACGGCTGAGACTGCCCGTGGTGGTGAAGATCTGGGGCAGACTTTGACCAGGTTGTCCTTGGAATTCTAGGAAACCACAATGGCTTAACCAGCATATCTCCAAAAAAAAGGACAATATGCTGGGGCTCATACAACCAGTGAGAACGGGCCATTCAAGTATCAAGTACTGTAAATATGTGTATATAAGAACAACTTTAAATACAATGCTAGTGCGAGGCTATGACTATCTATCACTGGAGGTTGTGCGGAACGGTTCAGGTTGATGAATATATAGAAAATCACACGTTAACTAACCGATAAATAAGAAAATGGGTATAATTAGTGTATGTATTAAAACATATTGTCGAAATATCCAATCATCGTCCAACCCAACACAGAGTGCTAAAAAATGGCCGCCATGGCAAACAAATTCTTTAACATGCACCAACTTCTAGAATTTTTGGAAGTTCTCTCTAATAAATAATTGATATCTAGTCAATATGACTGTGATATCTAGTCCTATAGTTACCAGTGGGAGTTTTGACGGCGAGGCCAAACCTTGGAAACCTTGGCAATCGACTCTCTCCTTCATACACTGTAGCGGTTTTGCTGCTTTGCTGCAGTTGTATGGAACACTTGTGCAGCTAAACTTTTACGTAAACATTGAGCCAATAAATCTGTTTTATCTACTATAACGAGACCAAAATTATGGAAGCTATTTATTAGATTGAGAGGAGCTTTAATAGACCAGTGATTATTAAAAGAGCAATCCACGTAGTACTTTACAGTGATTAATACAAATAATGTGTTATGAATGTAACGTCGGTATCACCTAGTAAGCAATGACAATAACTAAAACCTCAAAAACTGAAATCTGTTACACAAAGTGAAGCAGCGATAAGAATATGACGAACACAAAAACAATATCCAAGTGAATAGAGTGATGACCGTGATTGCTGCCCATATTTCTGGTGGAGTGGGCAGAGCTGCGACGAAGCTCGAGAGCTCCCATTAATTCAGACCAACAAAGCATATTCTTCGAATGTAAATTGATAAAACCGAAAAATTATCGACAAAGTAGAACAGTTCTGTCAAGGAATTTCTTAAACTTGAACTCGTATTAAGGTCTGTGGGCGAAAGAACCTTTGAAATTTACACCGTACAAGACGACCTACTAGCGAAAGCATTGAACGAGATAACGCTAGGTAGCTTAGACTAAGAACGATAATCAAGCATCAAAAGCGTCGATGAACACGGAAGTAAAGTCGTTCTTTAAATCTGTCTTCCAAATACATGTATAGTTCTATAGATTGTTATACCATACTTACGACGACAAAACACAATATTGTGCAAAAACAACGACCTCTTCTACTTTAAGGCGACATATCTCAGCTCATACTGAATACTGTCAGTTCCCGTGAAGAGTTAGAAACTGCAGATCTTTCTCAACCAGGTACATTCCTCTTGCTTTGCCGAGAAACACCCTTAAATTAATAGATCCAGCAAAACAGGTGTCTTAGTTGCTAAATTTGTCAACCACTCCAATACTGCATTAATGGACAATTTATCACGTGCTCGCAGAAAGCCGACTTTTCGTGGATATGTGAAATTTATATAAAAAACAATTTTAAAAAATTCAAAAAAAGGAATAAAGGTGAAAGGTTTGCTGCTGACCATACTGTGAAGAATGCATCCTGCACTCCATTTCTCCATAAATCGTGATCATGCAATGCGTATAGGGCACGTACAATGGCTTCCAAGGATATTCCGCCGGTGATTCAACTTCTACGCTATTCTACTACCAGTACGTCAGCATTAAATGGATGGAAGGCTTGGTTAGCCTGAGACTTGGTATCAAACCAAAGACTATGTGTGCAGTGGGAGGCACTACTAACCATTGCGTTGCGTGCGCTCCTCAAAAACAATAATTTTCATTTTCTTCAACCTTTCCACGGAATCACGGTCACGCAGAATTCTAATGAAGTATTCAGCAATATCACCGTTTTATAATAAACGATATCCGACTTAATAATGCTCTACACGATTGAGCTGATACGACGTTCGTATATAGGCTTTTACTTGGCTAACGTTTTGAAGTACTCGTCTCCTCGAAAGCTGTGTTGACCGGAGTCGATGTTTCGCAAGAGATGGTTATCGCAATATTATTGTTTTTTTTTTCAGTTGTACAAAAAATTTCTCATCGTTGTGGCTGACGAGAAACACCCTTAAATTAATAGATCCAGCAAAACAGGTGTCTACACTAATATTTCAGACCCAAGCACTTCGCGCACAACGTGATGGTGGTCTCCAATGCTTGTATGAGCCGCTACCGCTCTTGCGTGAGTATTTTAAAATTTCCTTTCAGTATTCCGGTAACCTTCACTCCTTGTAAATTTGAAGTTCAAAGGATGTTTTACGAAAATTACAAGAGTTATGTTTGTTTCCTTGTATTATATATACGTACATATATGCATATACATATATATATATATGTATCTATGCAGTTGATCATTCAAACTCTTCTTAGGCCAACCAAGCCCACTATCACTCCTAGGTGGAAACAAAAAATTTCTCATCGTTGTGGCTGAGGTTTAATGAAAGTCGCTTTTTAAGATATCCTGTTTTTTCAATCGCTTAGCAAGTTAGTCGATCAGTGCCATATCATCATTATAGCAACAAATATCTCAGCGTCATTGTGGTTGCATCACACGTAATACCCTGCCTTGAAAAAATTGTTTTAGGCAGTAAATAAAAAAAATGCCATTGTGATCTCGACTGCAGCCTCAGCTTAACTGGATACATTGTGATTTTGGCTCCCAGATCAATTCCGTTGACGTGCGATTGCTGATGTGGCTGATCGATAGAAATGGTTGATAGACAGGCGAAACGAAGGACTTGCATAGTAATGGGAACGTAATAACGCGCTCGTTCCCCACCACAGATACCTGCGGTCAGGAGCTTTGCATATAAAATAATAACAAATAATAGTGAAACTTCCATTCACGTATGAGCCGTTGTGGGCCATTTTGCTTGTTAATTATGCAAGGAAGTATATAAACGCCCCATCCCATAACCAATCGTTACTAACGCAAGCTTTTATCAGACCAAGATCGATTCGCGTAGAAAAAGCATTGCATCAAATCCCATCTAAACCGAAGGATTTCATTTTAAACCGTTCAGGCGGCCTACTAATTTCAAGATTTCCTTTCCGAACCGTCATGGTTGGACATGAACTTCAGAAAAATACAAACATATGTGGAGCGCCTTGATTTATGTTGGCAAGTTGACTGGTGAATGGGAGTCGAGCAAATCAATCAATCATGAGCGAATAGGTGACAATAAACACAACACAAGTGCAAACTCGTCCACAGATGGTTTATTTAAAAAATAAAAATCACAGTAAAAGAAAGAAAGCTCTACAATTAGAAAAATTCGCACGTAAATATATTACAATCAAAGGCAAACCTAAGAGATGGCAGAAAATTAAGGAGCGAGCTCTGTCAACCCGTATCGAATAACCTCTGCAATAAATTTGATACTACAACAATAACTAAACGCCAATGAAGAGGCAAAGGAACTTATAGAAAGACCAAACAAAATGAATGAGGTGCATTCTAACAAGCGTTTCCAGAACTATCCAATGATAAATAGCAATCGATTCAGAAATACCTAACTACCTAACCAACCGTAGTTGTAATGATTTTGGCAAATTTGAAACGGAACCGTGAAACGATACCATAATTTCGTAAAATACCTTTAACTCTTTTTCCGTTTCACCTCGACGTTTAAGAAAAAGCAAAAAAAAAAAACTGTTCTGGCAACAAGAATGAAAAGAATGGAGTTATTCTGAAAATAGATGCTATAACCTCCTAAGAAGTACTAAAAACGACCACGCTGGTGCCCGCTGTGCGAGCTCGGTGGCTACAGAAGTAGTAATTTCCGAGCTTTTAAGGTGATATAACTGAACCCTCTTGGTATGACTAAAGAACGATAATACCGGAAGATTATTCTCGTATTTTTACGTAAAACAATCGAGAATCCTTCACTTTTCACAAACACTGATGTAAAAAGAACTGGGAATATCCAAAACTCAGAATGGATTGCTCTCGAACTACTGCGCTAGAAATTCTTCACAAAAGATGTAAGAGGAGAGTACATGACCTTCAGAAAATTTACTGTAGTATTTGTTTCTAAACAACTCTTAAGCAAATTTCCTAATAAAGCGGTAGCAATTCAATTCATAACAGTAGAAACAATGCCAGCAGGCATCGGGTCCTTCAGTCCTTTAATGCTATGGCGTGCATAGTTCATCAATACCGCATCTTATCCATAATAGGTAGTGGATGCGCTTCAGTGTTGAATACCCATTGATCGAGTGAAATCACAGACTTGTCAGTGAATGTCAAATACGCATATTTTAGTGTTTCTGCGAGAAAAAACGACTGCTGAACATCGTCATGACCCTGAAAACACATCTCTTCTGGCAGAACATTAGAGTCGAAAAATACGACACTGATCGATAGATACAAAGATAGGCCTTTCTTACCCGAAATGCTGTCTCCACAAATTTTTTCTCTTGTTTTATCTCTACCTCCATTATTCATAGAGGTGACCAAATTCATGTAGGGCTGTGTGGTATTGACTTAACACGTTCCAATTCTGTGCGATGTGACGAATATTGATCCAGCCTTGTTCCCAAAAGAACCATGCTAGAACACTCCTAAGCCTTCACCGAAGACATTTTTCGATTCCTTAAATCCAAACCTTGCTGTCTACTTTCTGAGTAAGATTTTTCTACATGGCAGCGATTCTTGCGGTAACAATGATTCCTGTGAATAGATGAATGACCGACACGATGTACAATTGTAACGTTTAGCAGCAACGATGCGCTGCCGCGAAAAGCTGTATTACCTGTATCACCTGCAGTCCCGTTGATCGTCGAGTGACTCGAGCGGGCGTCAGTAAATCTTCAATCTTTCCCTATCACGTGCAAGAGTAGCCCAGTGGGTTCTGCTCGCTTTAGGGACACATCGAGCATCATATCTTTTTTCTAGGCTCTTCATGAAGAACTCTGACCATTGGGTCGGTTGTCTTCCTGCAGTACGTTTGACATCCCGAGGAATCCAGCCACTAACGGCTATTGTCCATCGGTTGTAATTCATACGCATTACGTGTCCGGACCACCTCACCTTCGACTGTTTGGCGTACAGAATGGGCATCTCTTATTTTTGATCGTTGACGCAGGTCGGAGCTCCGGATCCCATCACTTACTTGTGTGAAACGGTATACTCCTAGTATCGTCCTTTCGACTACGCGTTCGAGAACGCTGAGTGATCTTCCATCCTGCTTAGGTAGCGACCAGGTTTCTGACGCATACGTAAGGACAGGAAATACCGTTGAGTCGAAAAACTGGACACGGAGTAGGGAATTCTTTGCTCTCTTCACTACATCCTCGATGCTCTCGAAAGCTCCCCAAGCCGCATGTTTTCTTCCGCTCAGCTCTGAAACTGAGTCGTTCATCATATTGAGTTCCCGACCTATATAGACGCAAATGGAGCATTCGCAAACATTCGTTCCGTAGAGCGTGAATGGGGCAAACGAAACCAATCCGTTCTTCATGAACACCGTTTTCTTGAGATTTAGCCGAAGACCAACCTCTCCACACGTTTTATCAAAGTAGACAAGCATACCTTCCGCTTGGACAATGTCTGGTGTTATAAGGACGATGTCATCAGCAAGGCGAAGGTGATGAAACTGCCGACCATCGATTTTCACTCCCACATTATCCCATTTCGCATGACGTATTGGAGGGTGGCCGTAAATAAATTTGGCGAGATTGTATCGCCCTGCTTAACTCCTCTTTTGACGTCAACGTTAATATCGCTGTAGAATGGTGAAATTTTGGTTGTGAAATTTTTGTACAGCTCAATTCTTTACGAATCTTTACGTACTGAGTAGGGACTCCTTGACTACCAAAGGCTTCCATGACTGCTTCTCAATTGAATCAAAGGCCTTTTGTAAGTCGATGAAATGGAGGGAGACAGAGCAGTCTTTTGTACTCTAGCAATACTTCAGTGAGCCTTGTTAACGTGTGAATGTGGTCCATCGTACTAAATCCTTTTCGAAACTCTACTTGCTCACATGGCTGCCCGTCGTCCAGTGTTCTGTCAATCCTGTATAAGATGACTCGAGTGAAAAGTTTGTAGACGACAGACAGCAAACAGATTGGGCGATAGTTGCCGATATCGTGTAGGTCGCCCTTCTCGAACAATACCACGGTCCTGCTGGTCTTCTACTGAGTATAGACCTTGCATTCGAACAGGTAGCGCTTGATGAGCGGATCCAGTGTGTTTATGGGGACTGGCGGAAGGTTCTTCAGATGTTCTGGTTTTATCCTCTCCGGACCTGGTGCTGTTCCATTTTCCACTGACGAAATGGCACGTAGGATTTCAGAAGGAAGAACCGGTGGTTCGAAATATCCATTCTCTTTTATTTCATATGACGGAAGGTGGACGTAGCTATTGAAGAGATTTGAGTAGTATTCGTTAACGATTTTCACCATTACCGTTCTGGAAGCTGCAACTGTTCCGTCTGGGCGTCGAAGTGCAATTATCTTAGTTTTGCAATTGGAGCAGCTTCGGTGGGCTTTGCTAGCCATGCGGTCCTTCCCATCTTCGAGCCATTACTGCTGCTCTTCTCCCTTTAAGATCTTTTTTGTCCCCTGTCCGCATTGTTTAGCAAGTTCGGAGGTTAGTACGCGGTTGCCTGCAGCTCGTGCCCTTCCGCGCTGGAGTATCAGCTCGTTTCTGGAGACAGAGGTCTCTTGGTGACTTTCGAACTCTCAGCTCTCATAGCGCTAACGTGAAGATGTTCAATGAGCTGATCGTCTTCTTCGTCGATGTTATCGGCAACGACATGTTCCCAGCAACCGAATAATCAATTGAATATGTCCCAGTTTTTAGTGGTTTTGGGACTTCGATTTTTGAATTTAGCGGCTTCTTCTCCTTTCCGTGAGAAATAGAATTTTGCGCGATGAAGGCAGTGGTCTGATCCCGTGTAGAATTTTGTGACAACAGCGGCATCGGTTAGGCAAAACCTTCTATTTACAACAATGTGGTCTATTTCGTTATGGTACTCTTCATTCGAAGACTCCTACGTCCAGCGTTGAAAATGTGGGTTTCTGGAATTGCGAGTTACCATGGTCTTGGTCGCTATGATAAATTCAGATACCCGCTCACCCTTTTCTTCTATCCTAATCCGTTAGTCCCAATGTGATGTTCCTCAGACGTTCTTCTTGGTCCAGTCTTGCCATTGGAATCTCCAATGATGACCTTGATGAATGTATGGTCTTCTCTGCAGAATTTCTCCATGTCCATGTAGAACGCTTCGACTTCTTCTTCGTCATAGTTTGATGTCGGCGAGTAAGCGACGAGGATTGCCAAAGCCGGTATTCAGCCACATCTTTTTAATCGTAAACGTCCGATTCGGGTGGTAAGCTGTTCTAATGAATCGATATTCATGGACAAGCTCGTGCTGACGAGAACGCCGACGTCGCCGACTCCTCTATTGTCGCATGTTCCCAGGAACAGTTCTTCACCGGTTTCTTGGACGACGTTGAAGGGGTGGCGTCGTCTCGTCTCGGCCAGGCCGATGATGTCGTACCTAATCTTTCTGGTTTGCATGAGCAAGTCTTCTATCGAGTACTCGGGTGCAAGTGTACGTTCATTGTAGGTACTGATCGTCAGCATAGTTCTTCGTGATCAAGACAGCTTCCATTGGCCCTGAGATTTTAGCAGCCTCTCCGTACTCGTCCTACCTAACGCTGCGAAATTGGGGGCTCTTTCGTGGTTAGGGGAATAAGGCCCGTTTTTTTTTTTTACTGTGTTTAGCATTTTTGATACCTGCGTATAGCTTGCTGGGCTTTGAACGTGGGGGCTGGTTATACTCACGGGTAGCATGCCAGGCTCTCCTAGAGTGGACACTGAGCTTATTTATTGGAGGCGACTCTTAACCGCCTCCGATATACTTCCCTGTCACTTGATTACAGGCTTTTGGCCGAATTGACTCGTAAAATAAAATCCGCATAAAGCGAGAACGCACCCGCACACGCATGCATGAATACGCCTAGCAAATAAAAAAAGTATGTGCCAAATCGGCGCCGCAGAAACAGGGAGTACATCCCCTGGATCCACCTGCGTCTCAGGAAAGCAAAAGTCGCTTTTGGTTCTCGATCAACCTCCTATCCGCCACCCGGGGAAACGCCACGTAGCCTCGCGACTAACCGGCTCAAGATCCCTCATATAAGGGAGATCCGTGGACGAAGAACTGTACTTTGCTGTAAATAAAAAAAAGTTGGCATTGTGATTTTCGACTACAGCTTCATCTTAAATGGATTCAATCCGATTTTTGCTTCTCAGACCAATTCCGTTGATCCACTCACCCCTCTCATAGAGTGATCTCATGCTGGTTAGGTCCGAAGCAACGCGGTGAGTGATCAGGTGCGGATAGTGGTTAACCGTGAAACAAAAGCGACCCTTGCCTTCCTGAGACGCAGGTGGGTCTATGGGGTGCACTTGCTGTTTCTTCGGGACGATTTTGCACATACCTGCTGTATTTACGAGGGCGTATTCATGCATGTGTGAATGAGTGTCCCTCGAGCAAAGAACTAACGTTCTGATCTTTACTTATTTGCATTGCGCTCACACTTGGATTTCAGTCAACAGGTTCACAATAGAGGACTTGATGATGCAGGCAAGAAAGGTGATGTACGACGTCATTGGAGCCGGCGTTCTCGTCAACGCAAGTTTAGCCATGAACTTTGATTTATCCGAACAATTAACAACCAAGATCGGACGTTTACAATTAAAGAAATGTGGATCAATGCAGGGTTTGACAACCTTCGTCGATTATGCACTGGCATCAAACTATGACGAAGAAGTCCAGGTGTTCAATATGGACTTAAAGAAGTTCTACATAGAAGACCATACATTCCTTAAGCTCATCACTAGAGATCTTGAAGCTTACACTAAACCCAGGAGAACGTCCAAAGAACGTTACATTGGAATCCACAGTTTGAAGGGAACGAGCAGGGTGAGTGAGTGTCTGACTTTTTCATGACGATCAAGACTAATCACGGTAATTCGTAATTTGAGAGTATCCACTCTAGACGCTAGAGGTGGCAGTCTCTCAATGTGCAGTACCATAACGAAATAGACGACATCATATTCGAATAAAGAGTAAGTAATACTAAATAATAAATCGAAGGGGTTTTGTCTAGTCGATGTCGACATCGATTCATTAGAACAGCTTACCACCCGAATCGGACGTTTACGATTAAAAAGATGTGGATGAATACCGGCTTTGGCAATCCTCGTCGCTTACTCGCCGACATCAAACTATGACGAAGAAGAAGTCGAAGCGTTCTACATGGACATGGAGAAATTCTGCAGGGAAGATCATACATTCATCAAGGTCATCATTGGAGATTTCAATGGCAAGATTGGACCAAAAAGAACGTCTGAGGAACATCACATTGGGACTAACGGATTAGAAAAGAAGAAAAGGGTGAGCGGGTATCTGAATTTATCTTACACGGGATCAGACCACCGTCTCCTTTCTGCAAGATTTTATTTCTCACGGAAAGGAGAAAAAGCCGCTAAATTCAAAAACCGAGGTCCCAGAACCGCCACAAACAGGGACTTGTTCAATTCATTAGTCGGCTGTTGGGAAGATGCCGTTGTCGATAACATCGACGAGGAATACGATGAGCTCATTCAACATTTTCACGTTAGCGCTATGAAAGCTCAGTGTTCGAAAGTCGCGAAAAGGCTTGTGCCTCCCGAAGCCCTCGAGCTGATATTCCATCGTTAAACCATACGAGCTGCAGGTAACCGCGAATTAACTTCCGAACTTTCAAAAATAGTGCTGACAGGCGATAAGAGATCTTGAAGAAAGAAGGGCAGCAGTAATAGTCGTAGATGCGGAGGCTCGGATGGCTAGCAAAGCCCACCGAAGTTGCTCCAATTGCAAAACCAAAATAATTGCACTTAAGCCCAGACGGAACAGTTGCAGCTTCCAGAACGGCAATGGAGAAAATCATTCACGAATACTACTCAGATCTCATCTATAGCCACGTCTTTCTGCCCTCATATGAAATAAAAGAGAATTGGTGTACCGTAATATCAGTTTCCCCTTCCGAAATCCGGCATACCATTTCGCCTGTGAAAGATCGAAGGGCATTAGTTCCCAATACACTGGCCCGGCTCTTTACACGTTAGCTGTCTGGATGCAAGGACCTACTCAGTGGAAGGTCAGCAAGACTATGCTTTTGTTCAAGATCTGTGACCTCTACGACATCGGCAACTAACAACAATCTGCCCACTGTCTATCGCTTACAAAATTTCTATTCGAGTCATTCTAAACAGAACACTGGGCGAACGACAGCTACATGAGCAAGCACGGTTTCGAAAAGCATTCAATATGATCGAACATACCCAGACGATAACAAGACTACCGCGAGAAGTATCGGGAGAGTACAAAGGGCCGCTCTGTCTCACCTTCATCGATTTAAAGAAGGCCTTTGACTCAAATGAGATAGAAGCAGTCATAGAAGCCCTTGGATAGCTTGGGAGTCCCTACTCAGTACATAAAGATTCTTCGTGAGGTGTACAAA
>MQTX01000144.1:63637-131813 GCA_009735665.1 Angiostrongylus cantonensis | reverse complement strand
TATATATTGTTTGCGACAGAACGGATAGCATAGTGGGAGTAACAGCTTAACCCACACTACCCAGACAGCTGGTTCAGCCCCACATCGACCCAATATGTTTCCTACACACTGTGGTTGGAACAATGATACCAGACCGGTCCGAAATAAGCTCGATTCGCATGGCTATTCTAAGATTCTACGAAGGACTGACTTGCATTCAACGATATTTATAACAACGAGAAAACATTTTCAAGCAGCAGCGAAACCTAAGCATGAAAATGTTCGAACAACTTCGTGGATAGGATGCCAGAGGACGAATCGCAATAAGTGCTGAAATTTACGCAATGAGGCACGCATGATATTGCATCGTGTACTTGATATAATAATATTAGCAAGTACAATTAATAATACATACTTACTTGGACAGTTGGATGGCCCGTCTTCACTTGTTGTGCAGACCCCGGCATCATTTCCGTTTTTTCGGAGTTTTGCTGATTTAGGCATTGTATAGAGAACTTCCCTTTAGAAAAATTCTCTTTCTTTCTGAACAATGGTATTCGATGACCGTGTGGCCGCCTCGCAGTCACACATCAAACACAGCAATGTTCGGCTTTAATAGCACACTAACGATGACTTATGCGAAGGAGGAGGCGTAACAGTGGAACAGTTTACTACTTCCTTGTGAAAGAACGCAGCCAATGACGTTCGATGTTTACGACTTCCGCCAGCTGCTCTTTGGACTCGGGAGGATTTCGAAACGGTAGCCGAGGAATGGTTTCGGTAAACAAGCTGGACCTGTGCCAAGTACCGCCTTCTCCAAAAACATATAAATAGCCTCGTGAATTGCTATTGGGATTCGTTCCAGTCAGGGTTCGTCCGCTTGTAGATCCGTACCGTATTGATTTCGTATGTCACCAATGTAGATTATCGTTAAGTCATCCTGCACGTAGTAATTATTGTACATTAACTTTATCATATCATCATCAAATGACAGTTGCGAATTGTACATTAGTTTAGCATCACCGTTACTACGCCACACTTCCCATCAGCCCAGTATATCCTTATCAATACCCTGATCCTCGTCCAACTTTTAATGTAGTCATTTCCACCATCAAAGCTTAGGTAACTTGCTATCCTCATCGATTAATGTTAAAGTACTCTTGACCGTTGTACATAAGATGTCTAGCTTAGCCTAATTCACGGCTCGTCTGCATCTCATTCCTCTGTTGTTCTACCCATCGGCATTTGGACCACTGTACGCCCCTGTGCGGGCGCCGTCGATAGCATCCTCCTACTATTGCTATCAAGTTGCTGTTACCATAGTATTAGTGTTGTAATAGGGTCATTCACAATACTCTTACGCCTTTGTTAGCCTCACTTCAATAGTAGGTACAGCACCTCATAACCTTCAACTTGCCTTATTTGTGTGCCAGTAGTTCTCCGTCGATATTAATGTTGTATTGATGTTGCAGTTATGTGTATAAACGGTTTAATTACCCAAGTTTTAGGCTGGTACGACACTTACAACAGCTAAAAGACCCGCGTGGCTAATATTCAACACAAGCTTCAACGCTCCAACTCGCCGCGAAGCTCTCTGTTACACATTGTGGTTTCCTGGAGTCCTTTGGTCAGTCTGGCCAAAGTGTGCCACAGCTTGTCACCATCACAAGCAGTCGCCGCTTATGTAGAATCAGATACAGATTTGCCACCATGCGATTAGTTTGATAACAAGACTGTGGTGAATCTTAATATTGGTTTACTGTTAGCTGGATTTCCTGAGAAGAACGAAGGACTCGTTCTCAGCCTTGGAGGCCCTGCTTGGGTGACGAATCCCCTCGCTCAACAGCGTAGTCCGACACCCACGAACACCTCTCAGCCACCATGAGGCAGTAAACCGTTGGGTGGATATTTAGTAACTGTGATAATAATTATAATTGCAAGTGGTTATGTTCTGTATGAAACGCCATCGATGGCATGTACCGTTCCTTCCATACGGTACGCCATGCGTACAAGGCCACTAGCTGGCCACCTTATGCTGTGTATTTGTTAAGCCGCTATAGGCTTATCATTTCTCAGTCGTTATCTTTCTGGCCCATGATATCTTAGGCAATGGTGGCACCCATCGATGCTCAAACTTCACGTTGCAGACATATCGTTATCCAAGACCAGCCGCCTGGCCGTGTTCCTCAGATGTCTCATCTCGTTCGTAGTCATTTCCACCATCAAAGCTTAGGTAACTTGCTATCCTCATCGATTAATGTTAAAGTACTCTTGACCGTTGTACATAAGATGTCTAGCTTAGCCTAATTCACGGCTCGTCTGCATCTCATTCCTCTGTTGTTCTACCCATCGGCATTTGGACCACTGTACGCCCCTGTGCGGGCGCCGTCGATAGCATCCTCCTACTATTGCTATCAAGTTGCTGTTACCATAGTATTAGTGTTGTAATAGGGTCATTCACAATACTCTTACGCCTTTGTTAGCCTCACTTCAATAGTAGGTACAGCACCTCATAACCTTCAACTTGCCTTATTTGTGTGCCAGTAGTTCTCCGTCGATATTAATGTTGTATTGATGTTGCAGTTATGTGTATAAACGGTTTAATTACCCAAGTTTTAGGCTGGTACGACACTTACAACAGCTAAAAGACCCGCGTGGCTAATATTCAACACAAGCTTCAACGCTCCAACTCGCCGCGAAGCTCTCTGTTACACATTGTGGTTTCCTGGAGTCCTTTGGTCAGTCTGGCCAAAGTGTGCCACAGCTTGTCACCATCACAAGCAGTCGCCGCTTATGTAGAATCAGATACAGATTTGCCACCATGCGATTAGTTTGATAACAAGACTGTGGTGAATCTTAATATTGGTTTACTGTTAGCTGGATTTCCTGAGAAGAACGAAGGACTCGTTCTCAGCCTTGGAGGCCCTGCTTGGGTGACGAATCCCCTCGCTCAACAGCGTAGTCCGACACCCACGAACACCTCTCAGCCACCATGAGGCAGTAAACCGTTGGGTGGATATTTAGTAACTGTGATAATAATTATAATTGCAAGTGGTTATAATAAACAACAATAATTAATAATAATAATGAATGAAAATGAAAATGATTGAATGAATAAATGAATGAAAAGTAGTGATAATTAATAAATAAATGAAAAGTAATGAATGAATGAATGAATGAATGAATGGAAAAATAATGATAATTAATGAAAATAATTAACGGTAGTTAATAATTTATAAATAATAGTAATTACATTAAGGCTTACAGTAGTAACAACAATTCATATTTCATAATTAAGGACTAATAATTGATGGCTATTAATTAATACAACCACAATGATGCTGAGATTTCGCAAACCGTGGATTTTATAAACCTTGGACCTGAGGCCAAATCGAACCACGATTACTTTTCCGCGGGTCGCGTGTTACACACCGCACCACTAAGACACTTGCTTAGCTTTGTCTCAGCTAATTAATAATTAAAGGAGATTCTCCGCGAAGGGTAACAGTTGGTAATTAACTATTGATATTTAATAATTAACAGTTAAGAATAATAATGGCAATAATAGAAATAGTAATAATAGCAGTAATAGTAATAATAACAGTAATTATAATAGTTGTAACAACAGTAATAATGATATTTAACAACAATAGTTCTTACTATGGTAATAATTTCGTATAGTATATAGTAGCTATTGCCAAAATAGTTACTCTTCTTCCATCATATCGTAGGTGTGTGGTAACCACATTCGTGGTCCCTCACATCGCTTTGCGATCTTGCAGCATGTAAACGTTTTCACTTCATTGACAGGAACTTTAGCTGTCGTAAACATCCTTTGTTATCCACACTCTTTTTGTGCAATCAGAACTTTTTTGTGTGGTTTCTATTCCGAACCATCACGAGTACGATAACACAAAGAGCATGAAGCTGTCTGGGAAATCGTCTTCAGTTACATTTCGTTATTCTCAAATTATTGTCATTTTAATAAACGGTTTAATTACCCAAGTTTGGGATGTTGGTTTGCGATAATTAAGTGAAAGTCTAGTGTGGCAACTTCTACGAAGTCGAGCATCCTACTCAAAGCTAGTGATCATAAGGTGCCTAAAAGTGACTCGAAGACTTAATTTCCACTTGCAATTGCTATATAGTATTGATTACAACCTTGCTGCCTTTCCTGCTCAAAGTTCGCTGTTCTCTTTAAATTCTCATTGGAAACTTCTGTACAAAAACATATCGGGTTATTAGTACAAATCACGAGCTACCGCAATTTCTAAGAAAGTAAGCACCTAGTGTGTTTTTGATGAGCTGTTGTAAGGTCCTTGATAGAACGTGTAGTTCACAACGTCCAATGGTATGGCGGACCTCGCCTTCCTAAGAGTTCTCACCTTGTAGCCACCCTTTTAGCTAGTGGCACCACTTGAAAAGAAATGACCATGTCATCCAAATTTCCATACTTGCCATCCCATTTTGTAAAAAGTAAGCATATCCGGAGCAAGCGAAGCTATTTTTCAACTAAACCTTGTAATAGTATTAATTAAAGTCAGACGTTTAATGTTTCGACGCCCTACTGTGAATTCAAACGGGGTCACTGCAACTGATCTGCCCATTACATGAGAGTCATTTCTAGCTTCATCATTAGCAACGGCCTCCGTGTTATGTTCTCTGCATAAAAGGCATTAATCCCCACTAGTCTGAGAAGCATTTTACTACACTCTTCATCCTTGATGATCTTCTTATTCCTTTTGCCTTGTCCACTGCGGCTTGACGAGGAAACCTAATCGAAAAACTGTTCTTTTATATTATTGTGAAGAATAGCTGTTTTCGCCCATGGTACACTGGTCTGAGATGGATAACTTATCGAATGAACAGCAAAACTATAACAAAAATGTAAAAAAAATTGTATATGGCAAGGTAGACTAAAAAGAAAATGTATTGATATCAACTCACTCCGGCCGATCTGCCCCTCATTCCCAAGCATAAATAGTAAACAACTCATTTCAGATTCTTTGCTTGAACAGTCTCGCATTGACTTAGAAAAGTTGAGCCACTCCATTTTCAATGCGTGATTGAGAACTGATCATTGAAATCCGCAAACGGTACATAGGTTGGGAAAGTCCGCATATATTAAGCAATAAAAAAAACGAATTTCAGAGAGAGACAGTTATTCCTCACCTCCCGAGTACGAAATTATAAAGAAGGGAACCCACTTGTTCTTCAAGCCGCTTCTCATTGGCAGCCTGAAGGGCGAACATTCCTACGGAAAAACATGCCAAATGTCCCATTTTATGATCGACCATGCCTCCACGAATTTCAGCGACATACGTCATACCACTACTCGAGTTGAATACCATCCTGAAATACTTAACTCTAGAATGGAGTTGCAAGGAAAAAAAAATGAAAAATGTCTTTATAACAGATTTCGTGAATGATTTATGCAATTGAAAACTTACTGCGACCGTATGGCCTTGCTGACATCCCAATACATGACACGTGCTTGCTCGTCGGTTTTACCAGATTGAAGCCAGGATTTGATAAGATATTCGTAGAAGGAATCACCTAATGCACCTAAAGACCTGAAATAAGGAGACAAGCTCAAGGCCGCTATCTGGAAAAGGACGGAAAGTAAAATCGATGTAAGCTCCTGAGCTAAAAAAAAAACGACAAACGAGCATACTTAATGTTGAAATCTCGAAATAACTACCCAAAAATTTAATACAGGTCTTTTCAAACAATCTTTGCCCTCGTCGCACACTAGACTTGTACAAGGAACAAAAGCTGCACCACAATTCTAGGAGCTCGATACTGAAGAGCTGCCATCTCAGTGGAATATGAATCATTACACACATGAAATTATGCTTGTTTATATTCATCCTTCAGTATCAGGTATTGTAAATGAAAGGTGTCATGGGTGCTGACAATGTGATAAGCAGCTGATTGAGAGTACGATTATCCAAGTAGGAAAAGAATTCGATATTTCCTTCAGGGAGCACAACCAAGAGTCAACGTATGCCATGAGTTGCTACATATACTGTGGTGAGAGTTAGTGAAAAGAGGCTTAAAATGGAGACTATTCATTGCATCAAAATAGTGGAGGGAACTTTCACCTACTTTTAGAACAAATGGAAACTTTGCCAAACCTCTCTTAAATTATTCAAGAAGTGACAGGTGAATTAGGTGATATATTTATGGTTTGTAAGAAAATTAATACGTTAACAAAAGTTTTACCATTTTGCACTTGAAGGATTTGTTCTTAAAATAAAGTCGTACATAAATTTGTGCATATCAGCCACCGTCATAAAGTCCAGTAATCCTACTACTTTCTAATTCCTTTGTTTTCACGTTCACATATATGTCTAAGGTTCAAAACAAAAACGAGAGCGTTGGTGGAAACGTGGTGGTGAACACGTTCGCTCCTGAGAAGGGTAATAGCGAGTTCGTTCCTCAAAGCGGACCCATGCGGCCCGGAGTTTTGCAAATGTCTCAGCATCACTGTGGTTAAAAACGAGAGCCCTCAAGATGAGGAAAGTCGTGAACATCCGAAGTAATCCACGACGGGACTAGAAGACAGCAAGTGATTCAATTCGGATCATTGAAAAAATGACAACAAAACTTAGAAATTGATGTTTCTGAAAATAAAGAAAAAACGGAAGAACTATCGATATAGGATTTGTTCTCTGTTGATTTTGTGCAACAAAAACGGTACAATTTCTGATCAGTTGAAGAGGAACATGAAACAACTGTTACACTGTTACAGGAAAACTTCCGACCTTCCAACCACACGTAATATAACCAACGTTCTAAAAGCTGACAAGGTCGGGACACGAACCGTCAGTCTTCATAGGTGCTCATCGAACTTCTCTTCAATGAAATCTTTAGGAACTTTTTATTTTGCTTATTTTTTAAATATCTTAACAACCACATAATTAAAGAACCGTCAGCAATGAAAGTATCCACAAATTTCTTAAAGCTTATGCGTTGGAAAACTCGAAACGTTCAAAACGACTAAGTAGTTATACTAGCACACTGCTGGCTGAAAATGCCCAAAAGATGCAATAAAAGTTTTGGAAAAAGTTTAAAACATTGAAATATCAAATTATTAAAAAAAACATAAAATAAATACAAAGTGAAGGAACCGTAATATCATAGTTCTGTCGTAACTGGAGAAATTTAATATGAGTTAATAAACCCGGACCAAATATGGCTATTTTAATAACGTCGAATGGCGGATAGTATAGTGGTAGTGATGTCCGTCATCACGAGCACGGCGCTGGTTCGATCCCGCTCCAGGCAACCAAGTCTCTCACCTCTCCTGGATCGAAAAATTGGTACCGGCTACGCCTAGGAATAATCGCTTTGTGCGATCCAATTGGAAACGCTTCAACCCGGATCCCAGGAAGAATTTCTCGGACAGCATTCTACGTCATTCAAGATGAAGTGAAAATCTTCAAGCAGCAACCGAATCCAAACGTAAAAAGTTGGAAGATCTTTGTGGGCAATGGATGCGAGGAAACGAATTGAGTATGAGGAGTGCTGGGATCCACACGGTGGACGTGAATACGGGTCAAATAAAATAAAAAAATGTGTTGTGTTTATCATTGATATTGGAATATCGAACTTGAGATGCAAGTAAAATCTCAAAAATATTCGCCGTCGTCAATGTGTTTGATCCCTACTATACTTTTACTCACACATGATGTCTTGGTGACCACGTCCCTGTAAATGGATCGATATAATTTGAATAGAGTCCGTTGATTTTCTTCACTCTGAAGAGTACATCACGAATTTTCTTCACTTTTTTGGCGAAAATCGGTGCACCAGCAACGTGACTGAGATAGATAAACTCGAGATGAAGGCTGCCAACCTCAGCCAGTATTGATGAGCTGGAAAGAATCATATTCGTCATTTGAAACCTCCTTTGAGGCGGCCAATGGCATTGAGTTCAGTGGAAGACCTAGTAGAGCTGTTCGCTTCCAACTGACAGCCTTCAAAGCGAACTCACCCGCCTGCCCAGGCGTAGTTCGACGTTTGCTTAGTTTTTGCGTTAACGTTAGCTTTAGGAATACCCGTTGGCGTGTTGAAAGAAGGTAGCAGCGCTTCAGCAACGATTCGCGCCTTCCCGCTGAAAAACGGAAACATTAACCTCAGTTACTGAATTCTGTTGCAATTGATGTCACGTTTTAGATACTGAAGTCCCTCCTAGATGTTAAAATGAAAATTCAGTTTCCGTGATTCAAAATACATTTTTTAGAAAAAATTACAAATTTCGAAATATTGAGAGTTATACTGATCCCTATCCTACTAATCATGAAGGTTGTGAATAACTCCGATGTGAAGGTAGACGATATTGATGATACTATGGGCTGCGTTTTGAGAAGGTTTCGATCATCATTTACGAATGCTGTTCGCAAAAGCCTATGAGCTAAAGATAATTCATAAAAATCGGTGAGTACACATTAGAAATGGTATCCGAGTAAATAGCGGCGCCTGTGGCGCAGTGGTTGGAGGCGCCACTGCGACGCCCACGTGGAATACGCCCATGGCCCACTAAGCCTTCCATCCCTCCGGGGTCGGCAAATTGGTAGCAAACTTCTCTGGGAGGATAGTAGCAACACTGGCTCGATAGATCGGCAGGCCGCCGCGAGTCATTGTAAAGGCCAGATATGAACTCAGTCACCTCCAACGATATTTAATGAAGTCGAATGCATGGCGCATCCCTCAGGGATTGATCAACGCCGAGAGCTTTATCCTTTTTTTATCCGAGTATATAATTATAGGAGCATCTGGTACCATTGTAAATAACGTGATATTTTCGATCTGCTTCAGGGACTGTAGGTACTTTGATAGGACCATTCTTTCTCTCCATGTCCTTTTCAAAGATCTACCTGTCCTCCTTATATCTGTGTGTTTATTTATACTCTTCATTTTTTCCTACAATAAAAAGCACGTGTAGCATAATGGTTAAAGAAGCTCAACAGCACATATAGGGTTGCTGGCTGGTTCGATACCGAGTCCACAAATAACGAAGCCCTCTATCTTGGAGTCGAGATATTTACTAGGATCATAAAAGCAAACAGCGACTGATACATTGGCATGGTTCCGAATGACATTATGTAAGTGAAACAAGCATTTAATCACTCTTTGATGCTCAAAGCAGTCCATTGTACAACTTATCTTTCAGGGATTGATCAAGACAGAACCCTTCAGCCATTACGCCACCTTTTCTAAAATTTTCATTCTCACAAATGTAATACACCTCCTTCTTTGTTGATATATTCTACTTTTATAATAATTGTGAAAACAACTAGGCCCAAATAGCAGTGGTGTTAAAGAAATGAATCTGTGTTAAAACTTTGAAAGCTCCAATTTTAAAGCAGGTCAGAGTCTCTACTGCTGACTTCTACCAGCTGTTGGTAAAAATAATTTTCACTTCTTTGGACAATTTAATGAATTGAATGAAATGCTCACATATAGAAGGCCTCGCCGGTGAGGGCGTAGAGTGACAGCAAACCGCCAAGAAATCGTATGGTCGTCTCGAAGACGGACATCGAGCCGGTCGCTTTGCTCATGTTGAAATGCTCTTCGATGTAATCGCGAGCCTTCAAACGATTGTCTATTATATTTCATCATCGATTTCAAGAATCTTTAAGTCCTTGCGGTGAACAAATATTCTGCAAAAAAAGTGCGAAAAGGAAAGGAATAAAGAAAAGGACTAAAGGAAAAAGGAAAGAAAGGAAGAAAATAAGGAAAAACCTCTGTACAACAACTGATCATATGCTGGTCAGTGAAGTGATTTCTACACTGGTCAAGTAGGAAAGATGGTTTTAAATACTGAGAAGAAGACAGGGGAGCAGTCCTTTTTAATTGCCAGCACGACTCGGGTTATCCGCTAACACGTCTTTTATCGAGATAATTTTCCACTGTTAGTAAGACTATACGCGACGGCTTTAGATCACTTCCTTTCCGATATGCTTCTTTCTCACAAAACTGTTTTCTTGATTGCATAAATGGACGAAACTACATAGACAGAAGAGAATCCTATGAGGCATTCGTGTATTACCATGGGATATTCGGTTGCTCAGAAATAACACAGGCCTTGTATTCATGAAAGTTTACCCCTTCACTCAAAGCAAAGTAACTCCTTCCATTAACATTATGTTGTTTTAAAGTATAGCATCCTTTAAATGTTCTTATGTCGACCTACTTCTCAGTGATTACCCGATGCCATTAGTGATAACGGTCTGAAGAAGTTTTTGTAGCACGTTAACGAATAGCGCTCCTATAGCTTAAGGAAGGAAGCGCTGTAGCTAGAACGGATGCCAGAAATTTCATCAATACGGCAGCTGAATTTTAAACTAAAAAGAAGCTGAAAATGGAAAAATTTATTCTTCATAGGTTTTGCGCCGTAGGGCTGTCCAATGCTGTGGAATTGCCGTGCACGATTAAAAATGTTTTTGTACATTTTAAGCCTTTTTTCTGAACTTATAGAATTGAACAAGAATAGTCCAATGCTCTTCTACGCTAAATTTGTATTATAAGAAAGCAACGGTGACTGCTTGATGATAGGAAGGTAGAATCGTTCTCTATTAACGTTTTTGCCAACGAAACCCTACAGACTCCAACGCTTCTTAACTTGATCGGTAAACTTTACTTGAAAAAGGTGTAGTTAAATTTTCGGTAACTGTCAACATTAAAGCAAGGCTTTATCTTCTCTTTTCTTTACCTGTGAATGAAAATCGTTTTCAAAATTATCTAAAAAGTATCACCAGCATAATCACTTGACAAGCATTGAGCCAATATTGCAAACAAATCAACAATAAAGTTGAAGTGGCGCATGTGGCGCAGTGGTCGGAGGCTCCCTGCAAGCAACACACACGTAGAATCGATCCCCGCGTATATAGCCCACCAAGCTTTCCATCTCTCCGGAGTCGGCAAATTGATACCAGACTTGTATGGGAGGATAAGAGCACCGACTCGATACATGGGCAAAACACGGCGAGTCATTGTAAAGGCCAGATATAAATCAAATCACCTCCAAACTATGCTTAATGGTGTTGAATGCATGACGCATCCCTCAAGAATTGATCAACGCCGACAGCTTTATCATTTTACACTTTATGAATGAAAGTCAAAACAACCACGCTTCTAGAGAGCGATAGGGAACAAGGTGAGACCAGTGTATGATATGTGAAGGTGTTAGGAGACTCGACAGTTGACCTGTTGAAACAACTAATTCGTACCTCTTTATACTCCTTCTGTAATCCCATGATCCATAGCGTGTCAGCGGCGTCGACAATAGTTGCTGGCATTTCCCGACCACCGAAAATAGACTGCGTATTTGGTGTCTTCGAGACAGGACGAACCTTAGAGCACTTATCAAATATTATTTCATGGATCGTACTTTCAACCAAGAGCTGACAATTTCATTGGAATTACTGCATCAAACATGACTTAGGGTGACCCCGAAGCTATGCTAGCGAAAGGCAGCAAGCTAACCTTCACTGCCAACAATTCACTGTAAGTAGTAAAGATAATCACCGTATAATATTAAAATTCTCAAGTCTCCTTAAAGAGCGTGATTCACTGATCAGCTTGAATAGCGAAGGAGCGAGTGAACTACACTAGTATACAACTAATTTGGTGATTAACAAGATTACCGAAGTGGTGCAGATGGTCACTATGAGTGATGAGTATATGACAATGCCTGGTTTTTGTTTTTTCTTTGAAGTTTGTTTTATCTTGAAAAAATTTCAAAGCAAACCTTAAGGATATTTTCAAATTCTGTTACCTTTCGTTGGTTTGCTTACCCATATAAAAAGATAAATGACTGAATTTTTCACTCACTTCGTTCAAACCCCAGGAATAGTTTTTGTAACCATTCCAGGCATGCTGCATCATCTCGATCACCTTCTTTCTTCGCGCTTCTAAACAGGATTAATACAAGGTTCATAGGAAAACTCGAAAATTTACAGCTGTAAGAATTCCACTTTAGGCCGGCTGACATTGCAAACAGTGGTTGATTTTGCATAATATCTTGCCGTGAGAATTGTAGGCAGTAAATAAAAAAGTAAACATTGTGATTTCGACTGCAGCCTCAGCATAACTGGGTTCAATGTCGGTGTGGGCTCCCTAGATCAGTGCTGTTAACGGAAATCGCTGATGGCACTGATGGAAACTAGTTGAGAGAAATGAAAATGCCTTCGTGACGCAGTGTTTAATGTGCGAGCTCCCCGAAAGATTAATCCTAGTTCGATCTGGCTCGAGGCCAACGTTTTCCGAATATCTCAGCATCGCTGTGATTGATTTCCATAACACCCTGAGGTGAAAATTGTAGTAGGCAGTAAATAAAAACTTAAACACTTGAAACAGTGTTTCCAAGAAAACAGGCACTGATCCCGTCCATTATACGAACGGCATCAAACGTGTTTAGAAAGAGTTCACTCTTCCCCGACTACTTGAGAACGCTCTATCACCGCTATCTTAGGATTTCAGAAAGAATCAACTTGGCCAGCATTAAATAAAAATATTAAAAAAAGAAAAATCTTGGGCAAAGGCGGAACCCAAATCAAAGAAGTTTAGCTTCTTTTTTAGCACGGCTTTACCCGTTGATGGATGTGACGAAGCGAACCGGTTGCAAGGGCTGGGATCAGCATAATACGATATGTGACGTAGAGTCACAAGCATGGATACTTGGATACTTGGTCGGCCCACCTTCACTGGTTGTGCGGGCTCTAGAATAATCTTCTTTCTTCGCAGTTTTGCTGGCCCAGCCATTGGGCGTCCTTTAGCTACGAGGTCATCCCTACCAAAGGCCGCCCCTAGGTCGGCACCATCACAGGCAGTAACCGCATTTGTGGATCAGAGAGAGATTTGCATCCATGTGATTAGTTTGATACCAGAATGGTGGTGAAGTGAAACCTGGTAATGGTTTACTCTTATCTGGGCTTCCTGATGGAAACGGCGAACTCCTCCTCAGCTTTGGAAACCCTTCCAGGGGGTAGAAACAAGGTCCGGAAACGTCGGGCTGCCCGTTTAGTAAAAGGGATCACTACCACTGCAATAATCTCCTTCTTTTGCCTTGAAAAGTGGTCTAACATGCTTCGTCTAACAGGACAATGAGGGTAAAACCATAGAGTATTATTGGATACGCGTACAGATTTGACCATGTAAAAAGGCAATCACCTGTATCATCTGTAGTCCCGCTGATCGCCGAGTGACTCGAGCGGGTGCCAGTAAATCCTCCATTTTTCTCTCTCGCGTGCAAGGGTTGCCAAGTGGGTTCTGCTCGTTTTAGAAACTCGTCCAGCATAATGTCTTTCTTCTAGGCTTTTCGTGAACAACTCTGACCATCGGGTCGGTGGCCTTCCTGCAGCACGTTTGACATCCCGAGGAATCCAGCCACTAACGGCGCTTGTCCATCGGTTATCACTCATACGCATTACGTGTCCGGCCCACCTTATCTTCGAATGTTTGGCGTATAAAACGGCATCTTTGATTCTTGATCGTTGACGCAGGTTTGAGTTTTGGACCCCATCCCTTATTTGTGTGAAACGGGATGCTCTTAGCATCGTCCTTTCGCCTGCGCGTTAGATAACGCTGAGTGATCTTTCATCCTGCTTACGCAACGACCAGGTTTCTGACGCATGCGTTAGGGCAAAAAGAACCGTTGAGTCGAAAAGGTGGGCAACGGAGTCAGGTGTTCGTTGTTCTCTTCACTACAACCTCGATGCTCTTCAAAGCTCCCAAAGCCGCTCGTTTCCTTCTGCTCAGCTCTGGAGCTAAGTCGTTCATCATATTGGTTTTCTGACCTAGAGAGATATAACAGGAGCATTCAAAAATATTCGTTCCGTTGAGCGTGAATGGGGCAAACGAAACTAATCCGTTGCTCATGATCATCGTTTTCGTGAGATTTAGTCGAAGACCAATCTTTCCACACTCTTTATGAAAGTCCGCAAGCATACGCTTCGTTTGGCTAATGTCTGGTGTTATAAGAACGATATCATCAGCAAAGCGAAGGTGATGTATCTGCCGACCGTCGATTTTCACTCCCATATTATCCCATTCCAATGCTCGCATGACGTTCTGGAGGGTGGCTGTAAATAATTTTGGCGAGACTGTATCGTCTTGCCAAACTCCTCTTTTGACGTCAACGATAATATCGTTGTAGAATGGCAAATTTTTGACTGTGGAATTTTTGTACGGCTCACGAAGAATCTTCATGTACTGAGTAGGGAATCCTTGACCACCAAGGGCTTCCATGACTGCTTCTATCTCAATTGAATCAAAGCCCTTCTATAAATCGATAAAAGTGAGACAAAGCGGTCTTTTGTACTCTCGCGACACTTCAGTGAGCCTTGTCATCGTGTGAAAGTGGTCCATCGTACTAAATCCTTTTTGAAACCTTGCTTGCTGTCATGGCTGTCCTTCGTCCAGTGTTCTGTCAATCCTGTTTAAGATGACTCGAGTGAAAAGTATGTAGACGACGGACAACAAGCAGATTGAGAGATAGTTGCCTATATCGTGTACGTCGCCCTTCTTGAACAACAACATCGTGGATGATTTTGTCCATTGCCTTTCTGGACGCTGTTATTGTTCCGTCTGAGCGTCAGAGTGCAATCATCTTGGTCTTGTAATTGGCGAAGCTTCGGCGGGCATTGCGAATGCTTTTCCCAACCTCTCCAGCTTCGACCAATACTGCTGCTCTTCTCTCTTCAAGATCTTCTTTTATCGCCTGTCTGCATTGTTTATCAGGTTCGGACGTCAGTACGCGGTTGCCTACAGCTCGCGCGATTCCACGCTGGCGTATTAGCTCGAGAGTTTCTGGTGACAGACGTCTTTTGGTGACTCTCGAACTTTCATGGTGCTAACGTGAAGAAGATAAATGAGCCGATCGTATTCCTCGTCGATGCTGTCGACAACGACATCTTCCCAACAGCCGACTAATGAGTTGAATAAGTCCCAGTTTGTGGTGGGTCTTGGACTTCGTTTTTTGAATTTAGCGGCTTTTTCTCCTTTGCGCGAGAAATGAAATCTTGCACGAAGGAGACGGTGGTCGGATCTCGTGAAGAATTTTGGGGGCCGCTCACCCTGTTCGTTCCATTCTAATCCGTGGGTTCCATTGTGACGTTCTTCAGACGACCTTCTTTGTCCAATCTTGGCATTGAATTCTCCAATATTGACCTTGAAGAATGTATGGTCTTCTCTGTAGAACTTCTCCAAATCCATGTTTGGCTTCTTCTTCGTCATAATTTGATGCCGATGCGTAAACGACGAAGATTGTCAAAGCCGGTATTCATACGCAACTTTTTAATCGTAAACATCCGATTCGGGTTGTAAGCTGTTCGTTTGAATCGATGTTCATGGACAAACTCGTGTCGTCGAGAACGCCAACATCGCATACTCCTCTAATGTCGCATGTTCCGAGAAACAGTTCTTCTCCAGAGTCACAGACGGCGTTGAATGGGTGGCCTCGTCTCGTCTCGGCCACGCCGATGACGTCGTACCTAATTATTCTTGCTTGCATGAGCAAGTCTTCTATCGAGGACTCGGATGCATGTGTACGTGCATTGTAGGTACAGATCGTCACCATAGTTCTTGATCCAAGCTTCTTCCATTGGCCTGAGATTTTAGCAGCCTCTCCGTATTCGTCCTACCCAACGCTGCGAAATTGGGGGCTCGGATGCATGTGTACGTGCATTGTAGGTACAGATCGTCACCATAGTTCTTGATTCAAGCTTCTTCCATTGGCCTGAGATTTTATCAGCCTCTCCGTATTCGTCCTACCCAACGCTGCGAAATTGGGGGCTCTTCCGGGGTCAGGGGAATGAGGCCCGTTTTTTTTTACTGTGCTTAGCATTTTTGATACCGACGTATAGCTTACTGGGCTATGAACGTGGGGACTGGTTGTACTCCCGGGTAGCTTACCAGGCTCTCTCAGAGTGGACATTGAGACATTTGTTGGAGGCGACTCGACTCCTAACCGTCTCCCCTATACTAGACTTCCCTGTCACTTGATTACAGGCTTTTGGCCGAATTGACTCGTAGAATAAAATCCGCATAAAGCGAGAACGCACCCGCACACGCATGCATGAATACGCCTAGCAAATACAGAAAGTAGGTGCCAAATCGGCGCAGGAGAAACAGGGAGTCCATCCCCTGGATCCACCTGCGTCTCAGGGAAGCAAAGGTCGCTTTTGGTCCGCGATTAACCCCCTATCCGCCACCTGGAGACGCGCCACGTAGCCTCGCGACTAACCGGCTCCAGATCCCTCATGTAAGGGAGATCCGTGGAAAAAGGCAATATAAAATCGCTTAGTAGCAAATTGTACTATATAGCGGTTGAATCGAGTGATATATTCATTAGGATTGTTTACTTATGTATTTATTCTGCTTTTAATTTCCTTCAGTATAATAGGGAAAGAGAAATGAAGAACGTCTCACCGTTCATTTCTTCGCGAGCCCCGATGTTCGAAGTATCGGTGTTCTTCAAATTGTTACGTTCCAGCGGTAAATCTCGTAACCTCGAACCTTCAGCAACGTGCACCTCGGAAAGCTCTTTATCCCCAAGCTAGAACTTCATAGGATTTTTTTTCAATAGACCACAACTATGAGGTTCATATTTGCAAAAAAAAATCGTTGTGTACGACTGGTATTTAACCACTGGGCATGAATCCTACACTTTTCTAGATTACTTGATACTTGAACGGCCCGTCATCACTAGTTGTGTGGGTTCCCTCATAATCACCATTTTTCGGAAATTTGCTGGTTAAGCCATTGTCCCCTGGAATCCCGACGGCAGCCTGGCCAAAGTCTGCCCCAGGTCATCACCACCACAAGCAATCGCAGCCGTTGTGAATCAGAGGAAAATTTACCACCATGCGACTTTGATACCAAGACGGTGGTGGATCCTAGTATTGGTTTACTCTTAGTTAGGCTTCCTAATGGAAAGGCTGGACTCCTTTTCAGCCTGAGAGACCTTGCCGTGGGACGAATCTCGTCGCTGTACATCGCAGTCCGACACACAGGAGCAGCTCCCAGCCACGATGAGGCGGTAAATCGTTGGAAGGTACTTTCTTGGATTACGACTCACAAATAGTTTGAACTTAATAATGGTGCCTATTGGACGCGTAAAATACGATTTCAATTGGCTTCAATATCCAATGCTTGGTTTTAATTAACTGTACTAATAATACAATAATAATAAACATTTTTAGACCCACATCTAATTCAACAATTTAATTAAAAAGGTGGAAAGCTTTCCAAGCAAGATTTGCTCCCATGATATTTGGAAGAACGTAAAACAAAATTTTTTTTACACGGTTCAGTACACATGAGGTTGGCGCAAAAGTTTCGTTTGGCTTTTTTAAAACCGGACAAAACTTTTATACAAACTTCGTGTCAGCTCAGTTGTGTGAAAAAGTACTGGTTATTGTTATCAAGGTGTAATAGAAGCCGGTTTTGAAGGTATTGTAACACAACTTTAAAACACAGGCTTACCGAACATAAGAGTGTCGATTTTTAATGAGTTTGAAATTAACTACAAAGTGTATTTGACAACTGGGTTAACTATTGAAATATTTATACTACTACATCTTTTAAAAGACGTAATTCTTCCAATGGTTTACCTCCTCATCGTAGCTGGGAGGTGTTCCTGGATGTCTGTCGGTTGTGCTGCGATGTACAGCGGAGGTATTCCTCTCCCGATCTCACAAGCTGAGAAGGAGTCCATCGTTTGCATCAGGAAGCCCAGCTAAGAGTAGACCAAAAAAAGAATTTGTCATCGTCCTGCTACCAAACTAGTACATAGTGGCAATTCTTCCTCTGATCCACATGGGCGGCGATTGCCTGTGATGGTGAAGATCTGGAGCAGAGTTAGGCCTGGTTGATCTAGAGACTCCAGGGAACCACAATGGCTAAACCATCAAAACTCCGAAAAATAGAGATTATGCCGGGGCCCGCACTACCAGTGAGGACGGGTCATCCAACTATAGTGGCTGTAAAAGTAACATAACGATAAAAAACAGACTTCTCGAATTTTGCTTCTTCCAACCAAATGTTTGGGTCCAAGTCTTCCTGATCGTAACTGGTTCACATTTTCTGCTGAGTACGGTAGCCATGCGAGGATGAAAAGAAGAGCGAATGAGATCCCGGCACTGATGAGAATTGCTGTTCGTTTTAACCGTACCGGTTGCATGACATTTATCTGCAACAAACTGTGGTCCCATGAGGATTTCACGCAAATACAAATTTCGCTACTGCACGCGACAAAAAACAAAAAATTTCCAGAGTCTATACTTTTCATTAGAAGGTGCTCAAAAACTCTCAAACAACACCACGTGTGTTTGACGTATTGCTGTAGAGTTGATGTCTAAGTGTTCGAACACTACGATTTAAGGTAATGTTCAGTGAATTTTAGGATGAACAATTGTAAACACGGGAAAGATAAACGGTGAGAAAAAGGGAACAGATTAACTAAATGGAAATGAATAATAGATGAAGTCAACTCAAAAATGGTACACCAGGAAAGAAAAGCCTTGCAAGAATAAGTCACTATTTTTTCTAAATTTGTGATTTTCCTAGGAAATTTTTCAAGAACAGGAACATCTTTTTCCTGGGTCATTTCTTTTTAAGGAGACCTTCTTGTCTCATCTTTTTGATGCATAACGGTCAACACGATCAAGCGCTGCTTAGATTTCCGCCCTACTTATTCTCAATGGTTGCAGGATAGCACTTATTCCACTCCTTCTGCGTTAGTCAATCACTTATTCCTTTTCATCTTCTTCGTGGACCATTTGAAAGGATAATCATGATCCGACTGTTTCAACCTCAGCAATCAGCAACATTTTGCTTCAAGTACAGTCCATTTCCAGTACAAGGAGGTGGTATTGAGAAACCGGTACTGACAAGTCATCTATCACTGAACGTTCAACAACGTCAATTAGCTCACTACCGCCCCCATGACCTTCCCGGAACAATGCGGAATTGCGTTATTTGCCATATACACAATGCTTGCGGTGATGAATGCAAAAAATGGCGAAGAGTTGACGAAGCCTTTTTTCGTGTAAAACTGCACTTTCACACTCAGCTAGCCTATCGTCACATGGTGTACGGATTCGAGCACTTCATAAATTTGTAGTTTATTAGCTAACAACCGTGTAAATTGTTCAGTTTTCGTGTTAGAGCTCGTCTTAAGCTTGACGAATCGTCTTCTCTCTGCATTGACGTGTTGAAAACTGGTGGAGCGTGCCACGCCTGCCACGCTTCGCTAGAGCTATTCCCTCGATGTTCTGGATTATAACGAAGTTTACTGTCATGCCACTAAGATTGTTTGAGCAGGGCACCGATTCCAGCGATCAATGCGTCGAGAAATCTCTAACAATGTAAAAGGCCGAAAATGCACGCTTAGTCGGAGTTAAAATTCACTGTGGCACTAAGTACAAACAGAACACGAAAAGAAGACGATAATGTTTCGGTGTTTAAAGTTGTGATCCTGGAAAACGAATCAAAAGCATTAGTTCGTGGTGCTCTTGAATCGCTTTAGACTAACCGCAAAAATTTTCAAAGTGAATAGAAGTTACCAAGGGCGTGAAATCCCACACTGGCTAGCGTTGCATTTCAGAATACTTCTTTGATCTCAGATGATCATAGCTTATGCGAATTTTGCGTGGGTTTAGGTCGAGTGTATATTTTTGTGGAAACACTTTGTAGGATAGACTGCATTTTTACTGGGCATATCTTGGCTCTGAAGAAACCATAATATGTGCAGGTTTTGCTGCTGAGAAGTAAATATTGTGCAAACCTGCGATATTAGTTCAACAATACAAAGGCTTAGTGATGAATGCTGAAATTAATAAAATATCTGTGTTAAAAATTGTTATGCCAACTCACACAACGGATCCCATCTATTTGTCTCAATCTTCTTGTACGTTCGCAAACTGTTAGAGCATGCAAAAAAGTGTTTATTTATGTGATCTTATGAAGTGATCTTCTTAAGCTGATGCGAGGTTGGTATAGGCCGAAATCGCCGAAACGTCAGCTATCAACCAACAACACCAACAACAACGACAACGACAACGAAGACCTATACCAACGCTTCACCAGCTTAAGAAGATCAGTTTATAAGATCATATAAACAAATATATCAACTGTGTCTGCCGATGGGGCGCGTGCTGCACAGTGGTTGGAGGCCTGGAATCGATCCCCGCGCCCATGGCTCAACAAGCCTTCTATCCTTCCGGGGTCGGCGAATTGGTGCCAGACTTGTCTGGGAGGATAGCAGCATTGGCTCGATACATCGGTAAGCCACCGCGAGTCATTGTAAAGGGCACATATGCATTCAATCACCTCCAACGATACATAATGAAGTCGAATGTATAGCTCATCCCTCAGGGATTGATCAACGCCCACGGCTTTATCCTTTATTCTTTTATGTATGTTGAGGTTTATAGAAAGTCGGCCTTTTGAGTTAAAAATAAGTAAATTAGCACACTGTTGGTGTTATTGAGAGCAGTTCAAAGTCTCGGAGGGCAATTGGTTGAAGAATAAGAATGGTTTGTGAATACGTATGTCGAATCAGCACGGCAGAAATACCACATTTAACGCTTTTACAGATCCTAGCCTTATAGAATCTACAGGTAATATTTCTATATACATTTCTTCCCAATGAAACCGAGGCCATCATTCAAATGCGGAGAAATGGATGAGGATTGAATCAACAACATTTGTTTTGTTGAATAAACGACAAAGACGAGGAAGAGTTGAAACATTAGTGGAAAATGAACCGACTGAATAGCTGAATGATAGAGAATGATAGGGAGAAGAATTGGACGGGCGAAAAGTAAAACATGTCCGAACTGGAAAAGATCTCACAGCAGTCGTAATCCCGCGAAAAGTAAAAACGAAATTAGAATCGAATACAGTCAGGTAGTACTTTTGCAAACCTACCTTAATGTAATTTTACGACAAACATTAGTGTAATGTTTCATTAGTAAGACAACACAATATTGCAGCAGAAATTTTTATTCGGCTAATGTTACTTCGCTTTTACCTTCGCTTCCTCCACGGGCGCGATGAATGGACTGTCCACAGTCGTTTATTCCTGGTTGGTGGGTCCTAGTATTAGGATCAAGCCGAGACATTTGTCGAATGAGAGTTTTGTAAAGACCTCGTGTCAGCGCAACAATACATTCGGGATTATGCCACACAGGTAACACGTTCATTTTAGTTACAAAATAAATCGTCGACCGCAAACCAATTGTTATGAAGCACAAGAGGTCCTGAAGAAATCAACCTGGATGGTTTTGGTACAAATATTGTGGGACGGATGAGAAGGAGCACATGAGGTGCCAACTCGAGCACCACCATCCGCAAGGTCATAAGGCCCAAAAATTGTTGTGCAATAAAAAGGAAATTTCACAAACATGAAATAAGCAAAATTTCCGCCTTGGAACCAGCAAAATTTCCGTCTTATTTCCAAAGATGACTCAGGAAATGAACACTTTTGTGGATCAATAGGAAACGAAGTGATGGTACAAAGAAAAAAAAAACTTCCCACACTCCGCAGAGTTTTTAGTAGAACGTAGCCAATTTCTTCGACGTTTTTATTCTTCCGAACATTGCTGTTAGTTAGTTAAAGACTAATAGTTAAAGACTTTTACAGACGCTAACGTGTCAGATCTCCTACAACTCTTCAGCCATCGTCAATGCACTTCACCAGCGCTCTTATTTCCTGCGAATTTATGAATCCGCCTTCACGAAACGACGTCGTGGCCAGATGATCTTAAATGCATGTAAATGTCTTCTGACACTTGACTTTTTTAGGATACTATCATTGTCGCTGGTAAATGTTATACAAAAGCCGCATGCATTGAACTCAAAGCGTTTAACAATGTTACAACAGAAAAAGAATCTGTACAAGTGTATACAATAAAGGTGTGGAATTATCATGTTGTTTCTAAAAATGCTCTTAATAAAATTCTACTCATCAGCATTGGATTAAAATTTCCAGCAGGCATAGCACTTTCGCGACGACGCCTAACACCGAGTTTGTTGCGAACTGGACAACGGCAGCCTTTCCAGCCTTTATGGACTTGCTGGTTTTTAAAATTATACAATAATTTTTCGAGAGCTAGAAAACTTCGTGAGTTGTGAACATGAAGAGATTGTAAAAAAATTGCTCTATCGTTCTTCGGGTATGGATGATTTCAAACTGCTATTTACTGTATGTCCACGGATCTCCCTCACATAAGGGATCTCGAGCCGGTTAGTCGCGAGGCTACGTGGCGCGTCCTCAGGTGGCGGATATGGGATCAATCGCGAACCAAAAGCGACCTTTGCTTTCCTGAAGACGCAGGTGGATCCAGGAGATGGACTCCCTGTTTCTGCTGCGCCGATTTGGCACATACTTTCTGCATTTGCTAGGCGTATTCATGCACACGTGTGTGGTGCGTGCTCTCGCTTCATGCGGATTGTATTCTACGAGTCAATTCGGCCAAAAGCCTGCAATCAAGTGACAGGGAAGCATATGGGAGGCGGTTAGGAGTCGCCTCCAATAACTAAGCTCCATGTCCACTCTGGGAGAGCCTGGCAAGCTACCCGTGAGTATAACCAGCTCCCACGTTCAGAGCCCAGCAAGCTATACGTGGATATCAAATATGCTAAACACAGTGAAAAAAACCAGCCTCATTCCCCTGACCCTGGAGGAAGAGCCCCCAATTTCGCAGCGTTGGGTAGGACGAGTACGGAGAGGCTGCTAAAATCTCAGGGTCAATGGAAGCTGTCTGGATCAAGAACTATGGTGACGATCTGTACCTACAAGGCACGTACACATGCATTCGAGTCCTCGATAGAAGACTTGCTCATGCAAGCAAGAATGGTAAGCTACGACATCATCGGAGGGGCCGAGACAAGACGACGCCACCCATTCAACGCCGTCCATGCGACAGTAGAGGAGTAGGCGGTGTGGGCGTTCTCGTCAACACGAGTTTGTCCATGAACATCGATTCAAACGAACAGCTTGCAACCCGAATCGGATGTCTACGGTTAAAAGGTTGCGTATGAATACCGGCTTTGACAATCTTCGTCGTTTACACGCTAACATCAAACTATAGCGAAGAAGAAGTCGAAGCGTTCTACATGGACTTATGGAGATTCTACAGAGAAGACCATACATTCTTCAAGGTCACTATTGGAGATTTCAATGCCAAGATTGGACTAAGAAGAACGTCTGAGGAACGTCACATTGAAACCCACGGATTAGAATGGAACGAACAGGGTGAGCGGCTCTCTGAGTTTATCATGGCGAACAAGACCATCCATGGTAACACACAATTCCAGAAACCTCACCGTCAACGCTGGAAGTGGGAATCTTCCAATGGAGAGTTCCATAACGAAATAGACCGCCTCATAGTAAATAGAAAGTTTAACCTAACCGATGTCGCTGCTGACCCAAAATTCAACACGGGATCAGACCACCACCGTCTCCTTCGTGCAAGATTCTATTTCTCGCAGAAAGGAGAAAAAGCCGCTAAATTCAAAAACCGAAGTCCCAGAACCACCACAAACTGGGACTTATTGAACTCATTAATGGGCTGTTGGGAAGATGCCGTTGTCGACAACATCGACGAGAAATACGATCGGCACATTGAACATCTTAACGTTAGCGTCATGAAAGCTGAGAGTTCGGTGGTCACCAAGAGACGTCTGTCTCCAGAAACTCTCGAGCTAATATGCCAGCGTGCTGCACGAGCTGCAGGCAACAGCGAGCTAACGTCCGAGCCTGCGAAACAATGCAGACAGGCGATGAAAGAAGATCTTAAAGAGAGAAGAGCAGCAGTCAAGATCGAAGCTGCAAAGCCTGGGAAAAGCATTCGCAAAGCCCGCCGAAGCTTCGCCAATTAAAAGAGCAAGATGATTGCACTTCAACGCCCAGACGGAACAATAACAGCGTCCAGAAAGGCAATGGAGAAAATAATCCACGAAATACTACTCTGATCTCTTCGATAGCCACGTCCACCTCCCGTCATATGAAACAAAGGAGTATGGATATGCTGTTCCACCGGTTCATCCTTCCGAAAACCGACATGCCATTTCGTCGGTGAAAAATAGAACAGTACCAGGTCCGGACAGGATAAGACCAGAACATGTTAAGAACCTCCTGCCTGTCCCCGTAAACACACTGGCTCGGCTCTTCGCACGTTACCTCTCTGAATGCAAGGTCCTTACTCAGTGGAAGACTAGCAAGACCGTGTTGTTGTTCAAGAAGGGCGACCTACACGATGTAGGCAACTATCGCCCAATCTGCTTGTTGTCCGTCGTCTACAAACTTTTCACTCGAGTCATCTTAAACAGGATTTTTCAGAACATTGGACGAAAAACAGCCATGTGAGCAAGCAGGGTTTCGAACTGAATTGGGTGACTGGATTCTTCGGGATGTCAAACGTGCTGCAGGAAGACCACTGACCCGATGGTCAGAGTTCTTAACGAAAACCTAGAAAAAAATATGTTGCTCGACAAGTCTCTAAAGCGAGCAAAACCCACTGGACTACTCTTGCACGCGACAGGGAAAAATGGAGGATTTACTGGCGCCCGCTCAAGTCACTGGACGATCAACGGAACTACAGGTGATACAGGTAATACAGATGATTTGCTGTATGTAACTGTGGTTTGTCATACAAAGACATTACTATCAACATTTGGAAGTCTTTTGGAACTTATGGCTCATTGCAGTTAACAACAATAAACGGTTGAAACTGACTGCACTGCGACGTCGAATCGCGCTCGCGCTAAAAGTCTACCATTTTTAGTATTAGAACTGACACGTACTTACTCGGGATTGGAAAACGTAAAAGAATGAAGAAAAGAAAATAATGAATAAGACGAAAAAAATTTGTCGAAAACTATGAAAGAATCTCTCTTCCTAAATGAAGCCAGTGAGTGCGGCACTAGTAGCATACAGTGACTTAATATTAGCAATACGACATTTCTTCCACCATGAAAAAGAAAGCAAAAAGGGTATCACAAGACGTGGGAAGCCCTTAGCTTACTTAGCATTCGAATATACGACTGTGTTAACGCCTGCGTTCTTTTTTTATTTCATTTTCTTATTTTACTTCATTCCTCCCAACACTTTACTGACTCATCATGTTGGGGGTGTTCCTGGGTGTCGGACTGCAATGTACAGAGAGGGATTCACCCCCTGGTAGGGTCTCCTAAGCTGAAAAGGAGTCCTACGTTTCCATTAGGAAGCCTAGCTAAGAGTAAATGCAGCTGGATCCACCACCGTCTTCGTATCAAAGTTGCATGGTGGCAAATCATCCTCTCATCCACAAATGCTGCCACTCGCTGTGGTGATGAGAACCTGGGGCAGACTTTGGCCAGGATGTCCTCGGGATTCCAGGGAACCGCAATGGCTTACCCAGCAAATCTCCGAAAATTAGAGATTATGCTGGGGTTCGCACAAACAGGGAGGACGGGCCATTCAAGTATCTAGTAAAAAAAAAAAGGATAAAGCTCTCGGCGTTGATCAATCCCTGAGGGCAATGGCTTACCCAGCAAATCTCCGAAAATTAGAGATTATGCTGGGGTCCGCACAAACAGGGAGGACGGGCCATTCAAGTATCTAGTAAGTAAGTATTTTACTTCATTTCAGTTTTATTGGACATTTTACTGGCTTTAGCTTTGCTTTCTATAAGGCACTATTATAAACATTGTTTGTTACTTCATTCTTCATCAGTCGGTTACTTCATCGCATTATGCGCTGAGTTGAGTGCAAGTAGAGTTCTAGGTTCGAGGTAACAGCTGTTCCTTCTATCGAGTATGATGAGCAAGCCCATGTTAAAGATTTCAATATGTCGCGACATACAGGAATTCAAAATAAACTTACCCAAGACTACTGTTCAATATCTCAATGAGGATAGATGAAGACAGACTTTCAAGTTGTAACTGAATCCACACCCGAATTTCACCACGTTTGCGGAGGATTGCAAAGCAAGGAAACAAGTGAGGAAACTGCTGGAAGAGAAACGGCGTGTGAAAATGGTTCATAAATGTATGTAATTATCAAATGATGTCATGGAAATTTCATTAGAGTACCCATAGAAGCATTATTTGCACACATTTTCGGATTAAAAGAGAGTATTCTAAAAAGTTTAAGAAGTGGTGTTCGACGAGTTGCGGATCAAATTACGGGTAATTAAGGCAGAATACGCTGTAAATGAATGCATCAAAATAGAAAGATAACGTCTGTTGCCTTTTTGGAACCATAGTATGTATGTGCGCAAAATATGAAATGACTCGAAAGAAACATCCTTGGCTGAAAAAATAGAATAAACTTTTGATGTGACCAGTGTAATCGTTTATGCTTCTCTGTATAATAAACTTAATATGAAATTGTTGTGAAAGTAAAAGGGCTAAACTGAGGAGGCTACAGGACCAATAAAAATCGCATTCGGGGCCATGCTTCAGAAATTGTGGCCTTCACTCCACTTTAGTTCCTTCTCAGCAGCTGCACAGCATTTTGCCTAATCCTCTGTATCGACGCTTCATCTTTCTGCTATTAGTATACGAATCTACAAATCGCTCCCAAAGTTTACAAAGCACGATTTAAAAGATCATCAACAGAAATAGATGTAAGGACAAGATGCCCATTGGAAATGACCCAGGAGATATTCATTTCATTACCAAAGTAAATGGATAACGAAGACACTGCATGTTAGCAGATTGAGTAATTCAAGATTGTCGATTTAAAAAAAAAGCTTCCAGTACAACTATGAGAAATATATTCATATCTTAGATTACAAGAGAATTTCAGTCCACTGCAGCAGAATTTTCGCCAGCATTACGACTTAAAATGATAAAGGATAAAGCACTCGACGTTGACCATTCCCTGAGTGATGCGCCATGCATTCGACTTCATTAAGTATCATTGGAGGTGATTGAATTCATATCTGGCTTTTACGATGACTCTCGATGGCATGGCCTACCGATATATCGAATCAGTGCTGCTATCCTCTCAGACTGGTCTAACACTGATTTGCCAATGCTAATGGGATGGAAGGCTTGAAGAGCCAATGGCGATGGGATCGATCCCATGTGTTTATTGCTGGGTACCTCCGACCACTGTGCCACACGTGCCACGCATTACAATTTAATAACAACTATTTCACCATCCTACAAAGATGTGATTTACATAAGGAATAACATTGATAAACATAACAACGGCAAAGCTATCCATCGTCGCGTACCACAAAATCAGTGCCAAAGATGTCTAAGTACATCGACCATTCTATACTGATGAAGAGACACGTTAATTGAATGGAACGGTGGTTTTTCAGGCAAACTGACACAAAAATGGATCTGCCTACAATATTTGAGGAAAAGAAACAAGCCCTTTCTTTCTTTTTATATTCTGCAGATAAATCTGTTGTGAATGATCTCGAACTCGCTCAAGGCGCTCAAGGCTATGTTCTGTGTGCATAGTTGATGAAGAAAAGTAGTGGACGGATAAAAAATTGTTATAACGGGAAAAAAAACTTGGTGTGAGACACATACAATTCATGAGATGAGTTTTCTACCTTTCCTAGTTTTGCCATATTGATGTGCACTTTAATTACACGTAATCGTATATATACATTCGTGCATTGTCGCATTTACGTGTATTGTTTTCTCAGTCGAGGGAAGCGATCTATGGCCGTCCTTTGTAAAATGAAAAGATAACCCAAACAGTGCTTTCACAGTAGAGGGTCCATTCGTGACGAACTGTTCGTGGCTACGATCTCACCAAAATTAGCGAAAGCAAACGGTACTTAGTACCTCCTTCGATTATTAAGCAAACACGAGGTTGACAAAAAGATTTATTCGAAGGCCTAACGGCAAGCGTTTAATGAAAAATATAGACGGTATTCATGAAAGGATGCCGTGCTTTTTTTTCCATAAAGCGAGCAGTACCATCAAGGTAACTCAAGCCAGTCACAGAATAGGTTGAGGGTTCACTGGTACGTTTACGTTCCAGTTAAACTTCATGGATGATATAGACCTTTCTTTTGCAGTGCGCAGAATGATGGTGTAGCCATTCAGTTGAATCCCCATTAGGTATCGCTACGAAAAGATTTGAAGCTTTCGTTGCCGTCGACAGTCGCCAACACATGGGTTCGCTCCATCACGGTAACACACGAATTAAATGAGTCTGCTGTAAAATTCCGATACTCTGTGGATAGGAAAAAATGTATAGTTAGATAGGGAGAGAGCCAGTTGGTTATAAATGATGCAGAAATCTCTCTATGATGACGTCTCTTCTGTCAGAACAATAGATTGATGATCTGTGCAAACATCATCACCAGTATTTGTCCAGGCAATGTGTTCTCGTCTAATTCTGCGTTGGAATCCCAAGACTCATCTCTGTAGAAATCAAATAACAACTCATCAACATCGCTTATAATATTTTCCAGTGAAAACTCTAGGCCTAGGCAACTGTGACTTTGCATGCTATGAGATGACCAAAAGCAAGCTTGAGAGGTTTTGGATAAGTCCTAGGGTTACATCACGAATACATGTACGATGATAGAATCTCTTGTGAAACGAAAAATTTGACTAAGTTCATTAAGATAAAAACTTAATGAATGTAATGAGAGTACGGAAGCTCGCAGTAGAGAAGTCAGATATGCAGAAGAGTAGATTTTAAAAACAACTACGGACAAATGCGTAAAAGAATAGATAAAATTACTATTTTTGCGGTAAACATTTTTCCACTAGGTGGCCACACTATGAAAGCGACAATGAGTCGTTCCGACACAGCACGACTGTCATTATTCGCAGGTGGATCGTCACCCTCATACATCATGACTGGCAAAAAAATACAGTGATATAACGTTTGATGAACAACGAGCACCTGGTGGTTATGAAGGACGTCATGAATAGCACTGTAATGTGCTCATTCAGAGAACGTCAGAATGATCAACGTTCTAACAGTCGCACAACTTATACAAATGTGATGGAGAAACTAACGAAGAGGGATTCCTCCACCGAGGTACGCCGTCTTGTTGGAATTTCATTCGAAACTGGGGTTTTGCCAAAAAGATTTAATCTTTTCTTCTGAATGATTTCAACAGACCTGTTAATGAATAATCAACCTCTTGTATTTTACTGGAAAAAAACATTTCAACCGAGCACAACCATTACCTTAAGTGAGTTAGTGTCTTAATTGTTCTTGTGTAAAAGACTCTAGAAGACGATTTAGTGAATGAAGTGTTATCGTAGTGCATTAAACACAGTACACAGACTTCATAACAGAAATTCTCCAATATTTTCGCTTAACTAACGGGCTTTGACTCTCCACCCCAATCCCAGCTATGAGTTACTGCATCACAGTCATGGTGCTATGTTCCTTGGTGTCGAACTTGGATATACAACAAAGGTCCATTCGCATCGCGGCGCTTCCCAAGCTTTTCCATTCCCATGGCAAAACATGGTTAAAAGTGAACTGGTGCTACGAATCAGCGCTATCCTTACAATAACATAGTTGATAGACGACAAATAGTTACAAGCTGAGAAAGCTCTGGCTCGGCTTCTGAAATACCAGCGAAAATAAATCTTGTCAAAGCAGTTAGTTACCAGTCAAATGCAAATTGTATTAGGCGCCTCCACAGCTCGGCTTGATTGATGCAGAAACGTCATTCATGCGACTGAAAGTTGAAAATATTGAGCGGCTACCTCTACTGTGAAATGCGTTCATAATTTCATTTAGGAACATGCTGGAATAGTAATATAAGTATTTCGACCGGGAGAATTATTTTTGCTACTTGCTTAGATGAGTTTCATCTATTCATTCATTTTCAGTTGATTCGTCCTCACGTCTACGGTGCGGATCCCAGCACTTCTCACATTCGATTCGCTTCATCGCATTCATTGCCGGCGAGGATCTTCCAACTACGTGTTTACGTGTGGCTTCGGTTGTTGCTTGAGGACTTTCATTTCACCTTGAATGTCATAGAATGCTGGCCGATCAATTCTTTCTGTAGTATTGAGATAGCCTGGCTGGAGCATTCTAAATTGGATTGCAGAGAATGATTTTTCCCAGACAAGTCCGGTACCAATTCTCCTCGATTCCGGAGAAATGAGAGGCTTGGTTAGCTCAGAGCGCAATCGAACTAGCACCATGCTCGTTGGCGGACATCACTATCACTGTGCTACCCGCCTATTGAAGATTAGTAACATTTAAATTAACAGCACGATGACTTCCCAGTCACATCTCACCTATTGTGGAGAAAAAATAACCATTGGAAGCATTTCTTTACATCTTCGCAGATATATTTTACAAAGTGAGACTATCTTAAAAATTTACGCAAAATCAAACAAAGGGAGCAATATTTGGTACGATGGGAACAAACACTTTCCGATTTGCTGTGTTACGAAACATTCGACCGACCGAGTGAATTCATCACACGTTGAAGATCAAGTAGTCGTCGAACGTGGAGCTCAAGCGATGATCGCTAAGGACGACCTCTTCTGATCACCGTCTATAATTATCGACTTAGTGGAAATCCTGGTAAGACGGATGTAAACGAATAGATTGATGGTGAAGAGGAAGGCGAGATGAATTCTCGTTAACGATCGAATTCTGGAGGTTGTTAAGTTTTTGTTTTATTTCACCTGTAAAAATCATGTTAACAACGATTATCTCAGCAAGTGCACACCCTATGATTGAACTCATATTTGCTACCGCTTATCGATTAGCACCAAAATTGGTTAAGCTCGCAGGAATCAAATTGTTCGAACCAAACTATTCCAGACATTGAACGATGATTCCTAGGAAAGAACTAAGCGAGTTTTTTTTATAATCAAATCCCACTGATAATTTCTGGCCCTGCTAAACGAAATTATGACGTTTATCTTTCAGAAGATTATAGATGAAATTATGAGGTTAATCTACCAGAAAACGTATCAGCAAACCCTAACCGAATTTATTCCCTTTAATAAAAAAAAACTCGAAATAGAAAAGCTTAAAAAAGATGGATAAGAACTTGCTCCTTCTTACCTGTCGCTACCGTCAGCCATACTTATCACTGTCTACTTCTGGAAAGAAAAACAATTGCACTAGTGTAATTAAAACACCCATAGTTCGTCATAATACATCCACTACTTATTTAATTTTTACCTTTCTACACCGCTCAAAAAAAAATAGAAAAACTAGGGAGAAGGCTTAATAACTAGCACCCTATGGTGCCTATTCCAACAAAAATCACAAGCACAGCGTTTACCAGTTAAAGGGTAGCTGCAGCAAAACTGTTGAAAGTTATCGGTAGCGTTTAATGTTCGAATGATTTAAGGAAAATATTATGCACCCTAAAGTACGATATGTAGATATATGACCAATTCTAAATCGTAGACTGTAAAACAATCCATAGGTTGAGATCTGCATAGATTCGGATGTTCTAAGGCTTAAAAACGGATTTCCAACTTGTGAAAATTTTCTTCTTCCCTTTTATCCTTTCCAACCTTCCTATATACATCGCCTTCCTATTTTCCCTATGTATATCACAGATCCTCGAACTTGCAGTTTTGCATTGTCAATAACGCGCTAAATGGAGAAAGGATGAGTATTCCAGTATACCGATACAGGTCTTTACAAAAACACTAACTGGTGTGTGTGTGTGTGTGTGTGTGTGTGTGTGTGTGTGTGTGTGTGTGTGTGTGTGTGTGAGTGTGTGTGTGTGTGTGTGTGTGAGTTTGTGTGTGTGTGTGTGTGTGTGTGTGTGTGTGTGTGTGGTGCGTGTGTGTGTGTATGTATGCATGTGCGTGTGTGTATTTTGAAAAATCCCTAAAACAGAATTTTCCACATAATTAGAATTAAAATAAGCGTCAGAACTAAACGGTACTTTAAATTTTATACTGATGCCGTTAGCGTATTAATAGGAAAACAAAAGCAAAGAGGAGAAAAGAGCACGAGAAAGGTAACTAATTTTCGATTGGATTGCACCATGGGCTTGCTGAGGGTGAATCCTGCTGGTGCAACTGTCCACTGCATATTGATGAAAGAAGATGAATAATTTATGTAAATCCGTAGTCGTATCTGTCTGTATTCGATTGTCCTAACCTCATTAGAGACATCATTAAAGGGAGCGGCGCGAGTTCGAAGCCGTCGCCGCTGGCCTCCGTCTGTCATCTCTCTTCAACACCGCCCAGAAAATCGTGACTTATCCATCAGAACAGACAATTCATTCATTCATTTACTTCATCACATCAACGACTACTAGTAAAAAGTAATTAATCAAAGTACGACCCACACAGTTCGTGATAACAATTAAATCTAGTGAAACGCGTAGTTTTCCTGTTCAGCAATCGCGAGGTTGTTGTACAGCATACATATACTTCCATAGAAAAAACACACAGTACAACACAACAGTAGCTGACGTTTCGGCAGTATCGCCTTCTTCATGGCCTGGAAGCGATTTTGAAGTTAAAGTCAATATTCTCGCACAAGAGACTAAGACACCAACACGTAAACTCCTTGAGGCTTTTTGGATAAATGCCAAAAAATCCCGCAATGAATAGCAGGGAAGAATTCCCAGAGGTTACACGCGACCTGGCCGCGTATCTTTGGATCAATTTTTGATGTGGGGTTGTGCAGTCATCAACCACATGCGACTATAACCAGCTGTTCTAACCTTCCTCATTGGAAGTCATGTAAAAAAGCGGTGAGTTTTTCGAGAAGCTGTTGATCATGTAATTGCCATGAAGTTTTTCGTCTTTTGTGTTACTGAAGTGTTTGGCCTAATAAATTGTATATCAGTATACCCTTCCAAGCTCTGAAGAAGGCGATTCTGCCGAAACGTCAGCTACTGTTGTATTGTATTGTGTGTTTTTCTATGGAAGTAAGTGTATGCTGTATAACAACCTCGCTATTGCTGAACAAGAAAACTACGCATTCATATTCCAATACCGAGGTTAATAGAAAGTCGAACCTGGGAGCTCTAGTGAAACGTTTTTTGAAATTTTGAAATAAACGTTACAACAACAATTTCCATATTTAACAATGCGAACAATTTCTGCATTACGAAGCCAGATTCGTGGATTTCACCGTGCTCAGAAGAGACATTCACCGAGGTCGACGACTACGAAAAAGTGAAACGAATGAAAACGCCGCCCAAACGACTCACGAAGGCGGGTTATCATTACAACAAAGTAACTTAACATTTTCGCCTTTGTATATCTCGAGCACAGTGGTGACACACAACAATTGAACCTACTCCATATACTCTACAGCTAAGCTAATAACAATAATAGCTTATTTTAGCGTCTCCTGACATAGATGTCGTCGTCAGGATCAGATGAACTTTTTACCGCCAATGTGCCACTTCAATGCCTCCTCTTTCAAAGAAATGCTTTGTTAATTGCTTGGCTATCTAAAGTTCAATATAGAAAAACTTCGTTGATTCCAAAGGCGTCATCAAAACGACTAGTTTCCCTTGTTGACATCAAACCAACCAACGAAGATTTAACCGCATGTTTTTACCGGAATTTTGCTGGTCCACTTTCACAAAGGTCTCCACCTACACAAATGTTATAACTTTCATCATCAAGTAGACTTCTTTTTACGCAAATCTGTAGTCGATATACTACATGTAGTCGTCAAAAAGCCACTTGCTACATGTGGAAGTGCTACACATAGGCAACGGTATCCTAGAAGTCTACTGTGGAATCCACACCGTCCTCTAGTATCGCCTGTATGGCGTTACACGACCAATCCAAAATCTTTGTGGCTCTCGGTGATGCACAGATTCATCTTCCCAATCTCTAAACAGTTTTTATTAGATGTCGCTGGACGAAAGCTATACAGCGGGCTACGTACCGCTTTTGTATCACCGGCTTTAAAATGAGGCTTCGCGTGTTTTCACGGGAGATGTCAATGTATAACATTTAAATTCACCCAAAAAAGCCAAGCCATGTCTTGGTTGCTCGTGACAGCTGTACGTTTAAGGCATTCATCGCATAGTCGTAAAAAAAAAACTAAATATAGATGATGATCATGCGGACGGCGATGAACTTTTATGCACTGTAGTACGCTCCCGTGAACAAACATATGATAAAGTACTAAACCATGTGCTGCGCTTAAAAATCAAACAAGGTGTTTCGCTCTAGGACGTGGCAAATGTGAAGGGTATAAATCTCACGAAATTCATCTTTAGTTCTGCATTCCAGCTAAATATTCTGATTTTTCATGAGCTGCCAGTGCTTTCGACAATGAATCAAAACTTCATGAACGCGAGAACAAATGCCGCATTAGAAACTGAGTAATCTGATTAATACTCAAGACACGATTTTTGGAACATCTTCAGTAAAAGCATTACCTGCATCACTGGTAATCGTACCAATCGGGCTACCCGAATTGGTTCTGACAAAATCTCGATTCCTTTCTTTGGTGCATCAGAATTACCCCGTCTGTTTCATTTTTTTTTTTTTTGAGGAATACGAATAGCATCGGGGTATAAGATCACTTACTATTGTTGTTCTTTTCTTAGCTAGAAGGGTTGTTTAAAGTAGCGGTGATATGGCTTATGTTGGGCGTTAGCTAGGTTTATGGATCGAAACGTCATATAAGCCTAAGTAGATGATGAAGCCTGGAAATAGGTAGGAAATGAGATGGTCGGTGGCTACAAATTGTTCCGTTATTGACTGAGAATTCGATCGATTTATGGATAGTGGTGGTTAAGGAAACGAACACATCAGCGCAACTCGTTTGTTAATAGAGTCGCCTTGCATTTTTGTGGTTTCACGACATTCTCGTCCGTTTATTGTTTCTATTTCTTACAAAACGGGCACATATTTGCTACAGATGCACATGTGCTCAATACAGGAAAAAAAACTATTCAAACGAAAAATGACCTAAAAAGATCACTAAAAGAAGCTGAGGGCTCTGGCAAAGACATCACTCATTCAAGAGAATGCTCAACAATCTCACAGCATGTGTCGAGCAATGAAAAAATAGACTATTCAAAGGCATGCATATAAAAAATTTTCTCAGCAATGTGACATATTCACAACGATGCTGATATATTCGCAAAACTTCGAGTTCGAGCCAGATCGAACCACGATTTCAATTTCTGGGGCTCGTGCATTACGCACCACGCCTCCGTGACAAGCGAGTCCCCGTAAAGGGGAACCGTGCTTCGATCTGGCCCGGCGTTCAAGTTTTGCGATTGTTGCAGCATCGTTGTGTTTGTAATTTCATATCTTGCCGTGAAAAGTTATAGTGGGCAAAAAATGAAAGGTGAACAATGTGACATACTGTTCTTCGAAACAACGGCTGAAGAAGCTTTCTCAGATGTGATGCGATAAATAGCAGATGTTCACGAAGTCCATTTCTCTGCACAAACAATAGATCCAACGAATACCGATCATTAGAAAGGAATGAAAGAAAAACCAGTGTTGGTTAAGCGTTCTGTGGGGTGGAGACATAAAATTGGAAAATACAGTGATAGAACGACTGATGGGAAGATGAGATGAGCAAAAAGGAATGCCGATAGCTGGGGCGTTTCTCGAACAGACTACTGACTAACTGAGGATCATGCAAATTCCGATTTCGGCCAATATATCGCAATCATAAGCAATCATTGAATTCTATTTGTTGACAATCGTGGATTTACGGAATGGCCTGTACCACACATTGTGGTGGTCATGAAAAAAAAACATTCATCAATGCTATATTCTCAGGCATACACTGGCCATGAGCCAATCCCTTATTTTATAAATACTTTTCCGCTTTCGGAAGCTATAGCGCCAGTCTGCATTAAATTGATCATCTGTTTTCGATGATCAACAACCACTTGCAAAAGTTAAATGTAAAGAAATTGTTTGTCAAAACCAATTTCAATTCATTTACTCCTACTGCGGACAAAATTGTCACACGATGTATTCATTTCGTTCTGTGATCGCCTACACCATAACAGAGAGCAGTACACTAGAGTAACTGGGTACGGGAAACACCGCCGTTAGCGGCGCTCTGCAACAACACATGAACGGCAACTGGTTCGACCACGCCCCGGAGAAACCAAACTCCATATCTAGAGGGCCAAATACATCAACCACATGCCACTCTAATCAGCTGCACTTTATCAATGGAAGACGCGTAATAAACGGTTCTGAAGAAGCCGATACTGCCGAAAGGTCAGCTTCAACGAAATAAATATTAAACACCTCGTGTCTGCTCAATAAGAATACTTGGATATTTCTATAGTTAGATGACCTATCCTCACTGGTTATGCAGACCTTAGCATAGTGTCTCTTGTTTCAGAGTTTTGCTAGCTTAGCCATTGTGGTCCCCTGGAGTCCCGAGGTCAGCCTGGCCAAAGTCTGCCCCGGTCAACAAGAATATCGAGAACTATTTGATCGCCATGCGAAATTCGATGTATTTCAATGCTAATTATTAAATAAATATTGCTCAAGGCCTTACTAATTTGGGTACTGATAGTTAAAGATGGCCGTTGAGCGTCTCTTGCGTTTATAAATCTCTTACGAATTGAAGTGAAAACAAACGAGTCGTGGTGATTGATCGGTAAACACGTTGATATTCTGAAATGCACAAGAAAACAACTAAACATATTTTGATAGAAGAATGACTAAACACTAAGACTACTAAGCATTTTTCACGTGTAGTACGAGTACCAAACGTTGTTGCTGATTCCATGGCCATCGACTGGTGTACTGAGAAAACCGGCATGCACAGGCGACGTTGTCTTCACAGATATGGTAACTGCAAGCCTTAGCTAGCGACGAACTATCGCCACATTAAAACAAAAATTTACCCAACATTTGGCAATGAAAGTGGGCTGAAAAAATGCTCGGATAATAGCTCTTTGCTTTCACATCGATTTGTGGATTGCCGAAGAAATGTTACAACCCTATTGGGGCACCAGTATGGCATCAGACTACCAACCATGTGCTTTTCAACCCCGTGCTTTCTTTTGAAGCTCAAATTTCAGGAACATTTCCTCACCATTGTGACAACGTATTACTCCGGCAAAGATATGCTAATATACAAAGCTTCACTGGTCATCAATAGCAATGACACTGGGTGGAAGCGAAGCCAAATTAAGTTCAGAAACAAATTCGATTGTATTTTAAGGGAATGCAGTAGATGGAAATCAAGTTTGCCAATCCTCGGTTCCATAAGCTCCCAAAATGTGGATATCCTGGATCGTTCATTGCGAGGGTGGCTTTTTGATACTCACCTTAGATTCTAGATCACTGGCACATTGGAGTTTGAAACCTTATAGATATATAAATCAGACCATGCTTTACGCATGGATTAATCCCATACGTAATTTTTATACAGCGTGCTTTCAAATTTAAGCACATTAGGAACAACGATCTCCACAAAATCCAAGATGAGATCACGAGGCATAAAATTTCCAAGACGGAAACTGCAGCTGCAAATATGCATGATACGTTGGAGAATACCACGCATTTTTAAGGCGAGATCCCGTCTATTCATTTCTGTAGAGAAACAAACATATATGTTTACTGCACGTAGGTAAAAAAATTTCGCTATAAACTGAGAGGTGTTGAATTTAATTTGAAAGCACCATCATTTTCGGACTTCATACCTGTAATGAATAGGCGACTGTATGGATTGAAATATTTTCGTCAACCTGGTAGGAAACTCGACGGCCATTATGAAAACGGTTGATGAAAGCACTCAGCGAGGAACTTCAACAAAATGACACGACAGCAGCATTCCACAACACGCAACGACGAATAGCAAGTGTATTGCCGATCAGAGAAGCGCAGTTATGTACTTTGTCTTATAAGCATCAGTTCATCCGGGAAGAAACTTTGGGCCAAATAGAGAGGAGGAAGTGTGACGGCGAGACGAGGCGTGCATAATGGAGCAAGAAAAAACAAAGCAGGAGCGATTCAAAGGACAGAAAATAGTCGTACTCTGTGGCACATGTTAGTTTCATAGACTTCTAATATAACAACGTAGCTTAATTATACTACACAGCGATCTTGGCTTATGTAAAGAACAACGTATTTTCTCTTAATCTCTGATATTTATCGTCACAAGCTCAATGGGCGGTGTATTTTCATCCTCTGATGCGAGCCAAAGATGACTGAAAACTTCAGACAAGGCGGGGACGACAAGTGGTATCCTCATTGGTAGATACCACTGCAAAACAAGGTCGTTCAGCAAAAATTCTTTCCAATCTCCAGTTTTCCACCACATAAAGGCAACAACGAAAACCGCCTTATCACAATCGATGCAACAACCCTACGCAAACGAGGGCATTACGAACATCTACCAACAATAAAAGCAAATTTGACTCAAGCAAAAGTAAGCGGGCAAAATCTTAAAAACGAGCCTGAGTAATCTTAATGTCTCAAAAAACTGCGTTCGCTGAGCATTATTCCGATATGCCATTACAACGTTAATAAAGTCGCTATATCTATATATTTCTTTTTACGAACTGCCCTTGTTGAGTTGATGCGAGGTCGGTATAAGCTGTCGTTATTGCTGTTGTTTTTCGGTTCACGTGGGATGACGAGTACGATGATAGCGTGTTTAACAACATGCGGGTGGTAACAGTCGCAACAGAACTGTTTTGAAGAAGGAGAGATCGCCAAGACGTCAGCCATCGAAAACAACAACAACAACAACAACAACAACAACAACAACAACAACAACAACAACAACAACAACAATAACGACAACAACAACAACAACAACAATAACGACAACTTAAACTAACCTGGCATTAGCTCAACAGTGGCAGAAAATATATATGCCGACGATTATAGAAAGTTATTGGTAAAATCTACTTTGCTAAAACAACTAGATCTACTCAGCGCTAATACTCTATTTTGGAATGCGGTAGAAAAATCGTAATGAAGAAGGCAAGCTTTTTCTACCAAGTCGGAAAATGGCGGAAATTTCTCCAATTTTGGAATGATCAAATACAGTAAGTGAAATACGAAAATGTGTATTCAACGATTGGTTCTCTACGTTTAAAGATACTTTGAGAGCCCACGTCTTGCTTTAGTTAATTCACCTGGATCACTTATCTTCCCAATGATCGTCAAATGACTCGATTATGCGCCTGCAAAACTTCAATTTCTCGGTGCCGTCCTAGCGAACCTTGCTCACTGGTTTTCGTTCACACGCATTACGTGTGTTTTAGCCCAGCTTATCCTCGACATCTTGGCGTTAGCACCTTTGAACAACACCTTTTCGTCGCTGACGCAAGTCGGACCCTCAAATCTCCCCCCCCCCCCCCCCCTCTAATGCTTGATCTGGGATACTCCTAATAGCATCGTCCTTCCTGCTGTGCACTCACAACACTGCATGATCTTTAATCCTGCTTACGTAGCGACCAGGCTCCTGATGCATACATTAAGGCAGAAGAATCGTAGGATCGAAAAGGTGAGCTTGGAGTCGAATGTTCTTGGTTCTCCTCACTATGTCCTCGATGCTCTTGAAAGCTCCCCAAGCCGCTTGTTTCGTTTTGCTTAACTCTGGATCAAAGTCGTTCGTCATGTTGATTTTACGAGCTAGACAGACGTAGCTGGAGCATTTGGAGACATTCGTTCCGTTGGGCGTGAATGGGGCAAACGAAACCAATCCGTTCTTCATGAACATCGTTTTCTTGAGATTTAGTCGAGGACCAATCTTTCCACAAGCATTGTCAAAGTTGACAAACATTCGTTCCGCTTGGCTAATACTTAGTAAATAAATAATGTAAATGCTGTTATAAAGAATGTCGTTAGCAAAGCGAAGATGGTGTAATTTCCGAACATCGTTTTTCACTTCCATTATGTTCCATTTCAGTGATCGCATCACGTTTTCGTGGGCGCTAGTAAATATTTTTGCAATAATAATAAATAAATTTAATATATGACTAAATAAAAAACTAATAATTCATGGTAAACAATGAATTAAAACAGTAACATAATGATTATAAGTATTTAAGTAGATAAACAAATTAATTAATAATTAAACAATAATAGATAGTTTTTAAATTAAGCTAATAATTTAACTACGATAATTATTCAATAATATAAATACAAACAATTAAAGCAATATATAAATAAGGTAAACAATTTAATTAAACAAAAAAACATCGACGGGCCATCCTCACTGGTGCGGATCTGAGCATAATCTCTGTTTCTCGGAGTTTTGCTGGTCTAGTCATTGAGGTTCGCTGGAGTCCCGAGGTCAGCCTGGCCAAGTCTGCCCCGAGTCTTCACCACCACAGGCAGTCGCCAGCCTTTGCAGATCAGAGATAGATTTGCCACCATGCACTTTTGAGACCAGGACGGTGGTGGATACTGGTATTGGTTTACGCTTTGCTGGGCTTCCTGGTGGATGGTGGAAACACCGGACTCCTTCTCAGCTTGGGAGATCCTACAGAGGTGATGAATCCCCTGCTGTACATCGTAGCCCGACACTTACTCTCAAGGTCTCGAGAACTGTAGGGCATGGTAAGTTCAGATTAATAATTTCCCTGAAGGATATGTACATTTTTTATCGATTTTGCTAATTTCTCCTTTTTACTAAATGAACGCTGATGAAATTAAGGAGAATCCATTCAAGCAATGCAAATTAGATTAGAACTGTTAGTAAAAGGAGAAATCGGATCGAGATCAACTACGAAATAAAATTAAGAATGTGAAGAATTAAGGATGAGTCAACTGTTTTCCTGAAAAGTAGCAATTTTCCTTCAGATACAAGAAGTTTAACTGTAATGTGATTGACTGATATTGCTCTGACACGCCTATTTCAGGATTTTGGAAAGGAATCACAGTCAATCACAGTTTAGCATAAAAACGAGTGGAAAAGTGACAGTGCCTAAGGTTCCAGCCGAACCTACGCATGAGTCCGTCCATCTCCACTAGTAATGGTTGCACCATAACTAAGCGAGTGGGAGGACACCACATGCCTGGTGAAGACGAATCGTCCAAGTGTTTGAGTATGTACAACTGTAAGATGGAAACGATAGCTGTTAGTTTTCAATGATGCTGAGATATTTGCAAAACTCCGGGCCGCAGGTGTCTGCGGAGAGGGACAAACGCGCTATTGTCCTTTCCGGAGAGTAACCCGTTCACCACCACACCATGCGGGTCCTCTTTTGCTATCACCAATCCCGCTAATGGAGGATTGCTGATGACAAAAGATCAACAAAACTAGCTGAGAGACAGACGAAACGAAGGACCTGTGGTGAACGCGTTACTGCCCGGAATGGACAATAGCGCGTTTGTTGATTTTCGTATATCAGACAGCCCATTGTTTTCCTCCATCTAGTACGCTTGGAATAAAATTGGCCAGCCAAGGTCATGGAAATAATTTGGAGATTGTATGAGATTATTCCACCCAATGGTTTACCATCTCATTGTAGCTGGGAGATAAGTGTTTCTGGGTTCCGAGCTGCGATGTACGGGGGAGGATTCATCCCTCCTTCCGGCAGGGTCTCCTAAGCTGAGAAGGAGTCCGCCATTACCGGTGGCAAATCTCGTTCTGATCCAAATGGGCTGCGACTACCTGTGGTGGTGCCGACCTGGGGCAGACCTCGTGACTCCAGGAAACCACAATAGCTGAACCAGCAAGTCTTCCCAGAAAGGAAATTATGCTGTGGCTCGCACAACCAGTGAAGACGGGCCACCCAAGTATACAAGTAAGTAGGCATGAGATTCTTTGCTTCGTCGTTGAATTTATTCCTATAGTTTAGATCACGACATTTGTTTCGGTCATATTGAGCTTGTCGTTCAGTGAGAAGTGCATCCGTACTGCAAAAAACTTCAGTATCTTTTGTATTAAATGAGTCGATACATCAAACAACTTTCTTAGAATTCTACAACTTTAACTGCTCCCTCAATCGCTATGAAAGTTCGAAAGAGCGAATAAATAGCTCGAATATATAAAATAATGCGAAAAATTCAAACGGTAATGAAAGTAAAGACGCCAGTCAAAGTCGAAATTCATGCAAATTTCCAGTACAAAAGATGAAATGCATGAAAGCAAAGGCTTTCATCGATGAAATTCATGCTTAACGAGATATCAGTCAAAACAAACCACTGGTGGATAGAATGTCGCGGTTTAAAATGTCTTTCCACAACTAACGGTCCGCCCTCCCATGTTGTCCATGGCGCTCAACGGCATGGCGGGCGGCAAAATGACATCGGGTGTGAGATCACATCGGATTGCATGCTGAGCCAACATGATTTTTCTGAGTGCTCAACTCAATACACAACACACAAAAAGCCACTATTCGGATGACTGAATCGGACATTTGGATGAATACTGTTCGAAAATGTGGCACAGGATTGCCGGCTAGCTATGGGACCACGGAATGCACTGCGGATGCTGATCGCGTTGAACTTAATGCACCAAACATTTAGCTATCAGATAGCTAAATTCCAGTAGCTTTGAGGTGATTTCGAAATGTCAATAATTTCAAAGGCGGTTTTCACTGAACACTAGGGTATGTAACCAAGATTTGGTTTTTTTCATACGTTTAAGCGAGGTTTGTACAAATAACGTTGTCGTTGTTATTCCAGAGTTGTCGCTTTCTTAAGAGTCGTGATTAAACGACGTCAATCCACTGGAGTGGAATAACTTTCCAGTGAACGCGATAACCCTGGTACGTTAGCTGCAGCAAGGAATTACAGCCGTCTCTTTTAAGCTCATGGTTAGATCAATACACCACTTAACAACGCATTGAGTAGCGCTCGCATCGAATTTCGTGGAAAAATAATTACCGCTCTTTAACTTTAAACTAACACATCTCAACTCACAAAAGCTTATTAATAGAAAGAGAATGTCGTTTGAATTAGAGCAGTTCTTGGCCCATGAGGTTTTCCCCAATCAAGATCAAATCCTGCATTTCTGGAATCAACGGAACTCATTTTTGTTCCCGTTTTCCTCATCTAAGGTCTTATTTCAAACGCGAAAGCAATTGAGAAAGCCAAATTTTGCGCAGCAGAACACAACAGCACTCCTCAATACGACGCTGGTGTTTTCTGAAGGCTTGGTTTTGTTGGAAATTCTCAGAAGAAAATTTCGTTTGAAATTTCTTGACAATTTAATTTCAACATGAATTCGAAATTCATGAAACGTTGCGTAAAAATTCTGTATGCAGTTAAGGCGATAGATCAATGTTTGTTTTATAAATAAGTGAAGTTCCTGACTCCTCAAAGATTTCAATGAACAAAAAAAAATTATCTCCACTTGTCGAAGTTGTCGATGTCAACCGTCCTAGACGAAACGTCTAGCAAAGCAACTGCCCACCTCTTTAATCGCCTAGTGAGCGCCTTGGTGGTCACCCGTGAACAAATCGACGACAAATAAACGAAAAATGCACTAGCCCACACAATTCACAGTGGTGGTAGACCTTTCAAATATCTATTCGAACGGACGTTCAAGCAAACGTGGCTGGTTTTCACAAGGCCAAAATAGCATTCAAACCTCAGAGCTAAGAACAACCTCTGATAAGGAGCCCTATGTGCCATGCCGTTCATTCAAACGGCACAAATGATGACAAAATTCTGGAGTTTTTAACTATTGTGGGCGTAGAGGTGTCGTAAAGAATAGAACTCGGAAGTTGAAAGCGCTAAATTGGCATGGAACATTAAATAATATCATTCAAAGTTCCGTTTCGAAAACACCGAAACAAGAAGTTATGGTGTGATGGGTTCTCCTAAAATCCAATATGTTCAAGTGCAGCTTGTCTGTCTCTTATCTGTTATATGGAATGTGATGAGCAACCTTCTCCTTATGCTAAGTCATCTAAGTCGCAAAAAACTGAAGGAAAATCGGGAAAGGTTTACGGATTTATAGGCGCGAACGGAACAATTGCCTATAGACCTAATTCGACAAAAAATGTACAGGAAAGTCAGCATTAGAGCGTTTGGCGCAGGAAGTCAAACTAGGCATAAACTTATCAGAGGACTCGCTGCTCTTCTGGCAAAAACATAATGTCATGGTGGCTGTGCAAATCTTCCTCTCATGAACAATGTATGACGAGTGCCTTTGAATTTGGAACACCCCGTCACGTCTATCTCCGGACACCGCAATGAGAAAACTCAGCCAACCGTGAATGTAGTGGCTGTGAGGAAGTTCTCTTATAATACGATTCATCGTGGAACTCACTGTTAAAGCATGCAAATAAGTAATGGTGTCAATTCTTACTTGTAAATCTGCGCTACGGTAGATGCACTGGAATGAAGGTCGGAAAAGGTCTCTGCGCGATTATAGAACAAACGACAAAATGTGGAAAACTTCATAAATAAGGCCAATAATGAACATTATATGCGCGATTGAGCGCTGATGCAAGTACTAATGAGTTAGGAAAACCTTGCAAGGCGAGCTAGGGAATGGCGCCGATCTGCGGCACGTGCTAATCCAGATCTCAGGATCCACTTTCTATTTTCCTCAGAAATGGAATATGAATGTGTTGTTTTGAGAGCTTTGTGAAAGTGGACCAGCAAAATTCCGGTAAAAACATGCGGTTAAATCTTCGTTGGTTGGTTTGATGTCAACAAGGGAAACTAGTCGTTTTGATGACGCCTTTGGAATCAACGAAGTTTTTCTATATTGAACTTTAGATAGCCAAGCAATTAACAAAGCATTTCTTAGAAAGAGGAGGCATTGAAGTGGCACATTGGCGGTAAAAAGTTCATCTGATCCTGACGACGACATCTATGTCAGGAGACGCTAAAATAAGCTATTATTGTTATTAGCTTAGCTGTAGAGTATATGGAGTAGGTTCAATTGTTGTGTGTCACCACTGTGCTCGAGATATACAAAGGCGAAAATGTTAAGTTACTTTGTTGTAATGATAACCCGCCTTCGTGAGTCGTTTGGGCGGCGTTTTCATTCGTTTCACTTTTTCGTAGTCGTCGACCTCGGTGAATGTCTCTTCTGAGCACGGTGAAATCCACGAATCTGGCTTCGTAATGCAGAAATTGTTCGCATTGTTAAATATGGAAATTGTTGTTGTAACGTTTATTTCAAAATTTCAAAAAACGTTTCACTAGAGCTCCCAGGTTCGACTTTCTATTAACCTCGGTATTGGAATATGAATGCGTAGTTTTCTTGTTCAGCAATAGCGAGGTTGTTATACAGCATACACTTACTTCCATAGAAAAACACACAATACAATACAACAGTAGCTGACGTTTCGGCAGAATCGCCTTCTTCAGAGCTTGGAAGGGTATACTGATATACAATTTATTAGGCCAAACACTTCAATAACACTTACAGTAAGACGAAAAACTTCATGGCAATTACATGATCAACAGCTTCTCGAAAAACTCACCGCTTTTTTACATGACTTCCAATGAGGAAGGTTAGAACAGCTGGTTATAGTCGCATGTGGTTGATGACTGCACAACCCACATGTATTCTGTCTAACAACGTTGCAATTGCTCAACAAGAAAATGACGCTAATCCAGATTCTAGTAAGGTGTGAAACAGACATCCATTAACAAGAAGTAAATTTGTTTCGATGATGAAACACCAAAATGCGACCTCAAAATCGTATGAAACACCGATCCCAAATTAGTTGACTCGAATAGTTTTCAGACATAGTAGGAGCATGGCAGCATATCATTCAATATGTATTCTTTTCTGATAAGCCTACACGAGGTTAACAAACATATTTATTTTCAGCTAACGTTTCGACGTTTTCGTCTTCATCACATCCGACGATCCGAGTCGATGGTCCACGCTTGTTATTCGTCTCGATGTGGCGACTTTGTCCTCGAAGATTCGAGGAGATGGCTCGCTGAGGAAGACCTAACTCGACACGAAGACAGAGGCGCCACATCGAGACGAATAACAAGAGTGGACCATCGACTCAGATCATCGGCTCTGATGAAGACGAAATGATTGAAACGTTAACCGAAAATAAATATACTTATCAACCTTTAGTGATAGTTCACATCACTCCGGAGAATGCATAGGAGTCAATTCAATAATAGGGCAAAAACATTGCTGGGAGATAGTCTAGTTAGTGTAATAATAAGTGGTAACAGTAATAAGGGCTTCGGTTGATGATGTGGTGGTTAGCGCTTAAGCCCCTGGTAGAGGTAATCACGAACTCGAAGCGCAGCTGAGGTTCCGAGCTTTTCTAATACCTCAGCAACCTCATGGTTGCATTTCACATTATACCTTGCTGTGAAAAAGAAATAGGCAGCAAGTAGAAAAGTGTAATATTGTGGTTTCGAATAGTCTTAACAGATTCCCATACTAAACGGAAAGAGAAGTAGAATTTCACTGACTATACTACATCTCCAACCGATTGCTTCCTACTTCTCTCTCTATTACGACAGCGATGAGCTAGCTAGAAGCAATCTCTCAAACAAAAACTGTTGAGAAACAATAAGTGTTGCCTCATTATGGCAGGTGCACAAATAGAGTAAATGTTCTAAAGGAGCGGTTACTAAGACAACACAATGTCTCGGAAAAAAGTATAATTACGAGGGCAGTTTTGAAAGTGCTAGAGTTTGGAAAGTCCTCGGAAATGTCTAGTAGGTTCTTTTTGCTAAACACTATATTTAATCAATACGTATTCCTTCTCTGATGAGCTTACACGAGGCTGATAATAATATTTATTATCGGCTAACGTTTCGACGTCTTCGTCTTCATCAGAGCCGATGATCCGAGTCGATGCGAGAAGAAACGATACGAGATAAGTACACCGAGGTTCAAGGAAAGACGGTTTCGAAGTATTACTACGCTTTGTGCTAGCTAATGCCGACTTCTGCACGATGTGCGCGATGATGTATGTCCGGAAGAAAAACAAGTTGTTATCAACGGACATTATCATTATATTCACCATCAGCATCGTGTAGGAAAGGGCATCACTGAATGAGTGTGCCTCATTCGAGGAGATGGACCGCTGAGGAAGACCTGACTCGACACGAAGGCGAAGCCGCCAGATCGAGACGAATAACAAGCGTGGACCATCGACTCGGATCATTGGCTCTGATGAAGACGAAGACGTCGAAACGTTAGCCGATAATAAATAATATTATCAACCTCGTGTAAGCTCATCAAAGAAAGAATACATATTGATTAAGCACACCGAGGTTCAAGGAAAGTCGGTTTCGAAATATTACTATGTTTAAAATTGTATTGTTGGTAGTGTGAACCGAAAAGTAAACTGAGCCGTTAGCCTCCAGAGGTGGGGAGAGCGTATCCCGCAGGCAGATGCTGGAGCCAGATTTGCAGACGGCTAAATTGGCAATGCAATTTTATCCAATTTTCGTTAATTGTAGGCCATGTCGAGTTTTAAGCGGTTCTATTAGGTTATATTATCTTTTAAATCATTGAAAAAATCATTAATGTAATATATTTTCACTGTATAGTGGGAACATATTTTTGACAAAATTGCAGCCTTTTCTTTCACATGGACCGTTTGTCAACGCACGTGTATGGTAGTTAGCAAGCGGCCCTAAAGGGAAACGACTGGAGCATGGTGAAAATGCTTCGAAGCACGGTCTGCATCATACCATCATCATCTATTGATGTGTCTTGGTTTAGAATATGTCGGGCTTCTAAACGATAAAATGAGTCGAATTGGCATGTGCCGGTTCCTGTCAGCTCAAATAAATGACAAAGTCGTTTTCAGATGTTATTTTTAATGTGTAAGATCGACATTTGAAAGAGAAGTCACTAAAATGAGACGAGATAGGGAATGATATTCAAGTTGCAGCTCTTTCACAAGACTTCTCATTAATGTGCAGAAGTGGTTTTGACCGAGCTTGACAGCCATTTCACAAGCATTTCAATTTACACGGTGGAGGTTACCTTTAAATTAACCCTTATAATTTTACAGAATAGAGGTATGTATTGTACTGTATTTTTAAAGAGAGTTAGGAAATGTACTAACTTTAAAAGCACTTTTCTACTCCATCGTTCCGTATTGATTGTCATCACAGATGCAAATTTTCTACAGAACCCAAGCTTCAATATGAAGCAAGCAGAATGAAAGTTAGAGAGCAGAGTTTTATAGTTGCAGCTTAATTACTACTTATATGAAATGAGGAACTTCAGCTAACAAATGACAATTTGCAGTAATCATTAAATAGGAAAGAATGAGTGAAATTGTAGTTGTAACGGAAGGGACTGAAAATCACAAACAACTACTGAATAAGCAGGATTTGCCGAGTAACCACAGACATACGTACAGCATCTCAACGCCAAACCAACAATGAAGAAATCGTAGAGTCCGATGATCAATAGACGACGTCGTCAGCACTAACGTGCAACACTCGCCGAACGCCCAATCGGGAGGGGAGATTCGGGACACATGCAGTCCGGGTAGGAGTGGGTGAAATATCTACCCCAGGATGTCTTCATAGTATTCTAAAACAAATCTCTAAGAAAAAAGCTAGGACGGCCGCCAACACACTGGTTCTTATTAAGATTGAGCTTTTTATTAAAGACATAAAATATCCGAAAGCTTTATATGTTCAAAGCTTGAAATTACTTCACTACCTGACAATATCAACTTCAAACCGACATTGATTGACGATATTTTTTCCGTCAAAATAATTGCTGAACATGCTTTCAAATGAACTCTGCAACAAAAACTAGTGAAAGTGGGAGTTTTTGTACGTTTCGTGAACCTAAGTAGGTCCATAACTGGATAAGTGCTCTAAGGAAAATAACTTCATTTATTGCACTATTTTCTCTGATTTTCATATAATACAAAGCAAAATGTCGAAGAAAAGTTGCAAACTACAATAGCAAAAGGAAAAGTCTACAAGTATGGGAGAGCATGAAGGTGAAATCCATCTTTGCAGATAGTGACGTATATCCACAATACTGACAAGCCAATAACTGATGAGGCCGTTAGAAGGTCGTACATTCAAAATTTCTAGATTGCGATCCTCTTTAATAGGTCTGTTTTTTCACATTAATAGAGCATCCGTTCACAGTGCGTTAGAAGTAGATTACGTTCACTAAGAACTTTAAAGTTGCGCAAATAAACACGCGCTTTATGAGATCAACAGTTTCATGGGTAATATGAAAAATAAAGGATAAAGCTTTGAAGATCGTGCTAGCATATCACCTATATTGCTAGCTTAGGTCGGTTAATGGTGAGTTGTGAAAACAGCTCACTCTGTAAGAATCACTGTTCTCTTGGAATAATTCCATTTGAAAGACAAGAAACCCTTTTTCCGGCTTAAACACTAGGTCCTTGAGATTCGGCTAACGTAGTGACGAAGATTTTATTTCATAGTAGAAAGGTCAACAACGAACAACGCGAGAACGAAAAATTCTAGATCAGCAGCGGAAACTACAAGCAAAATCCGAAAATATTCCAGGATGATGAATGTGAGGAAAGAATCAAATGAAAGAAATGCTGAAGTTGGCACAGCATAGCATGCTGTATAAGGTTTTAAAAATTTCTACTTTAATGCACTATTGTGAAGACATGGGAAAGTCCTATCACGGCTGTCTCGGAATCCAAAGAAAAAACACATCTACCCAGCACAGTGCCTATGATTCAGAGGACAGGACGACATGCTTAAGTCGCAGTTGCGCCCACACGCGAACCAGACCTCCTGCATAGACAGCGGTCGCGGGACAACGAAAGGAATTACCGAAATTTTAGAGCTTACCCATCTTTAAAGGATTAGCATCTAAATTAAATGCCTATATAAACATGACAAAGCTATAAATGTGTCGATTATAAAATGAGACTGGTACACAGCTGTGCTGCGTTCCTCTATTGCATATTTTTATTTTACGTTTTTGTGTAGAAAATCCGCACTCCTTCTCAGCCGAAATGTTTCTACCGCGAGTGTAAAATCTATCCTATAAGACGCTCAGCCACTCGCGCACTGATAGTGATACCAATCATCAAAAGCATGGTGTTGGTTTCATGTCGCTTCGAGCTCATCAAGCTTCTCAGTCCTCCGGGGTCGAGAAATCGCTACCGGGCTTGTCCGGGAGTAAAATCGTCTCTTGCAATCCAAGTGAGAACGCCACTGCCCGGCCGTCTCAGAATACAAGGAAGATTCGACTTGACCAGCATTCTACAACACCCAAGATGAAATAAAATTCCTCAGCCATTAGCCTAAGCCTCACTTATAATTTGGAAATACTTCGTGGGTGGTGGCTGCGAAGAAACGAGTTGAAGGTGAGAAGTACTGTGACCCGCACAGTAGACGTGAAAGACAGGTCGTATAAAATAAAAATAGAAAGATCCTCAACAATAGATTTCAGTAAAAATTTCCAGAAAAGCTCTCACTCCCTTTAAAACCTATCTCAATCAATAATAGTTGCACAGGAATGTTTTGTTGGGTGAAAGCGGCTATTGAGATATTCAGATTCAAAACAGTGAGTTTTTTCCTTCAAAGATACGGCTTCAATAGCGTTACTAAGCCAATTATTTCTGTGTTCAAGATCACGAGAAAATATAAACACTCGACAAACTTCATCATATAAGTGCTTATATAAACTGCCTTCTCTAATTTTCTCTTAAGAACCAAATTCTAAACGATCTGATCTTCATGGTATATTTTTAAAATAGAAATCGATGGAAACACTTTTTTTGTCATTACGTGATCCGACATCAGAAATATCACACTTTGCGGACGATCTGATCTTCATGGTAGTCACAGCAGTCCTCACATTCGATTCGCTTTCTCGTCTCCATCATCTAAGAATGTCTTCAAGTATATAGTGCGTGTGGTTTCGGCCGTTGGTTGGGGGTTTCTCGTCTTCGTCACTGCCGTCGTTGAATGCCGCTCGTGTCCACGTTACCTAGAGTCCTGCTATAACCTTGCCGGGCCGTTCCGACGTAGATTAGATGAAGTGAGCTTGCCCAAGATAGGTCCGATACCGACTTCTAGAGAGATAAGGTGCTTTGTGTGCCCCGAAGGATTTAAATTAGGATATAGCTGAGTTCAACAATCTGTATAATGAACGTGATTACTATCACTGGGCAACCTGCACCCTCAGAATAAACGTGTATTTAAAAGGTCAAGTCAGGACTTGGCAAGTCTGTCTTCAACAGGCTTGTAAAGTATTTCTTGCAGCTTCCTATCTAATACATTTCGAGTACGACCAATTACAACCATACAATATTTGCTATGTTGTCGTACTTGGAAAAACTGCAAATTGCCCGTTTTTAATCAATTAGAACATTGGGAAACAAGCCCTTGATGCAAGTCCATCTCTCAAGAAATTGTCGAATCTTGGAGAAAATGGCAATACTACGATTAGGTCAATGAATTTCCCGCAATCTACGAAGCGCAAATTTTAAAAAAAACCTGAGCTCTGCGTTGATCGATATGATCGCGTTGAGGGATGCTCCATATATTCGACTTCATTGACCATCGTTAGAGGTGATTGAATGTATATCTGCCCTTTACAATGATCCGCGGTGGCCAGCCGATGTATCGAACTAGCGCTGCTATCCTCCCAAACAAGTCTGATACCAGTTTCGCCTACCCCGGAAAGTTGGAAGGCTTGGTGAGCCCGCAGCGCTGAGATCAATCCTATGTGTATTGTAGGACGCCTCCGACCACTGAGTCACACGCTCTATTACGAGCACAAATTATTAGCAAAAATATATCTAGACGACTCCGTTGTTCCAAATAAAGTCGGATCCGCTGCCCAAATTCGATTCGGTTTCTTGTCTGCAGTGACTACAGGACCATGAACGACTGTGCTACGCACTTGCCGGCACATTGTTTCACAATTATTTTACAGAAAACAGAACGTTCAGAACACCCTGTTCGAAATTATTCATGGCACAAAATGCGTTTAATGACCAATTCCGTAATACTGTGATCTACAATCGACATGTATCGGTTTTCGATCTTGATCACGATTTCATTTTCATAGCGACTCTTTCTTCATCGAAGTGTGGTAGTGAGCTTTTGCCAATTCTGGTCAGAGGACGAAGAAATGTGCGTGAAGGTTCCAAACACATCTGCAAAGAAGCCAGTGGTGTCATACAGTTGCATTTTCGTGGTTTGTTGAAAATCAGGGAATGTCGAAAAGCTGAGTACTCACGCTGTCATTAGGAGCAAAAATAATAGAGGACGTTGCTGGAAATGCAATTTCTGCCTCTTTACGCAGCTGCTGAAAAGTAATCATTCGTGGCGAATGCTCAAAAGAGACAGGGTTGTTTCGCACAAAACTAAACTTCATTTTCTTTGAATCTCGCTAGATTCTCATTCCTCTTCTCGTACCTTTTCCGACTGATCATATTTCGTCTCAGCTCCTGAGACGATGTTCATCAGCATTGAAACGGCCAGCGAGTCCATGACAACCAGCACTGAAATGGTCTCTCTTTCGCTTGGAAAACCAAAGTTACAGTAGCAGAAAACATACGATTCTAAAGAAGCTTGATGTGGAACATTCAGCAAAATAGTGCACAAAAGAGAGAATTCATGATATTTAAGATGAGCAAACAAGCTGCTTATTAAACAAAGAATCGTCCAAGTGTCTGGGTACGGTTCCTGGGTTATAAGCAATTGCAATGTCTGAATACTCATTCGTCGACATTTGTACGATCTGATTGTGTCGCTAACAAGTATAATTATAATTAAACTCTGTCGAAATTCAGCTGAAGTGCTTGATGTTATATCTATGTTGACACATGACGCCAGAGATGCACTGCATGCTATGATGCATGACTGGGGGGAAAGTGGACGAAACGCGTTGCATTCAATATGTTTATTTTTGCAACTCATTTTATAACGGAGAGTTGTTGCAGAAATATCTATACACATTAGATAGCTATTCAAACTCAGATATTATGCCACGTGTGGCTCGTGAAAAGCAATTCTCCACACTTAAAATAAAGCTCTCGGCATTGATCAATCTGTGATGCATGCGCTGTGCCCTCGACTTCATCAAGCATCGTTTTTGGAGGTGATTGGATGCATATCTTGCCTCTACAGCGACTCGAGCTGGTCTACCGATACATCGAGCAAGTGGTAATATCCTCCCAAACATGTCTGGTACCAATTTTCCGACCCCGGACGGATGGAAGACTTGTAGGCCATGGACGCGAAAAGCGATTTCACGTGTGTGGCAGGGCGCCTCTGACCATTGCGCTACATGCGCCCCTTCTCTACACTTACCAGTTTACAAACAACGTTTCTGGTAATATAAGGTCATTGCCTGGTAAATGGACTTCTCATTGAATGTTACTTTACTTCCAATCGCTTTGGTGAATCATGATTATCATATAGAAGGGGCAGGTATACGAAATACAGAAATTGAATCAACATGAAATGGGAACACTTCCAAATACTGATAGCACTGTGGATGTTCGATGAGCCGTAGAAAGATAAAGTGATAGTGAGCTAAATACCATTCATTCACTACAACCATAGAGCAAAGTCGACAGCCATGGAACTTTAGCATCAGGCGTTACGTGCTGTTGTAAACTGACGCTGTACAGCATATAGAAATGCGTTTTATTTTCATTAATGCCTCATTTTTCTGCAAGGTTTCCGGACAATTTTCGGAAATTGCGTGAGAAGATTTCAGTAATAATGTTAACCCTATGGAATGTTTTTCTACCAAAACTACGAGTTTCTGTAGTGCTTAGATCAAGTACTAAACGGCCAGGGAAGATAGGCTGGATCAAGGAGGCCAAGAACAATAGGCAGTCCTGCAGTGCAATCAAGCGGGAAAGTTTTCAATCACGAGCCCCATCCAGAATCGCAGTAGAGTAGTAAATAGTAATAGTAGTAAAGTAGAAAGTAGAAAGTAGTAGTAGAAAAGTAGAGTAAAAGTAGAGTAGAGTAGAAAAGTAGTAAAGTAGTAGAAATAGTAGTAAACTGATGCTACGGCAGAGCCCGATGTGCCTTTATATTTCATGAGTCTCAAAAAATCAGAACGTCATCACTTTAAAACAAGAAGACTTCCATGGTTTCAGAAAATATTTGTAGCTGCGTGAGCATAAAGCTACATCGGGCTTCTAATACTAGAACGGAACATGAGTAGTGCCACAAAAATACCTAATCCAGTTCTTTGCGAGAAGGTGTTGATCAGCCTCTTCATGCTGCTTGCAATTGAATTCAGATCCTCGCCTTCCACCTATGTAATAAGCATTTTTCTCGGAACAGAAATCTTCATAGAAAGCTGGCACAACGTTCAAACCTTTAAAAAAAGATTTAGAAAGCGATGTTAACCAGACTTGCTTCACCTTTTGAGGAATGTACGACTCATTGATATGGTACTTCAGTTGTAACATCTCTTTCTGAGTCAACCAAAACGGCGCAGCTTGTCGGTCAGACGCCAATGATGGATCCACACAAATAGAACCGCATTCTTTCCTTAGAAATGACAGAATTTGTTCATCTTCTATCTGTGCCAGATGATAATGAATTCAAAAGCCTGATTGTATACATGGCAGTAGCTTAAGATAATTGGGAGCTGTTTAGATACGAACATAGGCTTAACAAACAGCTGATATCCCACAAAGAAACGAGGGTGAAATACAGCTAAGCAACATTTGATTCCTTCGATTCAATATTCAGGTGTAGTGGTGTAATACCTGGTAGATGACGGTAAGACGGAAGACGGTAATAACAGGTAGTCTGACGTCAACTCTTCATTTCAAAATACTTCCTTAATCTTTGCCTGGTTGGTGTACTATGATACAAGAATGGACTTGGATTTCTTTGTAGTGTTATTATCTAATCTACGGAAACCTATTGAAGAGATTTCCTTGCGTGATGGAGCTTGAAGAATTAGATATTCACTCAAGACTTCCCTACAACTACTGTCCCTGTATTGTGTAGAATCTAAACACTACTACTACGCTGTGCGTAACTTCCGGACTTAAATCTCACTATGTTTTTTATTCGACAGAGCAACATAACTAAGGGAGTCTAGTTCTAACTATATCGGTAGAAGCATCAAACACGAAAAATTTTTTGTGAACTTTAAGATTTCACTGCATCTCGCTGTTTTGATAACTAATGCAGTGACTTGTTCGCGCGCAATGTGCGAGACATCCGTCACCTCTTCGCCGTATAGGCCACGGATGAATGTTGTGTTAACGTTTTCGAAAGAGGTAGGACAAAGATGAATAATACGTCGTTTGCGGAAAAACCACATTTTGAAGGCGCTAAAGCAAATAACGGGAGTAGATGCATCACAATGGAATTCAATACTGATACGACAAGACTGAATCTAGCGGAATTAGGAAGTCCATAAAATCGAGCCTCTGAAATGTGATGCACCTGTTCCCATGCGCACCACTAACCCGATAAAAGATTGGATATCTGCTGCGGTCTGAATGCTGGCGAAACTCGTCGAGGAGTAAATAACCTTCGGGATTGCATTTCGGACGACGAGTTCACGTGCGAAAATCTGCGTCATGATGCGGCCAATCTGAAAATTCTTCCTTCCAGTCCATTGAACGTGAAGAGTTTGTCTTTTTGCATAGATTTAATCTCTGTGGAAAACCGTTTTGTATTGGTCTAATGTGTTTTAAAAAAAAATTCCGGGTGAATTGTTCTAGATATGAGGGAATGTTTCAGGTTTTTCGCAGGTTTCTTCTATTTCCAATATGAGGTTTCTACTATGAAGTTAACAGTAGAAAAGTTCTCTCTGATCCTTTTTTTTCACTCGACAACACCTAGTTTTGCCCAACTGCGGCAATGGACGAGTCCTAATTGCAGCTTTCCTCGGACTTGTTGGTTTTTCGACAACTCACAATAATATTGCGATCATCAGAGGACTTTACGAATTAACAACATCCCACAGTTATGGAAAAGGCTTTCCTCTCCAGTTCTATTGGTATAAGTGATAAAGATGCCCGTTTTCCAGGTCTTGCTATGCTCCACGAATCAACCACATTGATATCAGTATTTGGAAGCATTTTGCAGCTTATTTTGAGACCACTTCCAGTTTTTTTAAAACAAGCCTTTGCACACGACAACAACGACTTACACAGTGATTAGAAAGAAAATAACAGTCAATAACTGCAGTGATGCTAAGATATTTGCAACACTCCAAACCACGGATGTCTGAAATGCGAATCGAACTCGTTACTATTCTTTTCGAGGGCTAACGCCTTCACTTCCATGCCATGGAGGTCCAACGTTTCGCCTTTCTCTGAGCCGCATTTTAACTTGTAGGTGCCCCATTAATCCAATGGAAAAAGAGTAGGACTCCGTGATGCCAACACGGCAATACTGGTTTTCTCGATAGTAAATGATAAATTTTCGATAGCCAAAAAGAACATCTCAGGGTGCGCGTGGCGCAGTGGTCAGAAGCGCCCTGCTGTAGAACGCGCTCCCCAGGCCCACCAAGCCCTCTATCCCTCTGGGATCGGCAAATTGGTATCAGGTTTGTCTGAGAGGATAGCGGCACTGGTTCGATACACCGGTAGGCCTCTGTGAGTCATTGTAAAAGCCAGATACGCACTCAGTCACCTCCAAACGACAGTTAATGAAGTCGAATGCAGGGAGCATCCCTAAAGGATTGGTCGACGCCGAGACCGTTTTATTTTATAGAGGGCATTCTGATATAACATCTGCGTTGAGCAAGCTGTCGACAGAATATATACTAAAGAGGTGTGCATTAACACCAGTGCATGTGCTCAGGTATGTGTTAAGAGTTCACTAGGCAAATAAAACGTAGCGATCCGTTTCCAATGGTTCGCCAGCATTTCGAACTCATGCCAAAAACAGTTCGAACTGATTTTTTCCCATTTATAAACCATTTTCAAACGTATAGGAAATTTCCATAGGTGGAATGATTTCAACAGAGAAATATAGAGCGATTTCTTCACTTGAGATGGTGTGCGATATACCCAATGGAGTTGAAAACTCACTGAAACACAACGGTGAGAGTTTTGGAAGACGACAACAACTGCATAGATGTAGTTAATAATAATAATAATGTTAATAAAAATACGTAGGTACTTCACATTGGAGACGCTTTCTTCAAGAATGACTAGGCTCAAAAGCCAACAATTAGTCGACAGTTAATGAAACTGATTCCCATGGATTTTTTAATGCGATGGTTATTTAAAGGGGCATCTGGTGTGGTCGAATTCACTTGATTTCACATGAAAATTTGGGAAACTCTGTGGAATTCGAAAAAATAAACTCGTCTCATTTGTCTAATGCGAATCTCTTGGAAAAATCTCGGAGCAAATGAAACATCCATACCTCACTGAGCGGAGGATCGTGCTTGTATGCGACTTTCATCTCGGCACGTCGAGGCAAGCGAACGGGCATGTTCTAAAGTTTTTAAAAATTACAACATACATAATGCAATGCAAAATGCTTAGCATATTTAGTTGAGTAATAAAGCAACACCTCCCAATGGTTCACTGCCTCATCATGGCTGGGAGATGTTCCTAGGTGTCGGGCTGCAATGTACAGCAGGTGATTCACCTCCCCGGTAGGGTCTCCCAAGCTGAAAAGGAGTCTCGCTTTTCCATCAGGAAGTCTAGCTAAGAGTAAACCAAGAGTAGGATCCACCAACATCCTAGTATCAGACTAGTCGTTCGGTGGCAAATGTCCCTCTTATTCACAATGATGGCGGTTGCCTGTGGTGGTGAACCTGGGACTGACTGTGACCTGGCTGACCTTGGGACTCCAACGAACCACAATAGCGAAGCCAGCAGAACTCCGAAAAATGAAAATTGTCCTAGCGCCCACACAACAGTGAGGACTGGTCGTTCAAGTGTCCAAGTAAGTAATAAAGCTGCGTTGTTCAATTATGAAGCTATTCATCGCTTGCAAATTGTTCTTTACCGTTTTTGCTTTGGACTGCATTACTAACAACTTCGCTACCCGATCATCCACCTTCACGTGCACATTAAATATATAGTTTCGGTCCTGATGATGTCGGTTAAGATAGCTTGTCGGTTTTTTCCTTGGTTAAATCTTTTCCAATCTGTAGGCTTCATGGCTGAGCAGAAGGAAACCAGCGGCTTGGGGAGCTTTCAAGAGCATCGAGGATGTAGTGAAGAGAACAAAGAACACTCGACTCCGTGCCCACCTTTCCGATTCAACGGTTCTTCCTGCCCTAACGTATGGTCCAGAAACCTGGTTGCTGCGTAAGTAGGATGAAAGATCACTCAGCGTTATCAAACGCGCAGTCGAAAGGACGATGCTAGGATATCCCCTTTCACACAAGTAAGGGATGTGATCCGAAGCTCAAACCTGCGTCAACGATCAAAAATCAAAGACGCCGTTTTATACGCCAAACAGTCGAAGATAAGGTGGGCGGGACACGTAATGGGTATGAGTGATAACCGATGGACAAGACCCGTTAGTGACTGGATTCCTCGGGATGTCAAACGTACTGCAGGAAGACCACCGACCCGATGGTCAGAGTTGTTCACAAAAAGCCTAGAAGAAAGACATGATGCTCGACGAGTTTCTAAAGCGAGCAGAACCCACTGGGCTACTCTTGCACACGACAGGGAAAATTGGAGGATTTACTGGCGTCCGCTCGAGTCACTCGACGATCAACAGGACTAACGGTGATACAGGTGATACTAGGTGAAATCGATTCTATAGGTTGCTTCCGACGCTTTTTTGCAACTGCATTGCAAAATGCGCAATTAGTCTACATCGTCTACTTTAACAATTCTAGGTAAAATATTGTTACACTCTGATGCGCTGAGAAGACGATAGCTTATGTAACGTACGCCAATACGAAGATGGTTTCCTGAGAGCTGCCGAATAGGAGAGATAGGTCTAATCTTTATATACTGAAATAGTACAAATTATGAAAAAGTGTCTCACATCGGGGATTCCGAGAAATTTCTCCCTCAGAAGGATAGCGCTCCAGCAAAAATGAAGCCTACTACGGCCGGAGTATTCCGGTTTTACAGCATGACTAGCTATGATTTTATTGATACGGCAAATGATAATTCTGCTAGTGATGGATATGCTTGAAAAGCACTTCGCTTTTACGCACTATGGTTGTACTTATTGCCACCTATGCCTTCTTTCCATCTTTCTTTATATGTTTCGTCATTTCCAAATGTTATTGATATATTTCCCTATTAGGCAACCAACATCATCGATCGTTCGATGCCCAACCTACCCAGGAGTTGGTTCGATCTCGTTTCTAGTCCACCATGGACCTTTCATCCTTCTGGTGTCGAGAAATTGGTACTAGAATTGTCCGGGACAAGATCACTTCTTCTAATCCATTTAAGAACACCCTGGCATGACCATCTCTGGATTCCAGAAAAAACTGACTGATTAGCATTCAACAATATTCGTGAAGAAGACGGTGGAAATCCTCAGGCAGCTGCCGAACCCCACGCAAAAGTGTTCGAATACGTTCATGACGACGTGGAGAGGAAACAAATAGGATGCCAGAAGTGGTGACACCCGCACACTGTGATACACGGGTTTTCGGTGCCGACTATCCCGTAAATCCGAAATTTCATAGCACCAAATATAAATGTGAATGTAGACAGCTGAAGATATTCAACTAGGAATATTTTTGAAATGTGAAAATACCAACTCGTACGTTCTCGTGTCTTTGTCCCAGTGGAACGATTGTCTTCTTTAGTAGACGAATGCTGTGAGGAGCGCGTTCATCTTAACGCCGTTTTCTTTATGCGATTGGAAAAGGTTAGAACAAAGCTGGGATGATACTCTCCGAAAACATCCATGGCCATGAGTTGGCTGTGGTTCACATAGTGAAGTCGTTATTGCAACCTGACCTGCAGAAGTGGCTAGACTTCATCCGTAATTCTTTTCATGCGCTTGTATGATAATCATCGACAAGTGTTTGTAAATCATATATTCATTTCATATATGTGGCAGTGAAATCCGAGCATAGTAGTGAAGATCTTTCGGTCGCCTTTCTGGGGCAGCATTCCTGATATTCTCCATTGCTCCGCGATTGCTTCCGCATGAATGTTATCTAATATTGAGACATATTGATTGCAATCAGGGCTTAATTGAGAGCGTTCTATATCAAAAAGAAATCGACCGCAGTGTGGTTTTCCTTTGGCATCCATATAGATCACTATTCTCTTTCCTACTTAATACTTTGGTAGTAATGCGGTGAGATGGTCGTGCGTAGTTTTTTCAATATAGCTAGCATAAAATCTATACCAACTCCGTTACTGTGGCGAAAACAAGGAAATATCATGTTTCACTTCCTGGAATATAGTGGCTACGTTTGTTTGTTGATGTGCGGAGGAGAAAGGATGGAGGAAAATTGTCTCGACTGATTTTCGAAGAAATCCCTCCCATCATTGCCGTGACCAGTAGCCATGTAGCCTCACTAGCCTTTCAGGTTGATGGAGTACTAACTGATGGAAATGGTCTTATTTTAATGCAAATTTAGGCTATGGAAGATCGTCAGGTGTAGTTGGTAACGGGTGCTTGCATGACGAAGCTTATGCCCAATTACTTCGTGACAATTTGGTAACGACTTCGTCCTCAATTTTCCACATGTCGATCACCAGGCTCTTGGTGTCCTTCGAGGGAACTAACCAACAAATAACCAGAACACTTGTCTTCTAAATAAAGCGCAGTGGTGGGTACTGGGTATTGTTTTGTTAGACTGATAGTACGCAGCATGATGCAATCTCTTTGACATGCCGTGAAATTGTTACCCTGGGCTGATGGAAATGGCTTCGGGTGCTTATAAGTACACCTAACCAATTGCGCTGGCTGTTAGCCGGTTGAGCAGGTATTAACTCTTCACTTGCAGTCCTGAGCCATATTTGTCAGGCCCTAATGTATAATTCTATTTCATTCACTGGTTTTCTTCATTGAGCAAGCACGAGGTTGATACTATCGAGTTTACTAGCTCAGAATAACCGACGTATCGGCGCTTTCGCCTTCTTCAGAGCCTGGAAAGGTGAAATTGACATGCGATCTGCTCAGTCAAACACTTTCATAACGTCAGCAAACAAAACTTGTCACATACACTTCCATTGGCATAATCAATTGCTTCTTCTAAACACTCACCAGTTCATGTTTAAATTGTTGAGCTCACGCGATTGACATAGATGCATATTCGGCTAACGTTGTGACATCTTCGTCTTTCGTAGAGCCGATGATCCGAGTCGATGGATTGTGTCAGGTCATTTGCACATCATTACAGTGTCAGTAATTAATGGCCTTCTCAAATCAATAGTTCTTTCTCCATTCAACGAACTTCTTGGAATTCCTGAGTTGGTTTAATCACAGTTAAATCCACCGGGTAGAAACGTCCGATTTCTGTACAGTTGCTTTAATCGTGGTTTATTGTGTTCTCTTCTACTTTACATTTCCATGGTCAAGAGGATTTATTACGCAACAACGTTACCTCTATGGAAGTCATACGATGCGAAAATGAAGGCCGTCTTGAACTTAAGATCAGCACATCTCAACTCATACCCTTATTTGATTCATTGCAATGAAAACTATCAGAATGTGCATGACTGTGACTCCATGACGGAAACTCTGTTGTTTTCGATAACGATGAGATTCAGATCTTCTGAGGCCTACGACGTTTTATCCCTATATTCTTTCCCTTCGATGCTCATAGTTCCGACATGAATGCAAATTGGGAAGCAGCATTTCTTCTGGAACAATATCATAGTGTTCTCCAAGGATCACTCATGCTTCCAACTGCTCTTCTAGCAATGGAAATTTCAAAGCTTACAAATTTCATCCGTACTTTCTTGGAAAGGGGACCCTAAACGTTTGGACACTGTATGAAAAATATACAAACGATTAGTGCGATAGAGCAAGTTCTCTTCTATGAATATATGAAATTTTGTATTCCTAAAATACTTCTTGGTTGAAAAGCCAGCTTCAACGCGAAAGCGTCTGCTGAAGTTTTCGTAGCCATTTCGAACAGCTTCTGCTAGACTCGAGTTTGGCGCAGTAAACCGACAAATCCTTCCGACGGTCTAGCGCCTCATCGTGGTTGGGAGGTGTTTCTTGCTGTCCTGCTGCGATGTACAGCGGGGGATTCACGGGGGTTGAGAAGGAGTATTGCTTTTCCAATAGAAGCCCAGCTAAGATTAAAGCAATACTACGATCCGCGACCGTCCTGGTATCAAACTAGTCGCATGGTGGCAAATCTCTCTCTCTCATCCACAAGGGCTACGACTGCCTGTGGTGGTGAAGACCTGATGCAGACTTTGGCCAGGCTGACTTCAGAATTCCAGGAAACCACAATGGCTTCACCATCAAATCTCCGAGAAATGGAGATGATGCTGGGACCCGCACAACAAGTGAGGGCGGCTCATTCCAGTATCAATTATGAAGTGATCCAAAAATGGCTACGCCTTCAGAATGAGAATCCTAACAGATGTTCCCGAATACGGCAATAAAGTGCCCACAAGGGATCCATACCATCATATCAAAGATGAATCCTTAGCTAAGCGACTTTGAGACGTGCGATAAGAGGTGGTGTCCCCATGTCTAAGCATGACGATTCTTCTGTTGATAGGCGCTAGACGGGCTCATTACTTCGTAAGCAAAAAGCACCATGACGGATTCTGGAGCTTTTACTCTTGATGAGAAGCTCCTTCCTATTTTTCTTTCTACGTATCTTTTTTCTTTTCTCGTTATGAAGACGAAGATTTGTCACGAATTCCAAATAACATAACTATAACATAACTACGGCGTCCTTTGAAACTCTAAGGCTTTTCCACCAGGGATGACCAAACTCTTGTAAGATAGCAATCAACAATATATCGCAAACCTTAATAAAATCTGTGGCGATTGAGTGGTACGATTTTAACGAACGGTAGAATGAAAACTCTGTAGGTGACCGCCCATTGCGCATCCATCCACGCATAAATACAGATCGTCCTCAACACTTTTACGAAATGGGTGACGTTCATTTCTCCAATTGTAATGCGTCAATGTTACGAGTACTTCGTTATCTTCTTGTTTTATGGTCACGTAGTTTGTCATTGGATCGGTTGAATTTCTGTCTGATAGCCCTTAACGCTGTCAAAATTTGGTTTAGGCTGCGTGAACAACTCGGTTTTTTGTATCGCATGAAATTTCGCCACGTGATGTTCTATGTGAGGGTTTGAAATGACCACACTGGCCGAAAAGAGAAGTTTAGCTTTAGCGAAAGCGCAAGCTTTCGTCCGGACGAGAAAGGTTGGCGTGCTTTTGCAGATCTTTTTTTGTTGTGAAGTTTGCTTTATAATTTGTTGCCATAGCCGGTTATTATTTGGATTGTTATGCTAAAGTTTTAGCCCAATGCCCCTACAGCTGCGAAAAGTGACCAGAATGGAGGTGAGACTGCCGAAACGTCTGTTGAGGACAAAAATCCGATCCGTCCTAGTTCATTCGGTCTTCGGCCGCACTTCTCGACGTAACGTGTTTTGTTTACGGAGGATATAAGAAGCGTATACGCTTCAGATGTAGTTTTTGTTCTTAAAATTCAACTCATGAGGTCATAAAGAGGCTTGATTAAAGGATCGATTAGTCATCGTCCAGTATGCATCCCATTATTTCCAGAGTTAGTATCAACTGCGACAAATGGTATCAAACAATGGATGAGAAGGCTCGATTAATGCTTCAAGATCCACCCTCCCTTGCAGACGGCATGGATAGGGAAACTGAAAAAGTAGGTCTAGGATCTGTGATGCACTTCTGTGTTATTTTCGAAGGGTGGTGCTCCGATAAACTATCATTAGGGATTGTATTTGATTAATTAGCATCTACTGTTCCATTGAAAAGCTAATGCGAGGATCATAAGACTTTATTCTGCAGATGTTTTGGTGCTTTCGACTTCTTTAGAACCTGGATTGATCCGGATCGATTGTCCGTAGCTGTTCCTTCTTGCGATTTTGCTTTCCATGATTACTTCGAGCGGAATCCAGTAGAGGACCGCCCGAACTTGGGTTTCCCTCGAATCCTTCCTTCTTTAAAGTTTCTTTCTAGTTAACCTCGTGTTAGCTTATCAATTAAAGGATACATGCTGATTAGTGCTCCCGACATTAAACAAAATTTGGAGGCTTTTGAAATATTGTATTTCTCTAGTTCTGTCTTGTGATTGTAGAATCTTCGATTCTTTGGATGCTCCCTTATACAAGAAGGTGCCGTGTTATTAAAACTTCCTCAAGTAGCGGCTGCTACAGGACAGATATTGTTCCAGCGGTTCTACTACCTGAAGAGTTTTCTGAAGTTCAGATATGAGGTAGAGTTCTTCTGTATCCCCGTCTTTTAGTCTCATAAGATTTTAGTATTTTTGTCAGATGTAGATTACAATGTTGTAGCACACTGTGATGGCGTGTTTGCTTCTTGCCTCAAAAATCGAGGAAGAACCGCGCCGGACCAGAGATGTGTATAATGTTTTCTATCGCTTGGAGCAGCTTCACAAGCTGAGAGATTCTGGACGCGTCATCAATGAGTATGTACATTATACTACGTTTCAGTTTCCTTTGCAATCAAGTCCATTTATAGTCTAATTGGAAGCTTAAAATCTGACATTTGATCTGACTATTTGAAACGTAAGTCAGCGAGTTCGCTATGTTCGTCTTCATCAATGTGGTAAAAGCGATTACCGTATTTTTAGCACGTTCAGTTTTATCCTCATAAATTCTTGGACGAGTTTTTGCCGTTCTGGCATAATGCGAAAGAAATCAAAAGAAAGAAAAGGAAAGGAAAACAGTGAATTATCAATCAATGCTGAGGTTCATCGAAAGTAGATCTTGGGAAGTGAAAAGAGCTGTTCATTTAGTACATTTGTAAAAGCGACATTTTGAATAGTGTGGAATACCTGCTCAAAATTCTTACTCAGATTAACGTCTACTTTAAGGATTCATATTTTCAGTTTGGGTGGATTTTATGTAGAAGTTTTGTGTTCAGCACTGACCAGCTGAATGTAATGCTCCGTACTATCTGTCAAAATTTGTGAAACATCTCCATAATAGAAGAAAATCGGGAATTGTTTGAAGAACGAAGGGGAATATACTGGGAGATTAGTTCCTTAGTAATTTTCGAACTTACCCCTCGGTGAAAGGACTTTTAGATAACTAGGGCGAGCAACAGAGAAGGGTGCTCTCTTCCAAAACCTTCAGTGTACCCTGCCTCTGCGCTTGTCACATTCTCAGAGGTTCAATATCAATTCATAACAACGCGACGTGGGATAGAGGCCAACAGCTAGTTTTCAGTGTAAGATGTAGTCTGTATATTTAAATATTGCAATATTTTCATGTCATACTATGTATATATTCCTTATATATGTGGTACCAATACCAGGATCAGGATCCACCACCGTTCTGGTATCAAACTAGTCACATGATGGCAAAACACCATGTGATCCACAACGACGATTGTCTGCAGCGGTGACGGCCTGGGGCGGACTTTGCCCTAGCTGACCTCGAGACTCAAGGGAATCACAGTGGCTAAACCAGCGAAATTCCGAAGCAATGGAAATTGTGCAGGGGCCCACGCAACCAGTGAAGACGCGCCGTTCAACTGTCCAAAGTGTGTATATGTGTGATTACATAAATATGCATATATATACATATGTTTATGTATATATATATATATATATATATATATACATATACGTACATGTGTACTACTTGGATTCTTGGACGGACCGTCTTCACTGGTTGTGCGGGCCGCGAATACTCTCCATTTTTCTGAGTTTTCCTGGTTTAGCTATTGTATTTCCCTGGATACCCTAAGTCAACCTGGCCAAGTTCTGCCGCACGTCATCACCACCTCAGGTAGTGGCGGCCTTTATGGATCATAGGGAGATTTGCCACTATGTGACTAGTTTGATATCAGGACGGTGATGGATCCTGGTACTCGGTTACTCCTAGTTGGGCTTCCTGATGGAAACGCCGTCCTCGTCAATTTGGAAGACCCTGCCGGGGAATGAATCCTCCGCTGTGTATTGGAGCCCGACACACCGCAACACCTTCCAGCCACGATGAGGCGATAAATCGGGAGGATGTGTAATATATACGCATATACTTATATATATTGAATATACATTAGGTGTATGCTTATGTGATATCTACGTACTTGTAAATAGTTTTTATGTATATACATATATGTATGTATATGTGTAAATATATATGTTTATGGTTTCAAATTATTTTTGATTCGTATGTTTGAAATTACAAAAATGGCAAAATTAGATTTGATTGATCTGGAACATAGTCTTTTATGGCGTAAGTTTGAATTTTTATGAATCTGTTGGTGTTCAGATTTGGATTGCAAGTCTTTTTATCTAGGTGATCAACCCACACTCGACCTGATGGAAGAGAGTGAGTGAGGAGGGAGAGTCAACACTGCGGGGGACTCGGGTCGCCTGCTTCTCTCCCTATTGTTTCGGTGTTTTCTCTCAGTTTTGAAAATTTACATCATCCCTAAGTGATGTGACTCCCCGTGAAACGTCGGGAGGAATGAAACGTATGAGGTTTGATATATTACTATTTGAAATTAGCTGAATTATCCGAAATGAGTAAGTAGGCTTTAGTGGTTTTTGCGTCAACCACTGTTGTAGCAAAATATGCGAATGGGGATTTTCATTTTTCTTCTAGCACTTGTTAGAACCTGGCTTTCATAGGTTCAGTTTCAATTTTGTTCTTCTTATCGTGCTCTGTTTTCTCTATCAGTGGACCTCTGCTAACCATTTCGGTTTCTTAGACCATCCAACGCGTTGGTGTTTTGCTACAGTTGAAATGTTACCAAAAATTTTAAATTCTTATCAAAGTTGTACTCTCTGATTACTGGCATTGATGAATGAACAATATCTGGTAAGTGTAAGTTGGAGAAAATGTTGACAATGTTGTTGGGTTTGCGTCCAGTTATTCATGTTTAGGGAGCGACTAGCGCAGTGGTAGTGATCCATTTCATTACGCGAAGTCCAGATAAATCTACCCAGGCGCTGGTTCGACCTATGCTCCGGGCTTACCAAGCCACTCATCTGTCCGGGGTCGGAAAATTTTACCAGACTCGTCTGGGGACAATTCACTGGCTGAAATCCTAGTGGCAACGCTCTAGCCCGAGGGCTCCAAGGGGAATTGACTCGACCATTGTTCAGTAACGTTCATGCCGATAATCCTAAGCAGTATCCGAATCCGCATACGAGGTGTTCCACAATCTTCGTTGAAGTGGATCTTCGTAGATACGAAGAAGCGAATTGAAGGGAAGAAGTGCTGCGATCCATACAGCAAATATGGAAGAGGCAGTTCTGCAAACTAATGAAATGAAAAAATATTGATATTGAGTTCGGCTGTGTAGGATTTTAGTCTGCAATTCTTTCCTCTTTTTATGGCTTCACAATACGTTCTAATTCTTTTTGAAAGGGTCTTTTGGCTATCTTTGTTCAATAAACGATAAAGGAGTGGTGAATTCTTCAGTTTTTTTTTTACCCTCTTCAATCAGTGGAGAATGTCCCGACCATTGGTCAAGGCGCTGCTTTGAAATCAAAACTTAAAGAGCTCCACTACAAATGTTTCCTCTCACATGATTTTCGAACAAAGCATTGATAACCTATATTGGTGTCTGTGGAGGAACATGTGATAACATCGAGTTCCATTCATCCTTGTTCCGAACTGTATAACTTGTAAGTTAAGCCATTGTTTCATTCCATTGAAAAACTAAGACGAGGTGTTACAAAGGTTTTTTTCGGCTGATGTATTACTCCATCACCTTTTTCAGTGCTATAATCGTTGGAGTGAATTACCCACAACCGTCCATTCTTCCGCTGTTGGTCTTCGTAATTGTGTCGAGTGCAGTTCCTTGGAGTGGAACACCGCTCAAATGTAGTGCCCTCATTCAGCAGTGTCCTTTTACATAAGCCACAAGCGTATTTCGTTTAGCCGTAGATATAAATAGTTACTGGTTACTACAACTATTATCAGTCTGCAGTCAGTCAGCAACCATCATATGTAAAATGATCCTACCGAGTGAGATTTCTTCATTCAAGCGATGCTTTACTCAACTGAGTTCAATTCGTTGCAACTGTGAAAACCCACATTGCAAGAATGAACGACTGTAGACATCTGATTTGTATCATCCCAGCATTGAAAAAGGAGGATCCGAAACGGCCGATTGGGTTTTTTGGAACAACTTCATCTTTGCTCATCAATAGAACATAACATTGATTAGATTACTTGTAGCGAAATTAAATGGTTTATGCAGATGTAATTTCTTTCGAAGTTTGTTTTGTGCTCCCTAGGTTCGCTTCAAAAGTAATCCTGTTGTATATGTATATTTGTACTTGTATATTTGCATATGCAAGTATATATATATA
>MQTX01000144.1:10540-56216 GCA_009735665.1 Angiostrongylus cantonensis | reverse complement strand
TAGACATCCTTCCCCACACTCCTATGTATTGAGCTCAATGCACAAGTTCTGAAATACGTCTGAAGCGGAGGGATCTTATTACTCTTCTCGTGAAGAACAATCTTGTGTATTACTGTATCCATAAAATAAGCAAAGAGTCGGCGTGTAACCTAGCCAATTGTTTATGTACGATAAAGGTTTACGCTTTATATTAAAAAATGGTTTCTGCGTCGCTCTTTCGGCAATTTGTACAGTAAAGGAAGAGATTTACTGTAAGACTCACGGACACAAAAAAAAGGAAACAGCTCAAATTATAGCAAATCTGAGGGCCAGAAGTAACCGTTATGAGGGGAGGAGATGCATTGACATCAGTGAGTATTGTTGAATTTAACTGTGTTGGAAACGACATGCATATTTTCCGTTGTAGCAATTCGAAGTAGGAAATCTGCACTTCTCCAGTATTTGTTTTTTTAGCCAAAAAATAAGGATGTAGTTTCTACTCTGCACAAATTACAGGTATCTCAGTATAGACTTGAACTTATACCAGTGTTGAGCGAAGTCGATTTCGCTCAATAGCTGTACTGTTTAATCTCTGGTAAGAACAGCACCGTTATCTGGTTGAATTGTAGCACTTAAGCCAATGCTGAAGCCTTTTCCTTTAAGCATTCGCAGAAATAACACCGTGACGTAATATGCATGTCAAAGAACATAAACGGAGAAAGTAATTCACACAGAACACAAAGCTATATTGACGATGTTTTGTTTTGGACAATGGTGCGCAAGTAGAATAATGTCTCCAAGAGTAATAACACAATTAATTGTTTGTATATTAAAGTGCCGGTTATCATGAGGTAACCAAGAAACTGGTGTCACCTCATAGAAGCGTGCAAACCTTTGTCTTCAACTTTGGGTCGTTACGAATGTCCTCGCATTGGCATCGATATTTAAACCTGGTCTGGAAGATATGTGAGGTCCATTAAACGTTAACTGGTCATCGATATGTGAAGAAAAAGGACCGAAAATGTCATGAAAGAGAGGTGAGATCGAAACAAAGAAGCGGAAATTGGGCAGCATTCATGAGCTATCCGCACCCTTTATATGAGATTAGTCGATTTTTTTGGAAGATGAAACCTTTGCTTGGAAACAAGACGTAAAGCGCGCATGAAGCTACTTTTTCCAAACTGTAGCACTAAGAGTTTTTCCTCACGAAATCGTAAATTTATCGCTTATCCATTGTGGTTGTAGAAGTTCACTCCCTCTGGATATAAATTTATATTAATGAACGTGGAATCGAAGGAATTTGGAATAAATTAGACTTTTTAGACGAAGCAAAATATGAAGAGAGGGGGAACAAATTGCTGTTATTCTAAAATGGAATAGCCCGATTTGATCTGCACTTAAGCTCGTGCTCGCTTCATCGTTGATGTGCTCTCTTCACTCTGGCTTCAAATATTCCACGAAATCGGACATGGTGGATTTAACAAACTGAGATTATAATTGAGGGATCGCTAATGGGTAGTACGTGCGTCTAGCTAGTTGAGATTAAAAAAAGAGAATATCAAGGTGGAAATTTGATTCCTTTATATTACCTTTGTAGTCCTCAATGATTCTGGTTCTGATAGTCGATCTTTGTCCTTCGATTTCTGTTCATGCCTGCCGCTTTCATCTGGCTTCTTCTCATCCCTCTTTTTTTTCGCGACTTTTCTTGCAGCGTCGACTAACTTAACATTAGAAACTAGTGGATACGAGAGTTGCCACAGACCAATTCTTTTACATTCCGATTTTTTTATTCTATTTTCACTTGTTTGTTTTTGTCTATTTTTTGTTGCTTTAGTCATTTTTTGTCGAGTGCAAAGCATGCAAAATCAATGTCCTTTAATAACTATGCTGAACTTTATGTGTAACCAGGAAATCGGAAATTTGCTGGATATTAACTTTACAAAATGAAATAATATGTTCCTAAATCAACACATCACCGGCAATACATCTCTCTCTCTCTCTCTCTCTCTCTCTCTCTGTGGCAGTCTGATGGAAGTCGCAACCCAAAACTGAGACCCACGTCTGGTTTGGAAAAACTTCCAAACAATGGGTATGTATTTTGTTCGAGCATTAACAGTGCGCCATTTTTCTGATACCGAACAAGTTCTTCGACACTGCTGTTTTGGTTAGAAGAGTGCAAAGAAGCGTTTGAAGTTCCATGATCATTAAGAGACTGGTATCTTAGATGGATTATGGTGATGTTCTTCAGTTAAAGAGCATTCATGCTAGTACTAGTACTTTCGAATGAATATCTGATAGTCGAAGGTAATAAAGTTAGGTACAATATCATCGCCACGTATTTACCTCACAGAGAGGTGTCATGCCGGTTAGTCGCTAGGCAACGTGGCGCGTCCGCATGAGGTGCATAGGTGCATAGGTCAATCGTGAGGCAAATGCGACCTTTGCTTCTCTGAGACGCAGATGAATTCAACAGATGGACTCTTTGTTTCTGAGGCGCTAATCTGGTACATACTTTGTTTACGAATACGCATTCATGTGTGCATGGGTGGATGTGCTCTAGTTTATGCGCATTGTATTCTACTAGTCAATTCGGGTAAAAGCCTGCAATGGAATAACAGGGACGTATATGGGAAGCGGTTAGGAGTTGCTTCCAAAGAATAAGCTTTCCGTCTACTCTGAAAGAGACTGGCAAGCAACCTGTAACTATAGCCAGCCCCCCGTTCACAGCTCAGCAAGCTCTACGTGGATATCAATGCTAAACACAAGAAGATAAGTGGGCTTCATCCTTTAAAAGCCAAAAAGCCGCGGATACGGTAGTGTTCGGTAAGACTAGTACGGAGAGACTACTAAAATCTTAAGGCCCGTTATAGGCTACCTAAATCGTATAGGATTTAGGTGACAATCTGTACCTACAAGCAATGCAAGCGCGCTTGCATCTGAATCTTCTATAGAAGATCAGGCAGGCAAGAAAGATGATATGACGTAATCCGACCAGCTGAGACGGGAAGACGCCACTCATTCAACGCCATATTACACCGAAGAAGGACTGTTCCTCAGAACATGCGACAGTAGAGAAGTTGGCGGCGTCGGCGTTTTCGTCAACGCGAGTTTAGCCATGATCATTGATTCTTTCGTACAATTCACAGACAGAGTAGGATGTTATGGTTGAACAAATATGGGTCAACAACACCTTTAACAGTCTTTATTGTCTACTTACATACACGAATCTATGACAAAGAACGAAGTCGAATTGTTCTATATGGACTTAGAAGTCTTACAGAGGAGATAAATCATTTTTCAAGGTTACATTATCGGAGATTTTAACGCTAAGATTGGGCTCTAAAAGAACGTCTGAAGAACGTTACATTGGGACCCATGGATTAGTATGGAACGAGGAGAGCAGCTCTCTGAGTTTAGCATGATGAGCAAGACCACTCGGGTTACTCACAATTTCGGAAGCCCCATTTTCAACGCAGGGCGCGGTAGTCTCCCAATCGAGAGAGCCATTACGAAATAGACCACACCATAGAAAATCGAAGGCTCTGCTTGAACGGTTCCGCTGTTATCCCAATACTCTACACGTGATCAGCCCATCGCCTCTTTCGTGCAAGGCTTAATTTTTTGCGGAAAGAAGAAAAGCCGCTAAATTCAAAAAACAAAGTTCCAAAACAACCAAAAATTAGGTAAGATTTATTTAGTTTATTCGTCGATTGTTGGGAGGATGCCGCTGTCAATAACATCGATGAAGAATATGATCGGCTCATTCATCATCTCCACCTTAGCCCTATGAAAGCTGAGAGTTCGAAAATTACTAGGAGATGTCAGTCCCTAGAAGCATTCGAGCCGATACGCCGATGGAATAACATGAGCTACTAGCAATCGCCAACTCACGTCTGAACTTTCATTAAAAAAAATGGAAACAGGCAGTAAAAGAGAATCTTGAAAAGACAAGAGCACCAGTTATGATCGAAGGTACAGAGGCTTGGAAAAGCATTCACAAAGCTAACCAAAGCATCGCCAATTACAAAACCATGATGATTGAACATCAACGCCCAATCGGAACAGTTACAGCTTCTAGAAAAACAATAGGGGAAACCATTCACGGTTACAACTCGGATGTCTTCAAAAGAAACGTTTCCTTGCGCTCATATGGAACAAATGAGGGTAGATATGCCATGCCACCGGTTCTCCTTTTCCAAATCTGACATGCTGTTTCATTGGTGAGGAATTGAGAAACACTAGTTTTGGCGAGGATACGATCTGAACACCCGAAGAACCGAAAACATCAGAGTGCAAAACTCTTGAAGCGTTTTGGATCAATTCCAAATATTCAAAAATGAACCGCCAGGGGGACTGTCTTGTCATCGCGCGTGACCTGGCGCCATACCTCAGGCTAATCCAATGACCTGACACAGGCACAGCCCTCGCCCATGTAGAACTCTGTACGGCTGCAATCCACCAACTAACTTAGATACAAGAAATAAACGGTAAAAAACGTTTCTTTGCGCTCATATGGAACAAATGAGGGTAGATATGCCATGCCACCGGTTCTCCTTTTCCAAATCTGACATGCTGTTTCATTGGTGAGGAATTGAGAAACACTAGTTTTGGCGAGGATACGATCTGAACACCCGAAGAACCGAAAACATCAGAGTGCAAAACTCTTGAAGCGTTTTGGATCAATTCCAAATATTCAAAAATGAACCGCCAGGGGGACTGTCTTGTCATCGCGCGTGACCTGGCGCCATACCTCAGGCTAATCCAATGACCTGACACAGGCACAGCCCTCGCCCATGTAGAACTCTGTACGGCTGCAATCCACCAACTAACTTAGATACAAGAAATAAACGGTAGGTGTTTAAGTGAAGCTGTTTCTTATGCGAATACAAACTTATTTGTTAAGTTTTATCTGCCGAGGTCATGAAAGTGTTTGGCTGAGTAGATCGCATCTCAATTTGACCTTTCGAGGCTCTGAAGAAAGCGAAACAGCCGAAACGTCAGCTATTGTGTCCTAATAAATTCTATAATAGCAACCTAGCATCTGCTTATTGAAGAAAAACATCGAACCCGAAGAACCTTCCGCCAATCCTGAACACACCGGGTGGCCTCTCCACGCGTTACTTGTCTGAGTGCAGGTTTTTACGCAGGAAAACCACCAAGAACGTGACATTGTTGAACAGTGGTGACCTCCACTGTTCGGGAAGCTATCGCCTTGTCGGGCAACCGCCCAAATATCGGAAAATTTTGGCTTCTATATCGTCCTTATGCGGTTGGTTATTCGGTTAATCCTTCTCCTATTCCGGTTATTATTTTTTCATTCCTGCTTTCGTTTCTGATTTCGGTTTTAACATCTTTTCGAATTAACTAGTAGGAAGACCGAGCGAAGGATTCGTCGCCGAAAACACACCTCTCTCAGTTCCACATCGTGTTGAAGACCTAGATACGCCCTTGCAAGGTTAAATCAGGACTCCAGGGAGGACCAAGTTGCACGACTAGCAACAGGCCAGCCTCAGTACCCCGCACACTGGGTGCTCCCGTCTATGACGTCAGGCAGTGAGTCGACCGGTGAGAGGCCAGAAAATCTCTGGTTACACAGGACGTCATTGGGATCTGATGAACACATGCACAACCCGCCATGGAGATTGTTTCTTACTATGCTGTATAATTCCAGAACACTCTCCACAGAAGCCGATCCTCACGCTCTTCTTCTAGCCGCAGATTGCATCAAATTTCATGTAGTCGCATTACAAAAAAATTTCAGGTAGACCGACATACGCCAACTAAACAAAGGGACCTTTGTGATCCGTGAGGAAAAAGTCCCGTCACGAAATGTCGGCAGCTTAGGCTTTGTCGTCCACACCCGTCCACTGTCTTTCTCGCCGACTCATACGGGATCCTTTCCCCTGGCATAGCCGTCATTCGTCTTGAGAATGGGAACTGTCTCGCAAGACTGCTGACCGCAGCACGTCTCTTCCATGGGACGTCGTTTTTCCAGAAGAGAGAAAGCCGCCGCTGGACATGGCAGTCTCCAAACAGCATGACTCATGCGGAGATCGACCACATTCTGACGAACAGAAGATGGTGCCTACTTGACACACCGATAGTCCCGTCATTCTGTACTGGTTCTGATCACCGCCTTCTTCGCGCGAAGATTCGATTCAGCCACAAACTGGAAAAGAACTCTCTTCATCAACCACGGGGAAAAAGTCTAGCTGTATATGACGAGAACATTCTGAACGAAGTCCTGTCCAAACGTGACTGGCAGATTAAAGAAAACCCGACCGAAGACTGCGAGCTGCTTGTATAAGGAATGAAAAGCTGTGCCGAATTCGCCTCAGTTCCTCAAGCAAGAAGATCGGATCGCATCTCCATCACTACTAAGGAGTTGCTCGAAAAGAGAATGAAACTGAAACTTGATCCTACTGCAACACGTTTAACATGGCTAGTAATAAGTGCCTGCTGCAGAAGAGCTTTGCAGGAAGATCTACAACGATACAAGCAGAAGAAACTGCTGGAAGCAGCAGAGAAAAGAAGCAGTCTGAAAAAAATGCCGTCGGGAATTGTGTGATTGTTCCGGTATGAGCCCTGATGAACGAAGATGGGATCCGTAGTTTTCTACCTTAGCAATCGCGAGGTTGTTAAACAGCATGCGTTTACTTCTATACAATAACACACATACAACACAATCGTAGCTGACGTTTCGGCAGAATCGCCTTCTTCAGAGCCTCGAAGGGTACAGTAATACGCAACTTACTAGGTCAAACACTTCAATAGCACCAACAGAAAGATGAGAATCTAAACGTTAGTCACACGGTCAACAGCTACTCGAAAAACCCACCGCTTTTTCTACGTGCCTCTCACTGAGGAAGAGCCGCTGATCAGCGTTGCATATGGTTGACGACTGCACCTCCTCACATCAACGATCGATGCGAAGGTACGGTGCGAGATCACGCGTGATCCCAGGACATTCCTCCCTGCTGCTATTCATTGTAGGATTTTTGGCATTTATCCAAAAAGCCTCGAGGAGTTTGCGCGCCGGTATTTTCGTATACCGTGCGAGGATAGCGACTTTTATATCAAAATCGTCTCCTCTATGCTTTTGTATCCTATGCGTGCCTTGTCTTGCTTTTCGTTTGCCATCTAGGTGTTCTTTTATGCAGATACATAAAGGTCTGCCCGTTTCGCCAATATAATCGTCTCCGCAAGTACCACAAGAGATCAGGTACATCGTGCCTGAACTCATGCAGTCACCGTGCATACCATAAAGGCAGAATACGCAATTATGTGTTTCACATAGACGGTCATATGGGCTGTTACGAACTAACTAACGACGAAGAGTATCACATGTATCACCTGCAGTCCCGTTGATCGTTTAGTGACTCGAGTGGACGCCAGTGAATCCTCTATTGTTCCCTGTTGCGTGCAAGAGTAGCCCAGTGGGTTCTGGTCGCTTTAGGGACTCGTCCAGCATCATATCTTTCTTCTAGGCTCTTTGTGAAAAACTCTGACCATCGGGTCGGTGCTTTTCCTGCAGTATGCTTAACATCCTGAGGAATCCAGTCACTAACGGCTCTTGTTCATCGGTTATCATTCATACGCATTACGTGTCCGACCCACCTTCTAGCATCACCCTTTCGACTGCGCGTTCAATAACTCTGAGTGATTTTTCATCCTGTTTACGCAGCGACCAGGTTTCTGACGCATACGTTAGAGCAGGAAGAACCGCTGAGTCGAAAAGCCGGGCACGGAATCAGGTGTTCTTTGTTCTCTTCACTACATCTTTGATGCTGTTGAAAGCTCTCCAAGCCGCTCATTTCCTTTTGTTCAGTTCTGGAGCTATGTCGTTCGTCATATTGATTTTCCCACGTAGATGGACTTAACTGGAGCATTCGGAGGCATTCGCTCCTTTGAGCGTGAATGGGACAAACAAAACTGATCCGTCTTTCATGAACATCGTTTTCGTGAGATTTAGTCGAAGTCCAATCTTTCCACACGCTTTATCAATGTACGCAAACATACGTTCCGCTACAACGAAGAGTTTTCGGTGGTATTTCAATTATCCCTACCGATTCCGCTAAATCTGTCATTTTTAAGCATCGCTTCACCGCTGCACTTATTTCATCGCTAATGAAGGGTAAGATAAACGGGACCTTGTTTTGGCCAAACCGTTCCTTTTGGAGCGCCGCTCTCCCTCGAAGCTTATCTCGTGGGGTTACAATTTCGTAGCCATTGGAGATGGCTATTTGCCGAGCCAAGTCGCGCGATTCTTCCTTTAATTCCTTACTTGTGCGCACAGAGGTGGCTGCAAGAAATATGTTTTTCACAAGCGCCCTCTTTGTGTATTAAGGGTGGAAAGAAAGGGAATGAACCAGCATGTTTTTGTTACTTGGTTTTCGGTACCACTTTGTCTTGTAGCCGCTACTCGATATGTTAATTTCAACGTTTAAAAACGGGAGCCAGTCGTCTTTCAGTTTTTCCTGGGTGAACTTAATGTACTCTGACTGCTCGTTCAATAATTCAAAGCATTTGTCCATCTTCTCCTGTGTAGAGAAGACGACAAAACAATCATCTGTGTACTTGCAGTAGAGTAGCGGCCGGAGACCGAGAACGGGGGCTTCCACTCTAGACATAAACGCAGTGGCAAGGCTTGGTGCCAGTCGCTGTCCTATTGCCAGCCCCCTTATTTGCGCGTAGTATTTCCCAGACCATCTGAAAATCGAGCGGTGTAGGCACTCCTTTAAGAGAGCCATAAGCTTCCGGATGGTTAAGCCATGCATTTTTATTTTTCCTTCATGTTCAACAAGACTTTCGAAGATGGCTTGCATTGCGGATCGATACGTTGGTGTACAGCGCAGTAACGTCGAACGACTCCATCACGCACTTATTAGGAGATGCTCACGTAGATGTTTTAGGAATATTTGGGTGTTCGTGAGGTAGGCTGGAATGTGGATAAGCAACTGGGTAAGTGTTAGGCTTAAGAAGCAGGTTATTCTATCCGTTGGCCCGTCTACATAGCTGATGATGGGTCTAATCTTAAATGGTGATGGATTGGTTGACTCAATTTCATCAGAAGATACCAACTTATGTGTCTTAATAAGTAGGTATAAGACGGGAAATGTTGGTTACTTAATCTTAAGGTGTGAAATAACCGATGATTTTAAACCTGCAGCCTTTGCCACGCTGACCCATTGCTTGGTTAGCTTTCGGTATTGATGTTTGTATTTTCATTATTCCTATTCTTTTTTATTCCTTTTCTCTTTTTTATTCCTTTTCAGAAGATGGGCGATAGAGGGTTTCAAGCTTATTAATTCTCTAATTTCTCGTAAGCCACATTTTTGTGCGGCTGTGAGGTTGGAGATAAACCTATCGCAGTAGTGATTAAGAGTCTTGACGGTTGATGGCGGTAATGCCCCCGCCTCTTGATTTTCAGCTCTTTTTGCTGTTCTTTGTTTAGCCTGATAACGGAGTCGATCTTGAAGTTCATAAAGGTTGCATGCTATCCTACGCAAGGTTGTTTTAGAAATGGGCTGTGGTGGTGAAAAATTTGGGCCCGATTCTAATACCGAGCGCGCACTCTCAGGTATTGTCATGCCCCCAAGTACGGTGACGCTAGACTTTTTTGGTGCCGCATCAACCGTATTTTGACTCTTATTCTATTCTAATTCTAAGTTTGTTTGTCTATGGTTTCATGAAGCCAAGACACGTGAATTATTCAACAGATTCTCAAACTTTCGCTGCAAGGCTATTTTGACATTAGACCTAGTAGAACTGCATATTAATATTGAACCAATAGCGCCTTCATCGTAAAAACTGGCTTTAGGGAAACACCTGTGCCGACAAGGGCAAATCAGTACTAGGTTCCACCACTGTTCTGGTATCAAAGTCGAATGGTGATAAATCTCTCGCTGATCCACAAGTGCTGCGACTGCCTGTGTTGGTGAAGACGTGGAGCAGACTTTGGTCAGGCTGACCTTGGGGTTCTATGGAGCCAGAATGGCTAGCAAAGCAGCAAAACCTCGAAAAATAGAGATTATACTAGGGCCCGTGCAAGCAGTGAGAACGGGGTATCCAAGTATGCAAGTTTGCTATCTCTCAGTGCCACCAGCATTGCTGCCAGTATTTGGAAGTGTTTTGCAGCTTTTGGTTAGTCTATCTTTTTATACACTCCCAATCCATACTATAAATGATTTATAGGGCGAAAGTGAAGAGACAGTCAATAACCGATAAAAGTTTTGCTCTGCATTGCTCACACAATGACCACTGCCGGTCTTTTGCAAACTGTCGTTAATTTTCCTTGATTAGAGGACTCGAGAAGTTGACAGCTTGATACATCAAAGGCAATTTGCTCCATCTCTCTAAGGGTACATTTTAGAATAACGAGCAGAGCTGAGCATGTATCGACTCTTTATCGGAAGAGATACTGTAAAGGCTGGGAATGTGGAAAGCAACGTGAGAAATGCTGCGTTTACCGTCGAACCACAAAAGTAAGGTAGATTCAAGAAAGTGGAATAAAGTGATGATGAAGTCAGCAGTAAGTGGCAGTTGCTGTGATACTACCGCATCTTTGATGAAAGTGAATGAAATGTCGGTCTGCAGATCTCATTTCGGCGCACAGGACGGGTGGATTTTTATGATTCATGATCTATAGCGCAGCTTTTAAAGGTGCCCTCCAATCCAGGCGTGGTCTTTCCTTCTATTTCGCGCCTTTGGCTCATGAAACGTTCTATTCTTCTGTGGTCAGAAAACTGATACCAGACTGGTATGGGAGAAATGCAGCACTGATTTGAAATTTCGGTAAGCCATCTCAACCTTTTGTATAGGATTCATATTCATTCAACCACATCCACGATGCTTTGACGAAGTTGCATGTATTGCGCATCCTTCAGAGATAGATTAACGCAGAACGCTTTTATGTGCTGCAGGAGCGGATTAATGTTTATGAGACGAAAAAATTTATTGGCTCGTGCCTGAATAATATGAGGCCTCCTGAACTACTACTGTTGAGAATTTATTAGAATTTTATGCTTTGCGCGCCGTCCTATTGCATCCCATGTTATGGCTAGAGATAGATTTGTCTGGCTCCATCTCATACACAAAGCCGCAAAAGCTGGCATTTGCCGTAGTAAAGGCCTTCGACCGCCCTATAACGGCTATCTTATGTACGAGAAGAATTCACCTCGACATTCAGCGACATTTATGAGGATGATCAAAGATCCTCAATCATCAGCAGAACTCACAGTGAATGTTGCTTGAGCTCCCAACTTCATATGAATACTAAGTCGTGAATAATAGTCCTTGTAGCTGCCACAAGGGTCTTTTTGTGTAAGTCGTTGAGTCGAACGCTGGGTTAGAACTTTTATGATAATAATATCCATAACAACAATAACAGCAGAGCGAAGTATGTGGACGAGTTAGGGGATATGAACGAACTAGATGGACACTGGGCGAACCCTGCGAGCACTTGAAGGCGAATGGCCAAGGGCTCTCTGTATAACTTCTGTAGTGGGTGGAGCTTTGCCAGAGAGAACTAAAGATAGCGCCTAGTGAGAGGTTCTAAAGGTTTTTTTTTCTACTAGCACAATCTGATTGAGTTACATGTGAAAGGATGCAGCTGCTTGTTCGGAAACTTTTTGGGACAGCAGATGCTGGAAAGTGCATTCAGCTGACTGTTGCTGATTCACTGTCGGACAAAGAAGAGCAGTTGAAAAATATTGAAAAAGTTACAGAATCCTTTTCCAGCCACCTGCGAGGCAACTGCATGAGGTAGTAGCTAAGAGGCAGTTTGGAGAAGATGCGGAGATAGATTTAAGATAGTTACAGGTGAACAAGAAACATACACTAATATAAGAAATAGGAAAAATTTGATGAATTGTTCGTATACTGAAAATGAGAAAACCTTCGTTGATAATGGGCGAGAGAAAAGGAATTGAATGGAGAAAATAATCTGTGATCATCAGAGCACTTGACATCACGTCATTTCAAATTCATGGTGCACGTTAGATCTGTGCATTCAGTTGCAGTGTTCCAGTGTTTCAAATCTGTGTTTTTGTATTCCCAAGCAGATTCCTACATGCCGATCGCGCAGGAATGGAGAGCTTATTCCTTCGACCGGTGCACCACTTCACTGGATTCGACTCAGTGCGACGACAACAACCATATGGCGAGAAGGACCATTTGTGGATCATCGACTTGATCAACCCGACTCTGATGAAGACGAACACGTCAAAATGTTAGCCATACGAGCTTCGTTTCAGCTTAAGGGATAAAACAAGAAGGCGTTGATGAATTCCTTAGGGATGAGCTATGCATTCGACCTCACTAAGCATCGTGGAGGGTGACTGAATGTATATCTGGTCCTTACTATGACTCATTGTGAACGATGTATCGTGCCAGTGCTGCTATCCTCTCAGACGATCCTGGTTCCAATTTGCTAACTCAGAAGGAATGGATGGCTTGGTAAGCTTGGGGCGCAGAGATCGATCCTACGTGTATTGCAGGAAGCCTCCAACCATTGTGCTACACACTTACCAGCTTAATGATCCAAAGAGATTTGAAAGACTTAATCTGCCCACAGCGCGGTGTCGAACCAAATGCCCTCTATGCAATGTGTATTGCATAGCGCTTTTAACCAGTGTGCTAAGCGCTCCCTCTCTCTTTTTCCAAATACATTATATATATATATATACGTGTAAATGTATGGTGTAGTGTAAATGTATAATGGAGATGTTATATGATGTTATATACGTATATTTATGTGGACAATTTTTTTCAATATTTACGACCAGCCCTCACATCTACGATGCTGATCACAACACTTTTTGCATTCGATTCGATTCCTCGCATCCATTCGAAGCTTTGCGAACTTTCTGTGTGTGGCTTCGAATGCTGCTCGAAGGTTTTCGTGTATATTGTAGAATTCGATGAATGCTGGTCAAGTCATGTCACCGCGAAGTCCCCTACCGGTTGTGGTAAGGCCTACTCACGTGGGTTGGAGGTAGTGAGCTAGTCCTAGAGAAGGCTAGTGCGAATTTCCCGTCCCCGGAGAGATGAGAAGCTTGGTAATTCCGGAACGGAAATGAACCAGAGCTTTTTTGTATAGTACAAATATAAAATTTCACGCAGATTTTGTATTGGTATAAAAAACAGTAAGCCCAATGAACTGAGTTTTTTTCGTCTATCTGAAAATCTAGGCTTTGTTGCGCTAAGCTACTGGCTTCCTCGTCGATCATATCGGATCCTTGTGCGGTTTTTTCAACATCGACAGTATCAGGAGGATTACGAAGAAGCAACTACCTTCTTTATTGAAGCGTCTTCAAAAATCATGCTATTAAACATTTTACAGCAATATCCCTTTTCTGAAAATTTGCTTGGAAGAAGTTTCCATTAAGTCCTCTACCAATACCTCTTTAAGCCTGGATTTGCTCTTATTTATCATGACTTACTTCGCCGATTTGGTCGAACGAAACAGGCGATTCGAGTGCTTCTCGTCCATCGTTCACACTTCCATAATTCGAGTGATTTCCATCATTCGCTTCAGCCGTTTGTTCTTCGCTTTCTCCTTGCGTGTCTGCCTCTCCGGCGTGTGTTTCAATTGGTTGTTCAACCTTTTAATGAGCAGTATACATTAAAATATTTAGTACACTTTGGACTGGAAAAGTCACTATGAGTAGGAAAGGCTATTTCCAGGTAATATGCTCCGAGGAAAGTATGTCATATAGATCACTTTTTACATGAATAGAATGAATACATGAATACATGAATACACCTAGAATCTGGTTTATCATCAATTAATTTAGGAAAGTGTTCTAATACATTCTTTTCGTTTATCTCGTTTGCCGGAGAAGCACAGCCAGCTGTAATCGGTCGAGCACAATTCTATGGTACAGTTTTTATTTCAAGAGCTTTTTTCAGTAATTTTAACGAACTAACGCCCACACACTGCTTTGACAAATGGTTGTGCTCGGTTAGCCTTTAAAACTACGAAATGCAATTACTTGTTAACAACTTTGAACTGTCGGCGTATACTTCTCAATCTATATATTAATTTATATGTTCTTGTAAACTGATCTTGTAGAGCTGATGCGACGTTAATACAAGTTTTCGTCGTTGTTGTTTTTGGCCGATGGGTGACGTTTCGGCGATTTCGCATTCCTCAGAGCATGGGCGTATTTCATGCAACGGTAGCTTAATAATTCGATGAAAAAAGACCGTAATATTAATGAAGATGAAACGTATAAATAGACTCCATACTGATCAAAAACCGCTTACCGTGCTGTGACGAGTGGGACTGCCTGCGTGTTGTTCACGTGGGATGACGAGTTAGACTCACCCAGGTCAAAAAAATCATTTCGAAATAACGCGCCAAATCATGTGTGATTGGTGAGGCATTCATCTTTCTGGTTTCTCCCCGGATTTTTGAAATTTATCCAAAACGCCTCAAAAGTCTTGCGCATTGGTGTTTTTGATTAGACTACGCTAGGATCCAAGCAGTCATAATCATCGCTATTGTGCTTTTGCGCTTTATGTGTACCTAGCGGAGTGCTTTGAAGAATTTGGGTTTACCCATCTAGATGTCCTTCAGGCGGACACATAGCGGTCTCGTCTGCTAGCTTCCACAATACATTTCTCACCGCACGACTTACATGAGATGAAATATATTGCACCTGAACTCATACAATCCTTTTCTCTCCCGTTAGAACAGATCACACAATTTTGGTTGCAAAACTAATTGACGGCGTAGGATATTGGGCGGACGGTCAATAACCATCACAGAATTTTCAAAACCACTTGTTCTGAAGTAACTCTTAATGACGTAACTGATTTCGTTTGATATGAAGGGTGGCTTAAAAGGGATCTTAGTTACGTCCGAAACATTATTTTGGGGAGGAACCCTATGCTTTTGCCTGACCCGAGTAGCTTCTGTTTCATAACCACTGGAAATGGCTAGTTTTACTGCCAAATTTAACACTTCCTTCTTTCTCTCTTCTCCTGTGCAAACGTTTTTAGCCGTTCGGTATATGTTTATAATGAGTGCTTTTTTCATGTGCGAAAGATGAGAGGCCAGGCAGTGCTCTATTAATTTTTTACTATTTGGGTTTCAATACCATTTTATTATATAGCCACTTTCTGAGAGCTTTATTTGGATGTTTTAGAATGAAAACCAGCTCACAGTTGGTTTTTCCTGTGTGAATTTTATATACTCTTACTGTCTACATAACAACTCAAAGCACTCATCTATCTGCTCTTTTGTGGAACAGGCGATGGAGTATTTGTCTATGTATCGACGCTGGAGTAACAGACCGTACAGTAGGGTCGGCGATCGAGACTTGGTGCTTCCCCTTTAGACATGAAAGCGACTGGAAAGCTTGGAGCTAATGACTGTCCCATGACCAACCCTTTAATTTGTGCAAAATATTTTCCGGACCACCTAGAGATTGCACAACTAAGACACTGCTTTAAAAAAGTCACTAGTCAAGGAATCGATAAGGCCTATATTTTTGTTCTACTATTATGCTCTACGAGCAACTCGAGAATGGTTTGCATTGTGGAGTCATTCGATGCATTGGTGTGAACTGTAGTAACATCGAATGACTCCATTGGCTGCGTGCTCTTTGAGTGCGGGCATCGCATGTGATCTAGGAATATTTTGGTATTGGTCAGATGGATTGGTATGAATTTTAGCAATCGGATCAGGAAGAGGTTTAAGAACGATGTTATTCTGTCTATCGGTCAGCCTATCAAACTGATGACTGGTCAAACCTTAAATGACGAAGGGTCGGCGGACGCATTATTATCAGTAGAAGTAAGCTTATTGGTCTTAATAAGGGGCAAGACAAGTTGTATGGTCGTTCTTTAGTTGTGAAATAACGAAAAGCTCTAAAGCCACTGCCTTTGCTGTGTTGACCCACTCTCGGTTTAATTTTCGGTATTAATTTCTATAGTCGTTTTCAGTGGATCGTTGATAGAAAGAAACATCGTGGAGATGTTTTCCTATTATTCTAACATCCCACTGACTACGAACAATTATGTGATCTGTCCTAACTGGGCAGACGGAGACTGCATGAGTTTAGGTACAAGTCTCGCTCGTCGTTCTACGTGAACAACATGCAAGTGGTCCCTCTCGTCACAGCACGGTGAGCAGTTCTTGATAAATATGGCGCATATTTATATGTTAGATTTTCATTAATACCACCATTTTTTCACCGAATTATTAAGCGATTGTTGTATGAAATAGGTCCAAGCTCTGAGGAAGGCGAACTCGCTGAGACGTCAACCATCAGTCAAGAGCAGCAACAACGACGACAACTTATTCCAGTCTAGCATCAGCTCGACAAGGTCAGTTCATAAAAACATATAAACATATAAATAAATATATTGATTATTTACGCCAAGGCTTATAAAAAATCGGTTTTTGAATTACTTCCTAGTCGTTTGACTACAAACTTTTGGCCTAGTTGACGTACAGCGTACACTCTGTTTACAGGAATGCGCGCTCGAGGTTTCTGGCGACGAGGCACATCGGTAGAACAAACGCCTGTGACCAAGCGACTCGGATCAGTCGGCTCTGAAGAAGACGAAGACGTCGGACCTTGGCGGAATGAAAATTTCACAACAGCCTCTTGCTAGCTGAAGAGTCTTAAAAGTTACTGATTATTCGTGTAGAGGTTAAATAATACTCGGTTTTGAGGGTACTGTGCACTGTATTTGTATAGCAGCGCACTCAAGATTTTTCCAACAATGCATGGATTTCTTGGAAATGTCAGCTTCTCAATAATATTCTAAGATGCTTTCATTAAGTTATCCTTTAATTTTATTTAGCTTAACTTAATAACTTCCATAATAATATTTTAAAGGCCGACTTTTATTAAGTTGGGCAACTACAACAAATAATTTTCACTCGAGACGTGTTCCGTCCACTGGATTCTACTCAAGGAGATAACGAACAACGAAATCGTTACAACGACCAGCTTGAATCATCGACTCGGATTAAAGCGACTCGGAGGAACGCGAAGGCTCCAAACCGTTGGCCCAACAAATATTATTCATAACAACCTCGTGTCACTTTAGTCATGCAAAAAATTATTACGCAATCATAAATAGCACATTGAATTATTTTCCTAATATTTATACCCACCATGTCGGCGTCGTCGTAGTTAGAGTTAAGATCTACCACAACTTCGTCGTCATCTGTGGTTTTATTTTCTGTGGGATCGGAGCCGTTTCCGCTACTATTGGCTGCAAAATGAGTTCGTCTAAAAGCATGGCAATGTTTCGTTAGAAGTCTTGATAATGGTGAGAAATACGAAGCGTTATCTCAAATCCGATGGGAATTTACTTAGCGCTCTAAAACAGCATTTCCGGATTTATTGACGCTTCTCCTTACATTTTGAGGAAAACATTAGTGAGTAGAGGAAATAGCTCTATTCATTCCAAATGGAATTTTAAGCTTAGTTGTTAATCGTTTATAACTTACGCAAGGTTTGCTGTACTTCGGCCATTTTTACACAAGTTTCACCTTAGTAGAAGAAGTGGATGGCTAGATGTTTACTGCCTGAAACAGGTTCGCTAACATTCAGCAGATAAATACAGGGCAAACTTTAATAATCGAACAGCTCTCTTACGTGGCCTTTCCAGTTCTTTGTGGAGCAGTGAAAAATATTCCACAACACTCTGTTAGGAGATGCTTCACGACAGAGATAAAATTGACAACATTTTATGGTGATATGTAGACATATGGGGACCAAATTTTTACAATGGTTTCAACAGAACATTTCAATTTGATTCACAGAGATACTATTGGAATCTAGCTGTTGAAGAACTTATGCTCATCTTATAAAAGCTCAATTTGCTGCTGATAGTTGAAAAGTTGACCTTTAAAAGGGAGAAGGTTAGTCGACCTTAAGAACGGACAGAAACGCCAATCAACTTGAAAAATGGAAGATTTTTTTTAATCCAAAAGTAGAAGGCAATAATAACCGGAATGTGCGAAAGTGAGCACTCTGAGTAATACGGCGGTGAATTGATGGCACTCGATGAATTTGAGCACTTCTGGTGTTTTCCTTCCGGTCAGGTATGAGGAATTTCCAGCAATTATTCGTTCATCTAAGTTTAGTGTAGATTTACTCTTGAGAGAGGGGCCACGCATTTGGTCCCATTCGTAGCAGCATAGAGGTGAGAGAATTCGAATTTAGTGTGTTCATTAACTTGCCTCAGTCAATATCGATGTTATATGTTTTATGCACTGTTTATTCTCCATATTAATTCTGGCATCACCAATTTGTCCCCATCCCTTTTCCACTCCTCCCTCCCTCCCCACCCCCTTCTCTTTCCTCTTTCACTGATGATGAACATGGCCAGGCGGACGGTCGAATCAACCATATCCATTGTAGGACAGCTTGCTTCAACTTTCATCGTGAAAAAACTTTTCAGCTAATTTACTATTCTTGTTGGCTTCGATTCATATCGAACGTCTTTTAATTGTGAGGACGCAGAGAGATTGTGGACATTATGGAGTTTGCGGGAAACAGTTTTCGATAATTCCTCCTGCTAAAATCAGAGGGATGCGTCTTGGAAAATATTAGGTATTTTTCGGTTTCGTGACTTGTTTTTTGCAACACAAACATTTTTATGACTTTGTCACTTTTACTACCGTGAAGTTAATCATAAATGAAAGCAAAGAACATCTTTTCATTGGCATTCATAGTACGTTGATTCGGAAATAATTTGGGCCAACTGTTACAGAAGTGAGGAATAACGAATGTTTAATGCAGCAATAAATCAGCTTCTATTGGCAGCACCGATTGAAACATTAACTGATGTGAAATGTATGAACACCAAAAGGATATGAAGCAATGCTTTGACTCGTCTACCTATAAGGTCTATTTAAGTCTTTTTATAGGGTCTTCCTTTTTAATGCTTCAAAACCGACTTTCCTTGAACCTCGATGTGCTTAACCAATATGTATTCTTTCTTTGATGAGCTTACACGAGGTTGACAATAATATTTATTATCGGCTAACGTTTCGACGTCTTCGTCTTCGTCAGAGCCGATGATCCGAGTCGATGGTCCACGCTTCTTTATTAGTTTCATTAGGTCTTTGTGCAGAAACGATATATCTAATCAGTACTTGTCAGAATCCGTGGGAATTAGACCTTCCTGGAAGAAAAAATTCTACCAGTGTTAGAGCGGAATGACGTGTCGAAAAAGCTTCATTATTCTTCACGCTCGAATTGCATCGCTCTCTGACAGATATCATCCATACGTTAATGGAAACTCTAGCTCACAATTTTGATCTTCGATAACAATGGAAAAAAAGTTTAAGGAGATGTTTTTGAGATCCAGAGAGCCATGTGGATCTCTTCTGGGTTCCAAAGAAAGGTGAAAATGCGCTACCGAAAAGGCTTTTAAGTTATTGATAATAGCTTGGCTAATGCGATTATCGAGAATCACTAAAGTACATCGCATGACCTTTAAAAATAAACACATTTTTTCGGGAGTAGAGGAGAGCTTCTTCAGATCCTAGCAATCAGAAAAAGTGTTGGTGGGTAATAACACTAACACTTGAATCGGTACTAGATTTCTAGCGGTTCTAATCACCTCATTTTTTAAACAATTATTTTCGCTATGTAAAACTATATGGAATCAGTAGAATACGAAAAACAGAAATATGTGTAGAAGAAAAGTATGCATTTATTCACATACGAAGGAATTGAGTGCAGGGAACTTCGAGCTCTGTCATCGACATTGGCCGCGAAGATGAATAACTTATAAATTATCCTCTTATGGGCGATGTCCAATCATTTATGCGTGTTTATCACGCAGATGGTCGTTCATAAATGAAAGCCACACTAACAGAACCATTTTGCTTTGGGTCAACAAAACCATAAGTTTTCGAAAAAAAAACTCCACTTTCTAGGACTTCTAGCACCCATTTTATATAACCCCTCTTCACGTCTACCATGCGGATCCCAGCATTTCCCACATTCGATCACTTTTCTCGCATCCATTGTCCACGGAAATCTTCCAACTTTTACATGTGGGTTCGGTTGCTGCTTGAGGTTTTTCATTTCATCTTGAATGTCGTAGAATGCTGGTCGAGCAATTCTCCCTGGTGTCCTGAGATAGCTGGGCTGGAGCATTCTAAATTGCTACTGGACTTGTCGAGGAAAAAACCACTTTCTGCAATCCAATTGTCCGACCCAGGAAGGATGAAGGGCTTTTTTGGCCCGCAGCGGGATCGAGCTAGCACTATGCTCGTGATGACGGACATCACTACCACTGCGCAATCCGCCCTTTGTAGAAGGTTTTACCATAACCAAATACTATATTCGTAGATAGGTAGATATTCTTAGTTGCCAGGGAAGTACTTTCGAACGTGCACTGTGCAGATGGTTGGAAAAACACGTAAGTGTTAGTTCCAAATGTCGACTTTCTATTAATCTCGTCATTGAATTATAGTGCGCCATTTTCCGCTTCAGGGATTACGAGGTTTTCATAGAACACAAGTTTGCTTCCATACTAACGAAGGACACATACAACACTACAGTGTACAGACGACCTGGAAAGGTGTATTGATACGCTTCGACAAGTCGGAAGTGTGTGGAAACTGATATGCTACTTGTAACCTCTGAAGAAATCGATACTGCCGAAAATGTTAGCTACTGTTGTGTATTGTCTGTGTTTTTTGTACGGTAGTAAACACATGCTATATAACAATCTTGCGATTACTGAAGAACCAAACAACATGTTTGCGCACGAATTGCCGGCACATCTGACCATGTGCCTCTACTAGAACACATAAATGTAAATTCTCCGCGAGCTGCGAAAGTCTGAGCACAGGAAATGAAGAGCTTGATGATTTGGCGATATGAATGAAATCTGGATAACTCTAGAGGAAGTTGTTTCTGATCGAACACCTTTCATACGCTTCGCTTTTTTTAAAACTTTCTAACACTTCACCCTCGTGTTTCTTTCTAGAGGCACAAAACTCCGAAAGAAGCTTTCTTCAGCGATTAAGTCTCTCAAGCATTACATAAACTTTATGAAAAGTGTATAAACGATCAGTTAACTGTTTCGCTAAAAACCGATCTTTTCGCGCTTCTTATGCATATAAATGAAGTAATCAAGGTGGTATAAATGAGTTTAATTCTCGAGGAAAGCTATTGTTCATGTGAATTGTCCCATGAGAAGTGGGTGGGATGACATCGTGACGACAAAGATGAAAGGATGATTGGCGAGGAACGCTTTAAGTTCAGATTTAAGGCTTTTGTATGACATCTTGGTGCTAGTCGCAGCTGCCGCTGTGGTTGATTCCTCGTCCATCTGCAAACTTCACATTTAAAAGAAAAAAAAATGGATAAATCACAAAACGAATTTCCAATTTTTCTATAAAATTTCTAACATTTTTTGAAACAGTTGACGTTTTCAATCAAAATTCCATAAGATGCCAATAAACCCGAGAGTAACTGACAACGGCACATTTGATGATGATATTCGCTCGGAAGACTATTTTATGCAATTCTGACAGCTTCTGGTTTTTCATCCTTTCAGAATCTTTTTTTAACGTCAACACGCAACTCACCTCAATTATTGCCCTGTGATTAGCATCTGAAATGTACAGATGAGGCGACTTCACGATACCGCTAAGATGGGCATTTTTGGTAAAAATTTCTGTGACATTCATTGAAATCAGCGCTGGCTTTAGCATGAAATTCGACTCAATCTTCAGTTTAGGGATAGCTACCTGAATGTTAATCTTATTCTGTGGTAAATATACTCAAATAGTTGTTTATTACAATATTTGCTTTTTTATTTACTGCCTACTACAATTTTAAAGAAACGATACTATGCGAAATCAGCCACAACGATGCTGAGATATTCGCAAAACCTGGAACCCGGGCCAGATCGAATCACGATTTCCCTTTCCGGGGCTCTCGCATTACACACTGCTCCACGGAAGCCCTTGCTGTGCCTTTCTGTCGACTAGTTCATGCCTATTCATTTCTTTCTTTCAACTGAAAAATGAAAAAATCGTGGTTCGATCTGGCCCGGGGTCCAAGTTTTGCAAATATTTCAATACTGTTGTACTTGTTCATTTTTTAATTTGAACATTTTCGGCTGTTTATGTTTTATTCATATGATTCTCATATCCATTTGGATTTTATATTGACTAGTGATTTCTGCTCAGAAGTTAGAGCGCGAGTGAAAACGAAGCCACAACGAGGTTCGCGACGTTGGATGACATTCGAAGAACCGCACAACGAAATGCAAAACAAACCGATACATTGGTCAGCTTCAATTCAGCAAGAATCTTCAAAATTTTTTCCCCGCTCAGTTTGTTACGGAGCGCATTAAGGCCGAATCTGTAAGAAACCAGAGTTTAGAACAACCTCAAAGGACGTAGGACATACATTCTATAGACCTTTTCTTGGGTAATAAAATGCTGAACGCATAGTTGCTGTCCGTATATTGCAGTGACAAAACCTTCATGTCCTTGTTTTCAGCATAGAATCTTTGTGCTTCTTCAGTTCTCATATAAACTACCTAGAATTGTTATATTAATACCTGTAAGCAACACCTAACATGTTAGTGTGTGGAACTTATTATATGTGACAACTCTCAAGAAAATCGTTGTCTTTTACCACCAAGATGATGGCCGTCCCAAAAATTTCTTGTTTACAGAAAATGACTTTGACAAAAATGACAGAAAATGATGTTTTAAATTTTGTACTACTACTGTGGTCTTCCTTTAGCAGTGCTTTAATAATAGTAATAAAAAAAGGATAAAGCTCTCAGCGCTGATCAACCCCTGAGGGATGCGCCATGCATTCGACTTCATTAAGTATCGTTGGAGGTGATTGAATGCATATCTGGCCTTTACAATGACTCGCGGTGGCCTGCCGATGTATCCTCCCAGACAAGTCTGGTACCAATTTGCCGACCCCGGAGGGATGGAAGGCATGGTGGGCCATGGGCGCATTTCACGTGCGCGCCGCAGTGGCGCCTCCAACCACTGCGCCATACGCGTCCTTAATAGTTATAATAATAATAAATAGACTTAATCAGCTGTTACCCCACTAAACGAAAAAGAGTTTCAAAAATTGATCGGATTCTATGAGTACCTGTTATATTGTCAACGCTAAAAATAAAACGTGGACATACTGACTCCTCTTTTACATAGACCTCCACATTTAATTACATTCGATTTTGATTTGCTTATGCTTAAACAATCTTGGATACCTGGATACTTGGACAACCCATCATCACTATTTGTGCGGACTCCAGCAAAATTTCCACTATTTTGGTGTTTTGCTGGTTTAGCCATCGTGGTTCCCTGGAGTAACCGAATTCAGCCGGTTCAAAGTCTGCCTGAGGTCATCACCACCACATGCAGTCGCAGCCCCTGTGGATTAGTGGGAGACTTTCCACCATATGGCCAGTTTGATACCACGACGGTAGTGGATTTCGGTATTGCTTTACGCTTAGCTGGGCTTCCTGATGGAAACGCCGGACTCCTTCTCAGCTTGGGAGACCCTGCTGGAGGGAAGAATCCCCCCGATGTACATCGCAGTTCGACACCAAGGAACACCTCCGAGTCACAATGAGTAAACCGGTAAACTGTTGGAAGGCTTTAAATAATAAGCCTCCTAAATATCGATTTTATTTCATGGTGTGTTTGTATTAAGCAAAAAAAAAAAACGTATTGCACCTCTCTCGAGGCCTCTTTAGAACTGTGAAATTTTGCCTTTCTGCTCTCCTTCCTCGAGAACTTATGTTCCCATTCGGCACAAAAGTAGACAGCGTTGATAATGAGTGAGTGAAGTCCTGCAATTTTGTTACTTTTCTATATTATATATATTATACCTAAACTATTAAAACTAAAATTATAGTATATTATACCAAACTCATGCAATCCCCGCCTCTCCCGTTAGGACAGATTATACAGTTTTCTGAGCTGCACGAACGATCATAGAGACGGTTGCGTACTAACTGACGGCGTAGGGCATTGGGTGGGATGTCATGCCTCACTATCACACGTGACTTGGCGTCCTATTTCAAAATGATATTTTGACCCCGGCGGTGTGTCATGCTCGCGAACCCATATGAACAGCACGTTGGCCAGTCCTACTCGTAACACCACGGTGAGTAGCCTTTCTGTTCAATATGGTGTAGACCTACATTTGACCGTAACATCTTAGCCCACCATCTATTTAAACGTTTGATCTTCATTAATACTTTAGCCTTTTTCCACCGAAAAATTAAAGTATTCTAATATAAGATACGTCCAGGCTCTGAGGAAAGCGAAATCACCGAAACGTCAGCCATCGACCAACAACAATAACAACAACGACAACGAAGACGTATACCAACCTCGCACTAGCTAAAGAGGATCAGTTCATAAGATCATAAGTAAATATATTAACTACATATGCCGAGGTTTATAGAAAGTCGGTCTCTTGAGTATTTTTAGGGGCCGAGGAGCACAGTGATAGTCGTTGACAAGGATGGTGCTGGTTGACACCACCACTAACTCAAGAGGGTTCTTATCCCAGTAGCGAAGGGAATTTAGTACCAGACTTGTCTGCGAGAGTCCACTCGCTGCTATCTGAGTGGCATCGCTTTACCGCAGTTGTCCCAAGACTACAAAGATAATCAACTTGTATAGCATTCAGCATCGTTCATAGAAAGGAGGACAATGCTCAATCAACAGTTGAATCCACCGGCAAAATGTTCGAATACCATAAATGATGGATAACAGAAAACAAGGCGAATGTATGTGAAAACGGCTAGTATAAAATGGAGAAAACTTCGGTTCGTGTATCTGGGAACGAAGGTGCCGAGGTTAATAGAGAACATTGCATTCATTACGGTCGATAGTTCGAAGTCGTCTAAGGGCAGTCAAACTTATTACCTCATCCGCATTGTGGTAAACTGGAATCAGGTTTTTTGAGACAAACTTCGCCAAATTCAAAAAGGCCTCTAAGTTTTTGTGCTGTATACCTGGGAATGTTGCAGCAGTACTGTGCGGAGACAAATTCTTCATGTTTGAGCCAAAAATTACGCACAAATCGCATGAAACACTTCTGGGATTTGAGAAAAAGAAAGTTGTGGGATTTGCCTAATGTGCACAGATGGGATATTAAGACTAACGGACGTAGAAAAAACTTATTGTTATTCAGAGCTATATTTGAGATATTACCCTAAACGAGTAATGTTCCTGTTTGTGAAAAACAAAAAAATTCATATACAGCACATGTTTATGTTTATATAAATATGTATCCACCGATCTCCCTCACATGAGGGATCTCGAGCCGGTTAGTCGCGAGGCTACGTGGCGCGTCCCCAGGTGGCGGAGAGGGAGTTAATTGCGGACCAAAAGCGACCATTGCTTCCCTGATGCGAAAGTGGATCCAGGGAATGGACTCCCTGTTTCTGCTGCGCCGATTTGGCACAAACTTTCTGTATTTGCTAGCTGTATTCATGTAAGCGCGTGTGGGTGGGTTCTCGCTTTATGCGGATTGTATTCTACGAGCCAATTCGGCCAAAAGCCTGTAATCAAGTGATAGGGAAGTATATGGGAGGCGGTTAGGAGTCGCATCCAACAAATAACCTTCATGTCCACTCTGGGAGAGCCTAGCAAGCTACCCGTGAGTATAACCAGCCCCCACGTTCAGAGCCCAGCAAGCTATTCGTGGGTATCAAAATGATAAACACAGTAAAAAAAAAAAACGAGCCTCATTCCCCTTATTTCGAAAGAGCCCTCAATTTCGCAGCGTTGGGAAGGACGAGGACAAAGCGGCTGCTAATATATCAGGGCCAATGGAAGTTGACTGGATCACGAAAAACTATAGTGACGATCTGTACCTACAACGCACGTACACTTTCATCCGAGTCCATTCGGCCAAAAGCCTGTAATCAAGTGATAGGGAAGTATATGGGAGGCGGTTAGGAGTCGCATCCAACAAATAACCTTCATGTCCACTCTGGGAGAGCCTAGCAAGCTACCCGTGAGTATAACCAGCCCCCACGTTCAGAGCCCAGTAAACTATACGTGGGTATCAAAATGATAAACACAGTAAAAAAAAAAAACGAGCCTCATTCCCCTTATTTCGAAAGAGCCCTCAATTTCGCAGCGTTGGGAAGGACGAGGACAAAGCGGCTGCTAATATATCAGGGCCAATGGAAGTTGACTGGATCACGAAAAACTATAGTGACGATCTGTACCTACAACGCACGTACACTTTCATCCGAGTCCTCGATAGAGGACTTGCTCATGCAAACAGGAAGGATAAGGAACGAAGTCATCGGCCTGGCCAAGACGAGACGACGCCACCTGTTCAACGCCGTCTATAACACCGGAGAAGAACTGTTTTTCGGAACATGAAGACAGTAGAGGAGTCGACGGCATTGGCGTTCTCGTCAACACGAGTTTGTCCATGAAATCGATTCATTCGAACAGCTTACAACCCGAATCGGACGTTCACGATTAAAAAGATGTGGATCAATACCGGCTTTGACAATCCTCGTCGTTTACGCATCGACATCAAAATATGACGAAGAAGAAGCCAAACATGGCTTTGGAGAAGTTCTACAGAGAAGACCATATATTCTTCAAGGTCAATATTGGAGATTTCAACGCCAAAATTGGACCAAGAAGATCTACAGAACGTCACGTTAAGACCCATGGAATAGAATGGAACGAACAGGGTGAGTGGTTTTCTGAATTTATCATAGCGACCAAGACCATCCACGGTAGGTCGCAATTCCATAAGCCCACCTTCAACGCTGGACGTGGGAGTCTCCCAATGGAGAGTACCTAACGAAATAGACTACATAATAATAAATAGAAGATTTTGCCAAAGCGATGTCGTTGTTATCCCAAAATTCTACACAGGATCAGACCACCGTCTCCTTCGTGCAAGATTCTATTTCTCGCGGAAAGGAGAAAAAGCCGTTAAATTCATAAACCGAAGTCCCAGAACCACCACAAACTGGGACTTATTCAACTCATTAGTTGGCTGATGCGCTTGTCGACAACATCGACGAGGAATACGATCGGCTCATTCAACATCTTCACGCTAGCGCTATGAAAGCTGAGAGTTCGAAAGTCACCAAGAGACGTCTGTCTCCAAAAACTCTCGAGCTAATACGCCATCGTGGAATCGCACGAGCTGCGGGCAACCGCGAATTAACGTCCGAGCTTGCGAAACACTGCAGACAGGCGATAAAAGACGATCTTAAAGAGAGAAGAGCAGCAGTAATGGTCGAAGCTGCAGAGGCTGGGAAAAGCATTCGCAAAGCCCGCCGAAGCTTCGCCAATTAAAAGAGCAAGATGATAGCACTCCGACGCCCAGACGGAACAATGACAGCGTCCAAAAAAGCAATGGAGAAAATCATCCACGAATACTACTCAGATCTCTTCGATAGCCACGTCCACCTCCCGTCATATGAAATGAAGGAAGATGGATATGTTCTACCACCGGTTCTCCCTTCCGAAATCCGACATGCCAATTCATGTGAAAAACATGTGAAAAATCGAACAACACCAGGTCCGGACAGGGTAAAACCAGAACATCTGAAGAACCTCCCACCAGTCCTCACAAACACACTGGCTCGGCTCTTTACACGCTACCTGTCTGAATGCAAGGTCCCTACTCAGTGGAAGACCAGCAAGACCGTGTTGTTGTTCAAGAAGGGCGACCTACCCCATGTAGGCAACTATCGCCCAATCTGCTTGCTGTCTGTCGTCTACAAACTTTTCACTCGGGTCATCTTATAGAGAATTGACAGAACACTGAAGTATTGCGAGAGTACAACAGGCCACTCGGTCTCACTTACATCGATTTATCGATCTAGCCAAATTTATTTACGGCCACCCTCCAGAATGTCATGCGAACGTTGGAATGGGACAACATGTGAGTGAAAATCGATAGTCGGCAGTTACATCATCTTCGCTTTGCTGGTGACATCGTCCTTACAACACCAGACTTTAGCCAAGCGGCCATTTAGCCATGCTTTAGCCAGGCTTGCGGACTTTTATAAAGGGTGTGGAAAGATTGGTCTTCGACTAAATCTCAAGAAAAAGATGTTCATGAAGAAGGGATTGGTTTCGTTTGCACCATTCACGCTCAACGGAACGAATATCTCCGAATGCTCCAGTTATGTCTATCTAGATCGGGAAATCAATATAATGAACGACTTAGCTCCAGAGCTATGAAGAAGGAAACGAGCGGCTTGGGGAGCTTTTCAGGGAATCGAGGATGTAGTGAAGAAAACAAAGAACACCCGAGTCCTTGCCCACCTTTTCGACTCAACGGTACTTCTGCCTTAACGTATGCGTAAGCATGATGAAAGATTATTTAGCGTTACTGGACGCAGAGTGGAAAGGGCGATGCTAGGAGAATCCTGTGTCACACAAGTAGAGGAAGGGATCCGAAGTTCTGACCTGCGTCAGCGATCAAAAATCAAAGATGCCGTTCTATACGCCAAACATTTGAAGATAAGGTGGGCCGGACACGTAATGCGTATGAATGACAACCGATGGGTAAGAGCCGTTAATGACTGGACTGCACGAGATGTCAAACGTAATGCAGGAAGGCCACCGATCCGATGGTCGGAGTTCTTCACGAAGAGCCTAAAAGAAAGACGAGCGAGCAAAACCCACTGGGCTACCCTTGCACGTGATAGGGAAAAATGGAAGATTTACTGGCATCCGCTCGAGTCACTCGACGATCAACGGAAGTACAGGTGATACAGGTCATAAATAAGTATATATATATATATATATATATTTAGGTGACAAGGGCTCGTGTGGCGCAGTGGTTGGAGGATTGCTACACACGTGGAATCGATCCCCACCCCCCATGGTCCACCAGGCCTTTCATATCTCCGGGGTCGGCAAATTGGTACCAGACTTGCCTGGGAGGATAGCAGCACCGGCTGGATACATCGATGAGCCACCGGAACTTATTGAAAGAGCCAGATATGCATTCAATCACCTCCAACGATGCATGGTGCATCCCTCAGGGACTGTTCAACGCCGAGAGCTTTATCCTTTATCTTTCTTTGTACAGGTGGCCAGTAACATAATAGGTGTAATTAAAAAATTGTAGTAGTATACGATTGTAATATATTTAGTTATAGTTATTTAACTACATAATTTTGTTGGTACTGAAGTTATGACATCTCGGTTATGTATACACATACACTTAAAGGTAGCACAGTGATTAGTGATGCCGTCGATCAAGCAGCAGAGGCGCTAGTTCGGTCCCCACCCTAACGCTGGCCTGTGATCCACATGGGAACGCCTTAGCCCATCTAGATCCACGATTGCAAGCAGGATGGACTCGACCAGTATTCTACGTTATTTACAAAGGAAATGAAATTCCCAAAGTGCAGCATCAACCGCAAAAAAGTGCTTGAAGATCCTTGTGGACGATGAATGCGTGGAAAAAGAAACGAATGCGTTGTGGGACCCGCCCAGATGTTGATGATGAGTCGTGTTAAAAAACACATATAATCTGTGATTGCAAACTACATCATTAGCATACCTTTCACACTGTCACTGTTCACCATGTCAGCAATTTTACCATCCGTATTTGTCTTTACAAATTCATCGATGACCTAAAAAAAGCCTTGGAAGATGAAAAGGGAAAGTGAAGTACCGAAGAACGTTTTATCCATATAATTGTCAATGATAGTCCTTATTTAAGTTGAACTCATTGCATATATTGTATTATATATAGAACGATAGTAATGGGGATAGCATCTCAACATCTCTAGATCAGTGAGATCATTCAGCACCTGGTTGCTTAGCATTTGCACCGTGCTGGAGTTGTTGGCTAGTCGAGCAATGTCGACGATTTCACCACCAGCTTCTGCGTCATGAGAGTTACATGTCGATTTTAGAGGACAAAGAAACAAAGAAAACGACTAAGTTCATTAGAGTATGACTGAGTATCGCATTTAAGCAGTATTTTCTTGGCGATTGAACGTGTCTGACCTTAGCTGCTTCGTGAGGTGACTGAAAATCACAGGCTTCCACTTTTGCGTTGAAGTCCTTCTCGATGAGTTCTCGATACTCGTTTACGATCGTGAAACGTTTGCTGAAATAATTTTTTTATTCTCTATATGCTCGTCCTCTTCCGTAAATTTGTGGGTTTGTGCTTGCTAATCTCCACCAAACGGTTTTCGGTCATAGACAGACAAATGCGGGTTGTTGTGTGATGACAAAACTCACCTTCTTCGACTTACTCCTACAGTAATATCGATTTTACTGGTACTCCAGATGGTTAACAGCTTGGTCATAACATACGTTCTTCCAAATATAATGTAAAGTGCGGGGTTAATGCACTCACTAGTAGCTTATTGTCCCTTTCGTAGAATAAATTCGACAATTCTCATCGTAAGCCGAACTGAGTGTAAGGCACCGTCAAAAAACTCTATGATCTTGATACTGGCCTCACTAGGAAAATTTTGCCAAACTAACGAAGAAAATGCACTAAAGCACATAGGTTTCTTCGATGACGATAGGCCATTCAATTAACCAAATATTGCGAGAACTTACTCCATAAAGAATCCGTTTGCTATCATGCTCTGAACACCACTTTTAGCTTCCGAAATATTCATCACCAACTTAGAATAATGGTGGCGGATCTCCAAATCGGATGCTCCTCAATGTCTTATCATTCATGGAAATGTAAAGAGCAATACCATATAGAATACACCAATTCGATTGAGAGAATATCGGCTAAAACCGTGGAGGAAAGCCTTGTTTTTGGCATGAAATCTGCCTTCTTAGCCGTATCTGTAGATTGAAGTAACAGAAATATACAACTTCTACCTTTACATAGAACACTGTTTAGTTGAGCTTTCGTCTGACAGTTAGCACCGGCTTGAATTACTGTTAGCGCGAAGATTATGGAAGCTGGTGAAACAACCAGCGACTCGTCTACTGCAGCCCAACGAAGCAAATCCAGTCCAAAGTCCATTTCTGACGTCAAAAACACACTGAAACGAAGTACTTAATGAACATCTACAAAATTCCACCCTGCAAAAATATACGTTTAGCTAAATTATTTGTTACTACAAATATGAATCTAATGGATGATAAACCTAGTAGTGCACATTTTAGTTTAAATCGCCTAATTTGAGTAGTAGTAGGTAGGAGTAGAATAAACCCTGTAGCCCAGTCGAAAGGACATGCAACGTGTTCTGCAGATCATTGCTAGTGGAACCTTCTACTTCAACGCATTAGTAAGAAGGTACGCGGGTTCATCAGAAATCGAAATGGTTTCTGTCTTATGATGACTTTGAAGAAAAAATGGATAGGAACGATTTCACGATGCCTTGCTCCTCATCATTTTCATCTCGACTATATGACAACAAACATGAAGCCTGACTTTCGCACCCTACCGTCATCTTCACTCCAAAATTTAAACCTTGGCGAAAAAGACAAGAAGTAGAAAGCTTTACATGCAAATCTTAATCGTAGACGATTCCACGTAATGAAATAAGGCAAATTAACTTCACATCGAATATAATTTTGATCCTGCTTCTAAATGCCAGACGTACCGAGCAAGACACACGTGATCATTGTTTCAATCTCGTACCTCCTAACTGCGGCACTTATGGCTCCGGGGCCCACACATTAGTGCCAGACTTATCTTAGGAAAGCCCCATATAATGACCGCTGTTGCAGAGCTATCTCAACGTCGTCCCTGGGAGAACCAATCCGACAAGGATTCAAGGATACCCATGAAGACAAAAGCAACATTTTAACTCATGAGCAAGTCTAAATCTCTTTCGTGAACCTCGAATGCGAGACAAAGAAAGGAATAAAAAGTTTCCGGGGTACAAAATGTAAACGTGGGGCATATAGAAAAAGTGAGTAGTGGTAGTATTAAATTCAAGTGATACATTACTTCTCACTGATCGACATCTCGTAGGATGTTGTTGTCTTCCAAATGAAATGTTATCGTTCCTGAGTTATCCAGTATCACTCCGAGCAACCACTGAAGATGAAAATGCTTAGTTTCACACGAGATTTAGAAGAGAAAATGGAAAACAACACGACGTAGCATATCACATGCTTAGTGCACAGTCTAAATATCAAAAATTCGTACAAACATATGTCTTCAACAACAAGAATATCGATGAGGAAGGATTCAATTTTTTCTTACCTCTTCAACTACTCAGCTCCCCTTGAAATCTCTTACTAACAGCACTTCTTTACACTAGGTTTTTTGGAAATTAATATCGGATTTCGACCCCTATTTTTGTGGTGTGAAACCTCAGCACACAATCTTACTTTTACTCTTTTAATCTTTTACTAGTTTGAATAAAAACTCCAAAGACCGACTTTCTGCTAACCTCGGCATTGATTGATAATTCGATGTTTTATTTCAATAAGGGCGTGTGTGGCGCAGTGGTTGGAGGCACAACTGCGACACGCACGTGGAATCGATTCCTGCGTCAATGGCTCATCAAGCCTTCCATCCCTCCGGGGTCGCTAAATTAGCACCAGACTTGGCTGGGAGGATAGCAGCACTGGCCCGAGACATCGGCAGGTCACCGCGAGTTACTGTAAAGGCCAGATATGCATTCAATCACCTCCAACGATAGTGAAGTCGAATGCATGGCGCATCCCTCAGGGATTAATGAAACTTAATAAATAAATTTGTGTTCGCAAAAGAAACAGCTTCATTTAAACGCCCACCGTTTATTCGTTGTAAGTATCTAAGTTAGTTGGTGGATAGCAGCCGCACAGAGTGACAAATGGGCGAGGAATGTGCCTGTGTCAGGTCATTGGATTAGCCCGAGGTATGGCGCCAGGTCACGCGTGGTGACAAGACACTCCTCCTAGCGGTTCATTTTTGAATTTTTGGAACTGATCCAAAATGCTTCAAGAGTTTTACGCACTGATGTTTTTGACTCGTGCGTGAGGATAGTGACTCCTACTTCGAAATCTTCTCCGTTATGTTCCTGCATCCTATGCGCGCCTAGTGGGGTGTTTCAATTTAGATTTACCGACTAGGTGTTCTTTTATGCGGACGCAGAGCGGTCAACCCGTTTCGCCAACGCATTCGTCCCCGCACGCTTTACAATAGATCGGGTAGACTGTACCCGAACTGATGCAATCACCGTCTCTACCGTTAGGGCAAAGCATGCACTTTTTCGTTATACATAGACGGTTATACAGGCGGTTGCGAACTAGCTGGCGTCTTAGAGTGTTCGGTGGTATTTCTATCACTTTTACGGAATTCTCCAGACCGGCCCGTATTAAGCAACGTTTTATGGCTGCACTTATTTCGCTAGAAATAAAGGGCAAGAGGAACGGAGCCTTGTGTTCGCTAGAATTATCGCTTTGGGGCTTAGTTTTTCCTCTATGCCTATGCAGAGAAGCTAACCATTTGAAATGGCGATTTGGCGCACCAGTTTCGAGGAATCTTCCCTTTGCTCCCTACCTGTGCACGCGTTGGTGGCGGTTCGAAACATATTTCTTACAAGCGCCCTTTTAGTGGGTGAGGGATGAAAGGAGAGGTAATGATCCAGTATATCCTTACTGTTTGGCTTTCGATACCATTTTGTGATGTAGCCGTTTTCGGATAGGTTGACTTGAACGTTTAGGAATGGAAGCCAGTTTTCTTTCGGTTTCTCACGGATGAATTTTATGTACTCTGATTGTTTGTTCAATAACTCAAAACATTTATCCATCTCCTCTTCTGTGGAGCAGATGACAAAGCAATCATCTATATAAGTACAGTAGAGTAATGGCCCTAGATCGATTACTGGTGCTTCCACTTTAGACATGAAGGCAACGGCAAGGGTTGGCGCCAGTCGCTGTCCCATTGCCAACCCTCTAATTTGCGCGTAATGTTTCCCTGACCATCTGAAGAACTAACAGTTTAAACAGCCTTTTAAAAGAACCATTAGCTGCTGAATCGAAAAGCCATACATGTTAATTCCTGCTTCGTGCTGCTCCAGAAGCTCGCAGATGACTTGCATTGCCGAGTCGTTCGACACGTTAGTGTAAAGGGCAGTGACGTCGAACGACTCCATAACGTATGTGCTTTTGGAACGTGCGTCACGCAGACGATCTAGGAGCATTTGGGTGTTCGTGAGATGGGCTGAAATGTGTTTAAGCAACTTGTTGAGGATTAGATTTATGAACCAAGCAATTCTATCCGAAGGCCCGTCTACACAACTGATGATGGGTTTAACTTTAAATTTGGAGGGGTCAGTAGACGCCAGGTCATCAGCAGATATTAACTTATGCGTCTCGATAAGTAAGTATAAGACGGGACATGTCGGCACTTCGACTTTAGGACGCGAAATGTTCGCTGGTTTTAAACATGCCGCGCTAGCCGTTTTGACCCATTCGTTGTTCAGTTTTCGATCTTGACTTTTGAATTCCTTTCAATTGATGCGTGGCAAAGAAATGCGTCTTTAAGGTGTTTTTCCGTTATATCGACATCTAGCTGGCGAAGAATTACTACAAACTCTCCACTCTCATCACTAACTGATAGCCTAATTGTTTTTGACTTTATTAGCTCTCGAACTTGTCGCAAACCAGATTTTTGCGCAGCTGTGAGGTTCGAACTAAACTTTTTCGCGCGGTAATGGTTAAGGACTTAGAGAGTTTCGCTCCAATATGCGAAATTTTATATCGACTTCGTCGTTTGGGTCTTGCTGTCTAAAGAACAGCAAAGGAAGTGCAAGTAGTGGTGGTGCCCCTACTTTTCGTTGTTCTTTTCTATTTCGTGTCTCTATTCTAGCGTTGCTGCGGAGTCGATCTTGGATCTCGCACAGGCTACACCCGATCCTACGCAAGGTTTCTTTAGGAATGGGTTGCGCTGATGAGAAACTTGTACTCAATTCTGATAGCGACCGCGCTTCATCGGGCAGAGTTATGCCTCCTAACACGGCTCGCAACCACCTACATGACCGTCTATGTATAACGAAAAACTGCATAATTTGCCCGTAAAGACGGTGATTGCATGAGCTCGGCAGCAAAGGAAGTGCAAGTAGTGGTGGTGCCCCTACTTTTCGTTGTTCTTTTCTATTTCGTGTCTCTATTCTAGCGTTGCTGCGGAGTCGATCTTGGATCTCGCACAGGCTACACCCGATCCTACGCAAGGTTTCTTTAGGAATGGGTTGCGCTGATGAGAAACTTGTACTCAATTCTGATAGCGACCGCGCTTCATCGGGCAGAGTTATGCCTCCTAACACGGCTCGCAACCACCTACATGACCGTCTATGTATAACGAAAAACTGCATAATTTGCCCGTAAAGACGGTGATTGCATGAGCTCGGGTACAGCCTTTCTGATCTCTTGTAAAGCATACGGGGACGAATACGTTGGCGAAACGGGTTGACCGCTCTGCGTCCGCATAAAAGAACACCTAGTCGGTAAATCTAAATTAAAACCAAACACTCCATCAGGTGCGCATAGGATGCAGCAACATAATGGAGAAGATTTTGAAGTAGGAGTCACTATCCTTACGCACGAGTCAAAAACATCAGTGCGTAAAACTCTTGAAGCATTTTGGATCAATTCCAAATATCCAAAAATGAACCGCAAGGAGGAGTGTCTTGTCATCACTCGTGACTTGACGCCATAAAAGCTCTAAAAGGATAAAGCTCTCGGCGTTGATCAATCCCTGAGGGATGCGCCATGCATTCGACTTCATTAAGCATCGTTAGAGGTGATTGAATGCATATCTGGCCTTTACAATGACTCGCGGTGGCCGGCCGATGTATCGAGCCAGTGCTGCTATCCTCCCAGACAAGTCTGGTACCAATTTGCCGACCCCAGAGGGATGGAAGGCTTGGTGGGCCATGGGCGCATTTCACGTGCGCGCCATAGCTCACGCTAATCCAATGACCTGACACAGGCACAGTCCTCGCCCATGTGTTACTCTGTGGGCCTCTTTCCACCAACTAACTTAGATACTTACAACAAATAAACGGTAGGTGTTTAAATGAAGCTCTTTCTTATGCGAATACAAATTGAGTTAAGTTTCATCTGCTGGGGTTATGAAAGTGTTTGGTTGAGTAGATCGCATCTCAATTTGGCCTTTCCAGGCTCTGAAGAAGGCAAAACCGCCGAAACGTCAGCTACTGTGTCCTAATAAATTCTATAATAACAATCTCGTGTCTGCTTATAAACAGTGAATAAAAACTATTGAAATTTACATCTTTCTAACAACGAAAAGAAGGCTTACATCAGTAGCGAAAGTTTTCAACTTTTGGGAGTGATGAAGATACTGAACGCCGTATGCGTTGTGGGAGTGGACCACTGTGCATCCGCATAAAAGTACACCTAGCCAGTAAATTTGATGTTCCACCAAATCCCTACTAGTTGCGCATAGGTCACAGAGACATAACGGAAGGTCACTGTTCTCGCAGAGAAATACAGAATATCAATGCGTAAAACTTTTAAATCGTCCTGGATAAATTGCAAAAATCCAAAACTGAACCGCAAAGAGAATTGCTTTACTATCACGTTCGACGTTGCGCCATTCCACAGACTCCTTCCTTCCCTCCTAGTTCTTTGAGGTGAACCAAGCACATTCCTCGCCCATGCCCTCGACTGTACGGATAGCCTCCACCAAAGAACTGGATGATATGCAAAGAACAAAACGGTGAGTGCTTAAAAGAAGATGCTTATTATACAAATTATATTATTAGCTTTATTTGCAGAGGTTATGAAAGGATTCGGCTAAGTAGACTACGTGTCAATTTGACCATTCCAAGCTGTGAAGAAAACGAACCCGGCACAACTTCAGCTATTCTGAATGAGTAAATGGTGTAATAACAACCTCACGTTTGCTTATCGAAAATCGAAGTGAATTAAACAATCATTTCATAAATTAGATTGACGACAGTGCTAGAAAGTCCAAGAGTTTTATAAAGGTACGATATGTCGGAGAGACCACGGATCTCCCTCATATGAGGGATCTCGAGCCGGTTGGTCGCGAGGCTACGTGGCGCGTTCCCAGGTGGCCGATAATGGTTAATCGCAAACCAAAAGCGACCCTGGCTTCCCTGAGACGCAGGTGGATCCAGAGGATGGACTCCCTTTCTGCTGGGCCGATTTGGCACATACTTTCTGTATTTGCTAGGCGTATTCATGCATGCGAGTGTAGATGCGTTCTCGCTTTATGCGGATTGTATTCTACGAGTCAATTCGGTCAAAAGCCTACAATCAAGTGACAGGGTATGGGAGGTGGTTAGGAGTCGTCTCCAACAAATAAGTTCCATGTCCACTCCGGGAGAGCTTGGCAAGCTACTCGGGAGTAAACCCAGCCTCCACGTTCAGATCCCAATAAGCTATACGTGGGTATCAAAATGCTGAACACAGCAAAAAAAAACGAGCGTCATTCTGCTTACCGCGAAAGAGCCCCAATTTCGCAGCGTGTGGAAGGACGAGTACGAAAAGGCTGCTAATATCTCAGGGACAATGGAAGTTGCCTGGATCACGAAAAACTATAGTGACGATCTGTACCTACAACGCACATACACTTGCATCCGAGTCCTCGATAGAGGACTTGCTCAGGCAAGCAAGAAGAATAAGGTACGACGTCATTGGCCTGGCCAAGAGAAGACGACGTCACCCATTCAACGCCGTCTATGACACCGGGGAAGAACTGTTTCTCGGAATTCGTCGTCTTCTCTCTCAGAAATCGCGAGGTTGTTAAACAGCATATGTTTACTTTCATACAATAACATACATACAACACAGTCGTACCTGACATTTCAACAGAATCGCCTTCTTTCCATTTCGCCTTCGCCTTCAAGCCATGTCGCGCGATTCTTCCTTTAGTTCCCTACTTGTGCACACAGAGGTGGCTGTTTGAAACATGTTTCTCACAAGCGCCCTCTTTGTGTGTTCAGTCAGAGTACATCAAGTTCACCCGGAAAAAACCGAAAGACGAATGGCTCCCGTTTTTAAACGTTTAAATGAACTTATCGAGTAGCGGTTCGAGTCAAAAACATCAGTGCGTAAAACTCTTGAAGCATTTTGGATCAATTCCAAATATCCAAAAATGAACCGCAAGGAGGAGTGTCTTGTCATCACTCGTGACTTGACGCCATAAAAGCTCTAAAAGGATAAAGCTCTCGGCGTTGATCAATCCCTGAGGGATGCGCCATGCATTCGACTTCATTAAGCATCGTTAGAGGTGATTGAATGCATATCTGGCCTTTACAATGACTCGCGGTGGCCGGCCGATGTATCGAGCCAGTGCTGCTATCCTCCCAGACAAGTCTGGTACCAATTTGCCGACCCCAGAGGGATGGAAGGCTTGGTGGGCCATGGGCGCATTTCACGTGCGCGCCATAGCTCACGCTAATCCAATGACCTGACACAGGCACAGTCCTCGCCCATGTGTTACTCTGTGGGCCTCTTTCCACCAACTAACTTAGATACTTACAACAAATAAACGGTAGGTGTTTAAATGAAGCTCTTTCTTATGCGAATACAAATTGAGTTAAGTTTCATCTGCTGGGGTTATGAAAGTGTTTGGTTGAGTAGATCGCATCTCAATTTGGCCTTTCCAGGCTCTGAAGAAGGCAAAACCGCCGAAACGTCAGCTACTGTGTCCTAATAAATTCTATAATAACAATCTCGTGTCTGCTTATAAACAGTGAATAAAAACTATTGAAATTTACATCTTTCTAACAACGAAAAGAAGGCTTACATCAGTAGCGAAAGTTTTCAACTTTTGGGAGTGATGAAGATACTGAACGCCGTATGCGTTGTGGGAGTGGACCACGGTTGAGTAGATCGCATCTCAATTTGGCCTTTCCAGGCTCTGAAGAAGGCAAAACCGCCGAAACGTCAGCTACTGTGTCCTAATAAATTCTATAATAACAATCTCGTGTCTGCTTATAAACAGTGAATAAAAACTATTGAAATTTACATCTTTCTAACAACGAAAAGAAGGCTTACATCAGTAGCGAAAGTTTTCAACTTTTGGGAGTGATGAAGATACTGAACGCCGTATGCGTTGTGGGAGTGGACCACTGTGCATCCGCATAAAAGTACACCTAGCCAGTAAATTTGATGTTCCACCAAATCCCTACTAGTTGCGCATAGGTCACAGAGACATAACGGAAGGTCACTGTTCTCGCAGAGAAATACAGAATATCAATGCGTAAAACTTTTAAATCGTCCTGGATAAATTGCAAAAATCCAAAACTGAACCGCAAAGAGAATTGCTTTACTATCACGTTCGACGTTGCGCCATTCCACAGACTCCTTCCTTCCCTCCTAGTTCTTTGAGGTGAACCAAGCACATTCCTCGCCCATGCCCTCGACTGTACGGATAGCCTCCACCAAAGAACTGGATGATATGCAAAGAACAAAACGGTGAGTGCTTAAAAGAAGATGCTTATTATACAAATTATATTATTAGCTTTATTTGCAGAGGTTATGAAAGGATTCGGCTAAGTAGACTACGTGTCAATTTGACCATTCCAAGCTGTGAAGAAAACGAACCCGGCACAACTTCAGCTATTCTGAATGAGTAAATGGTGTAATAACAACCTCACGTTTGCTTATCGAAAATCGAAGTGAATTAAACAATCATTTCATAAATTAGATTGACGACAGTGCTAGAAAGTCCAAGAGTTTTATAAAGGTACGATATGTCGGAGAGACCACGGATCTCCCTCATATGAGGGATCTCGAGCCGGTTGGTCGCGAGGCTACGTGGCGCGTTCCCAGGTGGCCGATAATGGTTAATCGCAAACCAAAAGCGACCCTGGCTTCCCTGAGACGCAGGTGGATCCAGAGGATGGACTCCCTTTCTGCTGGGCCGATTTGGCACATACTTTCTGTATTTGCTAGGCGTATTCATGCATGCGAGTGTAGATGCGTTCTCGCTTTATGCGGATTGTATTCTACGAGTCAATTCGGTCAAAAGCCTACAATCAAGTGACAGGGTATGGGAGGTGGTTAGGAGTCGTCTCCAACAAATAAGTTCCATGTCCACTCCGGGAGAGCTTGGCAAGCTACTCGGGAGTAAACCCAGCCTCCACGTTCAGATCCCAATAAGCTATACGTGGGTATCAAAATGCTGAACACAGCAAAAAAAAACGAGCGTCATTCTGCTTACCGCGAAAGAGCCCCAATTTCGCAGCGTGTGGAAGGACGAGTACGAAAAGGCTGCTAATATCTCAGGGACAATGGAAGTTGCCTGGATCACGAAAAACTATAGTGACGATCTGTACCTACAACGCACATACACTTGCATCCGAGTCCTCGATAGAGGACTTGCTCAGGCAAGCAAGAATGATAAGGTACGACGTCATCGGCCTGGCCGAGAGAAGACGACGTCACCCATTCAACGCCGTCTATGACACCGGGGAAGAACTGTTTCTCGGAATTCGTCGTCTTCTCTCTCAGAAATCGCGAGGTTGTTAAACAGCATATGTTTACTTTCATACAATAACATACATACAACACAGTCGTACCTGACATTTCAACAGAATCGCCTTCTTTCCATTTCGCCTTCGCCTTCAAGCCATGTCGCGCGATTCTTCCTTTAGTTCCCTACTTGTGCACACAGAGGTGGCTGTTTGAAACATGTTTCTCACAAGCGCCCTCTTTGTGTGTTCAGTCAGAGTACATCAAGTTCACCCGGAAAAAACCGAAAGACGAATGGCTCCCGTTTTTAAACGTTTAAATGAACTTATCGAGTAGCGGTTACGTGCCAAAGTGGTTTCAAAAACCAAGTAGCAAAAACATCCTGGTTCATTTCCTTCATTCCCACCCTTCACACACAAAAAGGACGCTTGTGAAAAACATGTTTCTTGCAGCCACCTCTGTGTGCACAAGTAAGGAATTAAAGGAAGAATCGCGCTACTTGGCTCGGCAAATAGCCATCTCCAATGGCTACGAAATTGTAACCCCACGTGATAAGTTTCGAGGAAGAGCGACGCTCCAAAAGGAACGCTTTGGCCAAAACAAAGCCCCGTTTATCTTGGCCTTCATTAGCGATGAAATAAGTGCAGCGATGAAGCGATGCATAAGAAGGGCAGATCTAGAGGAATCGGTAGCGATAAATGAAATACCACCGAATACTCTTCGTCGTCAGTTAGTTCGTAACCGCCTATATGACCGTCTATGTGAAACACAAAATTGCGCAATCTGCCTTTATGGCAGGGACGGTGAGTGCATGAGTTCAGGTACGATGTACCTGATCTCTCGTGGTACTCGCGGAGACGAATATATTGGCGAAACGGGCAGAGCTTTATGTATCCGCATAAAAGAACACCTAGATGGCAAACGAAAAGCAGGACAAGGCACGCCACTAGGGACGCATAGGATACAAAAGCATAGTGGAGACGATTTTGATATAAAAGTCACTATCCTCGCACGGGATACGAAAACACCAACGCGCAAACTCCTCGAGACTTTTTGGATAAATGCCAAAAATCCTACCATGAATAGCACAGGGGGGAATGCCTCGAGATTACGCGGGATTTTGCCTCTTACCTTCGCATCGATCGTTGATTGGGAGTGCTGCAGTCGTCAGCCATATACGACTCTGAGCGGCTGTTCTTCCTCGGTGAAGGACAGATGAAAAAAGCGGTGGGTTTTTTCGAGAAGCCGTAGATCTTGTAATTATCGGTCAGATTTTCATCTTCCTGTTTGTGCTGTTAAAGTGTTTGACTTAGTGAGCTGCGTATTAGTGTACCCTTCCAGGCTCTGAAGAAAGCGATTCTGCCGAAACGTCAGCTACGATTGTGTTGTATGTGTGTTATTGTATGGAAGTAAACGAATGCTGTTTGACAACCTGGCGATTGCTGAGAGAGAAAACGACGAATTCATAATGCAATGCCAACGTCAATAGAAAGTCGATCTTGGGTACTATTACAAGATGTTTCTCGGAACATGCAACAGTAGACGCGTAGGCGGTGTCGGCGTTCTCGTCAACACGAGTTTGTCCATGAACATCGATTCATTGGAACAGCTTACAACCCGCATCGGACGTTTACGATTAAAAAGATGTGGATCAACACCGGCTTTGACAATCTTCGTCGTTTACGCGCCGACATCAGACTATGACGAATAAGAACTGCCTCTTTAACAGAGAAGACCATGCATTCTTCAAGGTTATCATTGGAGATTATTGAAGGTTACCATCGAAGTATATGGAAGGCGGTTAGGAGTCGCCTCCAACAAATAAGCCCTATGTCCACTTTGGGAGAGCCTGGCAAGCTACCCGTGAGTATAACCAGCCCACCTTCAGAGCCCAGCAAGCTATACGTGGGTATCAAAATGCTAAGCACAGTAAAAAAAAAACCGGGCCTCATTCCCCTTATCTCGAAAGAGCCCTCAATTTCGTAGCGTTGGGAAGGACGAGTACGAAGAAGCTAAGTACGATAGAAGTGCCTGCGGCCCGATGGCCTAACTACTTGGTGGGAATCGAGAACTAATATTATTATGCTTATGAGGCTCAAAGGAAAAATTTGACTACTCTTTCAAAAAGCGAGGAAGTTTAAATTGTTTTCTAGCCTATAGTTGATCATCCGCTGGAGAATAGGCAATTTGGAATCGCTTCCTCATCAATGACTACCATTTTCTGTAGACTAGTGCAGCACATTCTCAAATATCTTCTTTTGAACTTTCGCATTCCTATTCGTGTGGCTTCACCATCCACCCATCCAAGTGTTTGCATCGACAAAATCGTCACAAACAGCTATGCATGCAAATTAAAACATAGGGATGCTTATCATTTTTAAAATGTTGGCTCATTAATAACCCACAACTCATCGCTGCAGGGAATCATTCTCGAACAGACACTGTTGGCGAAAACTCGTGAATTAGAGCAATTCAAAGTGTTGTTCATAAACGTTACTCGTGGTTGTTTCACTCTATTCATCACTGACCAGTCAAATCAGCGTATTATCATTTCCATATGAACTTATTCACAGCCTGTGCAAGTAGCAGGCAAGATGTTGATTTACTTCAAAGATAGGGTAGAATTCACCAGTGAGAACGCCTGTACAGATGTCATGTAGATGTCTAAGCTAGAGAGTAAGACTTAGCTTGAGTACTATATGACAGATAATATTTCAAGGAAATGACGGAAGCTAGAGGCACCACTCTTGACCAAGTGATAGTGGAAGTGTCGACACCCATTGATATTCGTCACCAACACCAGGTCCGTCCGACCACTGAATGCCAATTAACCATGTATTTCTTGCTACTGTAATCGAGATGTTATGACCACAGACTACGAGAGGCGGTAACTTTGGTGAAAATATTTCTTCGAGTGAGCAGCATTTGACTGAACAATTCTATTCTGTTTAATATTTAAGCAACAATTGATAACAACCACCAAAAACGGAAGCTGTGCATAAATAATTTTGTGGGAGATCTCTTCGATAGTTCAGAAAGAGCGAAAAATTTCACGCTTTTCAGATAATCAGTGGTTTTCATTACTTCGAAATCAAAGCAAAGTTTTAACTTTCACTTTCCGCCATAGCTTTCCATGGTATGGTGCGTACTGGGTTCAGTGCAGATTTGTGCTCTTCAGATCCTTTCCGTTAAGGGATTTCTGATTTTACGACAGAGCAAAAAGTGGCTAAGTGGGAGACAGGGTAAGAAGTTCGTTTGGTGTGTTGGAAAGCATGTAAGCTTTCCAGCAAGGATGAACGCTGCTTTAAAGTCCTCTTGAGGCATGAAGCTTTATTCCGCATCTTAGTATCGCATTTCAAAGAGAAGTTAGAGAAGTTCTGGAATTCTAAGCATGTTATTTTAATCTCGGCAACGTGAACTGCAGCTAAGGGAATCATATCTTGTAGACAATCGGTATTTAATAATGTTTACACCTATACACAGCTAGATAGCCTAACTTTTCATGTCATGCAAGCTGTAACACTCCTCCTCTACCTATTGAAACTCACCTCCTCGAGTTTCCTCTATAGAATCACAATGAATTTTGGTCGAGAATGTTGCTCCCTGAAATCTCGAGCTAACCATGCTAGGGCATTCTCAGGGATTGACTTAATTAGCTGTCAGCCCTTGTGGAATGGGGTGAGGTTCGTTAATTTCTCAGTGGAATTCTCTTACTGATGACAGCGATTTCTGAATTAATTCCATGACTACACCAGTGGCCGGTCAATGACGAAATGACAAATAGCATGCTATCTAGAGCAGTACTATTTTTGGCTACATTCACAACTTGGAATATTATGAAGCGTTTTGAGTGACAGAATGCTTTATTACCTTGCTGTTTGATCTCAAGCACGTTCAGGCTTGTAACCTAGCTACCATTAAAAAGTCTGCTTTGGATTATAACCTTCTTTCTTGGAAAATGAGTTTCCATGATGCTTCTCTCACGCCAAGCAGTTTTTACTTAGAAAAAAGAAAGGAAGAAAGAAAAAAAGTGGATTGATAAGTGCATAACCATTACTATTCATTAATGCTGTTACAAAGTATTCTTTATATTACAGAGAAAAACCCAGTTGCTAAGGTATCGAGTAAGCCAAGATCATTCAAAACTATGAAATCGAGTATATTTTCTTTGCTAGTCAGTTTATTAAACGAAAACCTAGAGCATTATTGTAAAAAGTAAAGGCACAAAGCAATACAACCGCGTGAGATGTGGGAAACAAAGCCCATAACCATTACTATTCATTAATGCTGTTACGAAGTATTCTAAAGGCACAAAGCAATACAACCGCGTGAGATGTGGGAAACAAAGCTTTATTCGATTTTATTACTTGGGCGCTGAAATTGTAACTAACGAATAAGAGGAAAATTTTTACGTCGGGATCGAAGTTCATGGTTTTTCATAGAAGTATCAGCAGTGGTTTTCTTCAGTTATGCTGGAACGCGTAGCACAAAATGCCGTTGCTTTCCACTTGGCAGTACGTCTGACTACGTGACACATAGGTGAAGTCATCCTTGGAGCAGAACACAGAAATAAATCCTTAAAAATACGATTGCCCTAATTTTTGCAAACGTTCATAATTCATCTAACCTTGGAGATCTTTCTCAGCAATCCGTTGTATGAATCGTTTTGCTAGTGACGGCGTTCGGTACGATATCTGTAGGAACACTATTTAATTTCCAACCACTTGTAGAAATTATGATTCAAATTAACCGTAGCCATCGATAAAATTGTTTTAAAAAATCGGACAAAAAATTACTCTTGCCTAAATAGTTTTCTCGATTTTGCTCTGCTTTTGCTTCACCAAATTCTCCATTTCTTCAAAAATAAAGCTTTAGGGACAAAGGATAAAGCTCTCGGCGTTGATCAATCCCTGAGGAATGCGTCATGCATTCGACTTCATTAAGTATCGTTGGAGGTGAATGAATGCATATCTGGCCATTATTGGAGATCTTTCTCAGCAATCCGTTGTATGAATCGTTTTGCTAGTGACGGCGTTCGGTACGATATCTGTAGGAACACTATTTAATTTCCAACCACTTGTAGAAATTATGATTCAAATTAACCGTAGCCATCGATAAAATTGTTTTAAAAAATCGGACAAAAAATTACTCTTGCCTAAATAGTTTTCTCGATTTTGCTCTGGTTTTGCTTCACCAAATTCTCCATTTCTTCAAAAATAAAGCCTTAGGGAGAAAGGATAAAGCTCTCGGCGTTGATCAATCCCTGAGGAATGCGTCATGCATTCGACTTCATTAAGTATCGTTGGAGGTGAATGAATGCATATC
>MQTX01000144.1:0-10505 GCA_009735665.1 Angiostrongylus cantonensis | reverse complement strand
GCTTGGTGAGCCATAGGCGCAGGGATCGATTTCACGAGTGTGTCGCAGTGGCGCCTCCAACCACTGGGCCACACACACACCCTTAAAATTACTGCATAGCAAAAATAAACGGTACTCTTCAAAATATTTAGCTTAGCGTTATCAGTTCTGAAAGAAAGAACGGATCATGTCGGCTTACAAAATGTTAACTCGGGCTTCGTGATGTTAATGTACCAGCACACTACTTAGCAAAGAATGGTTCCTTCAAAAAAAAAAAACAGCTTAAATGGAGAATTATTGAATTTTCACCCTTTCCATGATTTCTTTCAATTTTTTGCTTGTGCATCGAGTATCACTCAAGGATGTCTCGCTTATTCCATTGGTTGCGCTCGATTTTGTTGATCGGACGGTCTTTGCTGATTTCGCGAAAATCTGGAAATTTGCTGTAAATTCGTATTTCAGTGGAATCTTCTACATGCAGAATGTAATCGTCATGATTTAAAAAAAACGTTTCAAATTTCTAACGATATGCCTCCCCGTCTGCCATGAGGTCCACATACTGCAGAGCAACGACCGCAACAGTCATTGAGTGGCGTGTGGTATCGAGGCGCTTGACCTATGGCTGTAAAACTCTCTACAGATACCGTGGTCGCTTGTAAGTCACTCTAATGCTCACCTTACACAAAATGTTACAATTTTTTGTATTAAGTATGCTTCTAAACATTGCGATGATTGCTTTTAAAGTTTTTGTTTTTTTTTTAAAATAAATCTGCAAGAAATACTAAGGACCTATGAGTGAATTCTACGAAACAGCGAACGGAAAATTGAACGTCTTTCTCTAACGTCAAACCCTGCGGTCTTGTTATCTATATACAACAATCCATTGACAATGAGATTCTTAACTAGAACGTAATAATGTTAATGACGACGAACATAGCAGTGGCCGCCGCGATAGAGGTGAAGGAGCGATGGCATAAGAGGGTGTTGGAGCGTATGGCATCATATACCCTCTTGGCATATAGGGAGCAGGACGATAGTATTGAGGCTGAACCACATCACATCCTGAAAATTCCTTTGCTCACTGAATTAGAGAAAACTTTTAAAATACATTATTTCATGTTTACAGATGTGAAATTTCTATTCGCTCAGAAACAGCCACTGTGAAAGTGGCCTTTAGAGCTTTCGTTTTCAGCTTACATTAATCAAGCATTGATAAAGCATAACATTGGAATAGTATTAGTTTTACTTCCGTCGTTCTACCGGACAGGCTAATAAATTCCATAGATGACGAAGGCGTTCCACTGTGACATTAGAAGACTGAAATTCTGTGCAAATGTTAAGGGTTAAACCCAGAATACAATTAGTTTGAACGTTGCTTGTGTCGTTTCGGTAAACAGAGAGAAATAACCAAGGCTGAGCAGACTGCTAACCATATTATGGTTCTACATTGGTTAGAAAACTCGCGTATGAAATTCCACCTTAGAGTCCACATGTCTTCCATAACGAGCTGAGGTAAAATTACCTTTCATTTTTTTTTGTTAGAATTTAGCGCTCGTCATTTTGTGAGGTCCGTAGTGGAAGTGAGAAAGGAAGTGAAAGATGGTATGCATTGGGAGATTATATTGCATCAACGAGGTGAATGAAGAGCAACACCCTATTTTAAAGCAGTTATAATTTCTTTCCGCGTAATTTATTTAGTTTTTACTGCAATATTATTGTATTTAGTACATGTTTATTGAAATATTTTCCCCAAATTTTTACGTATCTTTCCTAATTTAGGCAATCCCAATCCATGCTGCTGTTTTGCCCGATTAATTTATTTGGAATATGGAAGCACTACAAACATGGCTGGGGGTCTTACCTTGCAGGAGCATGGGTGGCTAGCGAAACCATGCGGAGTTTGGAGATCCGTTGCTGAATGTAAAGATGATGGGAGACCATTAAAGAAATGCATGGTCAAGTTGATGTACAGACGATCAGTAAATGTAACTGTATGGCGTGGAATAACTTCGGAAACGACTGAAAATTCTTTCATCCTTCGCGATACATTGAGTGTAGGAAGGCACCTCAACATGTGAGAGATAAAATCTAGCCGTTTATCAGTAATTGGGAGAGTTCTGAGGATTTGACTTCCACGAAAGATGGCGCTTCTACACATTTTGCTGCTGTTTTTCATGAATGGCTTGATGTCTACTTCTCTGGAAAATTTGTGGGCCGCTGTAGTCCTCCTGAGTGCCTATCCAGAGACTTTGAGTTAACACGCTGCGATTTTTTTACTCTGCGATGGGTTGAAGGGTAGGTCTACTCTAGCAAAACAACGGCTTTGAAAAGGCTTCAAAAAATAATGTGATAAGCTATGTCTTTCATTCTACAACAGTTCTTGGTAAAATCAATTTATCTGATCCCCAGAGGCTTGAGAGTGGAGAGTGTTGGTACCCTTGTCGAATTTTAGACAAGACACTAGGCTACAGCATGACTTCTCATATTCATTTCTTCTAAAATTGTAGATAACAAGTAAATCATAAAAATTTTGAAATAAGGAGGTGCTTTTCAATCAGTGGGGTTCTCCTTTCTACACTGCATGAGGTATCTCATTCGTCCATAAAAGAATTACCCATGTGATTTCCACGATTGCTCTATCCAGAAATCTAACGCGTCTTAGTGCGAGACATAAGCGATAGTGAAAATCCGTGTTTCTTTTCGGTTGATATGTAGCTGTGAAATGTAATCGTTTTAGTTTAGTATATAATTACCAAGTGATGGCAGAACTGGAAGTGGTCTATACGACATTGGAGGCTGTGGGTATGGACGATAAGGCATTTCGCGAATGTATGTCGATGAGGGCTTGATTGGAGTCTGTAAAACGTCAGATAGCTACAGTAGGAAATTTCATAGCTCGTGAAACTTCACCATGCATAAGTGGGTTTGAGAAAAAGACGACAAAAAGCAATAAGTATATTGAGACTTCATCTCTATTCCTTACAGATCGACTGAGAAAAAATGAGTACAAAAAGTTGAAAATGATCAATTTTTTAGCCTGAACATCTTCAGGATGAAGAAGTGGATGAGATTTCTTGAACATCGAGCAGCATTTTAAACTTTGATTCAAATAGCATTGGATGAACATTGAAAACTATTATAAAGCTGCCCTTATTAACCTCGTACACAGCTGCCGTTCCTTCTGCAGAACTCGGCTTTAAGTCGATAGGTCTCTTCTCGTAATCTTCATACTCCTAAATTATGTTATTATTTATTCAAAGTTCGCAATGTCTTCTGGAAAAAGTACCGTTGATTTGGGTGGAAGCGAAACCGTTGCAATTTCTCTTGTAGCACTCGGTAAGACCTCGATTGGTGGTCGTGCGTAGGGGGTCACTAAACATTTATGAGTATGAAAAACTGCAGTTTTTATCAATGAGTTGGGCAGGAAGAGCCTAGAATGCTCTGAAAAATGACACCTTTACATGTTCTTAAAGCTAATCTGTCCAAAAGCGCTCCTATAAGTAAAGGAAAAAAATTCCGGGTACTAAGTCTATTTTTTCAAGTATAAACGTAAAAAGTTTATCGAACTCGGTAGTTTAGAAGTCGTTTATTTAGTTCAAAATAAAATAAATATCTTAATAATCCAACTTTCTATAAAGTTCGGCATAGATAGTTGATATATTTATTTATATGATCTTAAAAACTGGTCTCGTTGAGCCATTGTGAGGTTGGTGTAGGTCTTTGTTGTTGTTGTCGTCGTTATTTGTGTTGTTGATCGATGGCTGACGCTTCGGTGATTTTTTCGCCTTTCTCAGAGCCGTGCTGTTACGACTTGGATTCCAAGTGGAAACGTCAGCCATAGATCAACAACACAAACAGCAACGACAATAACAACGACAACGACAACCAACACCTATATCAACCTCGCATCAGCTTAGGAAGATCAGTTTATAAGATCATATAAATAGATCATATAGAGATATCATATCATATAGACAGTTTTTTAAAAACCTGGATTTTGCAAAGGAGCATGTTAGTGAAGACGGCTTAAAGTTTGCGCATTCAAATTAGACAAGCTCAGTTCCTTCTTGGCAAATATCTCACATGGAAAATTCATGAAGGTGACAAAAGAAGTTCGGAGAACATGTTATGTTGGGAAAAATGTTGGATGTTTTTTTTTTGGCTTGGATAAAAATCATGGACATGGTATGTAAGAAAAACACACTCTTGTAGTCGTAACCTGATGGTTGTGGTTGAGGTAACTGCTGAAGTATGTGTTGTGGGAAGGGCTGCTGAATTGGTTGCACGTAACCACCAGTTTCAAAAGCAGAAGACCCATGGCTACCGCCGCCTCCAACGCACTCCCTCGAATAGCACTGTGCATTCAGAGGGACAGTCACAGCGAACAACAGCGACATCACGCTCATTTCTGAAAGATCAATCTCGTAACAAGGCCCACATTCACACTTATGCCTTTAGCAATAACAGCATTTAAAACAGAATATAATATAAATATAGATCGATTAGAGAGTTCAAATGAATTCAGAGTAGATCTGCAAGTCATTATTGACGTCTACTACGCCGGAAAGTGACAGTAAAATAAAGCCTGTCAGTCTAATAAACTATCATTGTCTTTGCTTCCTAGTTGTTCGCTATATCCTTCTTCATATGGAAGAGGAAGTAGTACATGGCTATAGATATGCATTCCATTATTTACAATTTAAACAAGGACGCAGTGGTCCATTCCTGATACTTCGAACGTTGGTCTGTTGTTTTTTTCTAATAATATTGCATATTAGATTATGCAAAAACCTTCGAATCTATTTATCCTATCATTTCTGAAAGATCAGTCTCGTAACAAGGCCCACATTCACACTTATGCTTTAGCAATAACAGCATTTAAAACAGAATATAATATAAATATAGATCGATTAGAGAGTTCAAATGAATTCAGAGTAGATCTGCAAGTCATTATTGACGTCTACTACGCCGGAAAGTGACAGTAAAATAAAGCCTGTCAGTCTAATAAACTATCATTGTCTTTGCTTCCTAGTTGTTCGCTATATCCTTCTTCATATGGAAGAGGAAGTAGTACATGGCTATAGATATGCATTCCATTATTTACAATTTAAACAAGGACGCAGTGGTCCATTCCTGATACTTCGAACGTTGGTCTGTTGTTTTTTTCTAATAATATTGCATATTAGATTATGCAAAAACCTTCGAATCTATTTATCCTTGTGATTATCGTCAAGAATATCAACCTACTCTTAATGGCCCGCCGCCTTGTAATGGCTCAAAGGTGTTCGTGATGGTGAAATCGCAGATAAACAGAGTTCATCACTATTTCACGGTTCCAAATCCGAGCATTTTGACATTTACATCTGGAGGGCCAGATGTGGAGAAAACCCATGCTACCGCACGATTCGCTCAACCATATTTGGTTGCTCGTCGTCAAAAACAGTATAAATAAAGGGTCTTCGACCAGAAAGTACGGTTCTCTTCGTGTCTTTCAAGGAAGGGATACTCACTGAACGCTTCTGAAACTGGAAACGGACGGCTGCACATGCCGGTAAAGTCGGCTCGAGCTGAATTATGATCAGCGAGATTGAGGCCCTCCAAATGAAGGACACATGTGGAACACAAAAGCAAATAAACTTTTTTGCAGAGCTAATTTGATATTTCACATTTTCCACTTCTTAAAAACAGAAAATCGCATGCAGAACATAAATTTCTTATGACTGAGTAGAAGTAAAAGAAACACGAAATAAAGAAGAAAGCGCACTGACTTGAGTTGCCATTTGATAATGATTAGTTTAATTTCTTTTTTGAAGAAGAACAATAGCAGATTTGTAATGACAAAATAATGTCCTTAGCTCTTCTTCGAACCGCGACGCTGAATCAGTGAGAAGCACTGCCAAACTACCGCTTAAACTACAGTGCTTTTAATGAAAATTCTTTTAGTATAATGGAATATTTTTTCGCATATTTATTTTGATAGGCTTGATATGGTCTCTCTTACTTCTAGCATTTTCAAAGACTGTACGCAATAGTGATCAGCTGGAAGTGGCTTGTTATCCGCTACTATCGGTCCTATATGGAAGGAGCTTCATCCTTTATCGGTGGCCTAAACAGTCACTGGAGCTAATTCCGCCTTGGTTAATTCTAGTCATAAAACGATCTAAAAACCGCCACCACTGACGACTGTTTTGCGAAGTCTTTTGAATGCCATCGCAAGAAAATCTAGACGAGAAGCTATGTCCAACTAGTGTTCAGCATGTCAATGAAAGCAGTAAGAAGACCGTTCTTCGAGTTGCGGCAGGTTTCCCTAATGAGCCTATGCTGGATAACGATTGAAAGAGGAGTTGACGCAGTGCTTGAGATCTTACAAAATTCGGCCGGTTAAACAAAGATAATTCAAACGAACGGAAACTTCACACACCGAAAATTAGCAAGACATTTACAATAATGACCCACGAAGTGAACGATAAAAAGGTTAGGCTGATATGGTCTCTCCTACTTCTAGCATTTTCAAAGACTTTGTATGCAATAGTGATCAGATGGAAGTGGCTTGTTATCCGCTACTATCGGTCCTATATGGAAGGAGCTTCATCCTTTATCGGTGGCCTAAACAGTCACTGGAGCTAATTCCGCCTTGGTTAATTCTAGTCATAAAACGATCTAAAAACCGCCACCACTGACGACTGTTTTGCGAAGTCTTTTGAATGCCATCGCAAGAAAATCTAGACGAGAAGCTATGTCCAACTAGTGTTCAGCATGTCAATGAAAGCAGTAAGAAGACCGTTCTTCGAGTTGCGGCAGGTTTCCCTAATGAGCCTATGCTGGATAACGATTGAAAGAGGAGTTGACGCAGTGCTTGAGATCTTACAAAATTCGGCCGGTTAAACAAAGATAATTCAAACGAACGGAAACTTCACACACCGAAAATTAGCAAGACATTTACAATAATGACCCACGAAGTGAACGATAAAAAGGTTAGGAAAGATTTTATCATGGATTTGCTCACTACCTGGTCTTCTAAACTACCAGGACTTTCAGTCAGTTGGAAAACTGAGTGCTGTAGTTATCAGGAATAATTCAAAAAAAAAGACGAGGTATTACATCAGAACACGTTAGCCAAAAGAGAGGCAAACATACTTACGCGTTTTTCTACGGCTTTATAGGGCTTAGAAGAACGAGCGTCGTTGGCAGGTGAGCAGCGACCTCGAACGGCTCTGCAAGGCCAGTTTTGGCGAGCGGCTTGTCACGGATATCTGCTGATCCGCCATTTCTAGAAGATGATCCTCGTGATCCTCGAGGAAGGGTTTCACGTATTGTACCTTTGAGAGGATAATTATTGACATGCTGCATGGTCGAAGGAAAGCACGCCGAAAATTACCAGATTTAGGAAGTGAAACCCAAACGATTAGGGTGGTGCGACAAAACCTGAAACAGCAATCCACTGAAGGCTTAAGCGAGTCAGTGTGGAAGACAAATCTGGTTAAAAACTGGCCATTTTCGTTGTAATTGGGATTTCATCGAGTACATTTGACTGAGTGCACGAAAGAATATTCTTCAAATGGAAATAAGTACAGAGGATTTTCTTGAATATCACAATGTGCTCCCATTATCACGATTTTCGCCGCACAATGACTTGTACGAGTAGAACTCGTTGCGTATGGACAACTATGATCACTGGCAGTCATCGAAACTACTATTTTGCCGTCGACTCTTCACCTTTCGTTCTATTTTTATTTTTTTCTTTATGGTTTATTTTCGTTAATGTTTAATTGCTACATCTTTGTCATCACCTCCTCTGCACTTCAGTACCATTTCTATGCCGCATACATTGGGAAATTCTTAATAAAATTTTATTTGATTCGGATACATTCATAGTCATTATTACCTTTTACATGAGAAGCATTACTTTTTATAATCGTTCTATTATGTTTACATACATAAATAAAAAACTTTGCTAGTGCCACACGGGACTTTTCTTGATTGGCAGTTACAATGCATGATATCTCAAACTTGGGTAATTAAACCGTTTATATACATATTAATTACACAACAACGCAATGAGATTATAAATGTATGTACATTATACAATTGTACAATATGGAGGCGGGTGTGACGTCGCTAATGACATGTACACATGACAGCACTAAACATGTTACAGTACTCTTATGCTGCTTACTAAGGCTGAGTTAAGGCATGAGGTTGGATAGAGATGATGAAGAACCATAGGTTAAGTGAGTGCGGCGGTGCATAGTGTATGGTGGAGCGCTTATGAGTTTAAACTCTCATAAAGCTTAAGAGAGAGTAATCTAATATAGCTGATGTTGCAAAAATGTACAACTTATGAATGAATACAATTATTCAGTTTAGCAGCATGAGAATAAGGGAGTATTACAAAAGATGTAGTTGTTCGCAGAGTTGCGGTGGCCAAGCACGAGTAATGATGCATTGGATATACAAGCATTAGATGCGAGCTGTAGAAAGATTGATGAAGAGAAACGATGGCGATGTCCACGTGTCGTCAGAAGGCAAATATCCGTGCTAAGAGGCATGGCTAGATCCGAGCGAGTGGCGTGGGTCGCTGGGTCGCATCACGGGTCGCAAGGTCTCGCTCCTAAGCAATGCGTCGTGCATGGTATTATTCCCGGTGGTGTCTGTAGGTTGTAGTTGCCGTATTTACTGGCGTGCCCGATGATTAGGATGGGATATGAATGTAAGGCAATCAGCACCATCAAAACACATAAAGAATACCGTTCCATTAGAGAGCGTTATTTTTCCATTAGATAATGTTTAGAGCTCTTTGTGGATGACGGTTGTAAGGCAGTGAGGTGCAAGAAAGAGGTGCTAGTATTTGCTCTGTGTGGTCGAGTGATGCGAAAAAAATTTAGTAAATGGATTCAAAGGAATACAACGTCCATGGTCACCTGCCCATTCCACGTATTTTTTAGCAAACAGGAGTTTTTCAAGGTTTTGCCAGTCATTTTATTACGTTTTCATTGCTTACGGCACATGAACGGTGTACGCATTGATGCATTTTAATGGTATCAGTAATACACTTTTATTCCATTTATTTAAAAATTTTGCCGAACATGTAGTAGAAATTAATGCAGACTAGCCAATCGACAGGTTACTGCTGTCATGCCTCAAATTTCTAAGCTAACTGACCCGAAAAATTCAATATCAATTTAACGTATTGTGCTGGAATACCTTAAAATGATGCCTCAAGTCAGTTATGGTGCTTGTAGGCTTAGATCATTCACCCAAGTTCACGAATCGTGATGGATGCATCGTGTTTTCTACCTGCTTCGTTTGGACAGTGACTGCGACACTGGGGGTGATTTATCTGGTGCATTTTAAGTTTTGTGATTTCGTTGCTTTCCCGATTACTAACTTTCTTCTACCGTCATATTTCATGCTCCACGTACTGGAAATCACACTATTTATTACTGACACAAGTTACATCCAGGAAGGCAATAAATAAAAATTGAAGCAGGAACCAATCGAGCAGAACAATTCTACATACAGCGCAGCTCAAGTGCAGTTTCGCTATCCCAATGACAACAATCCCGGCTTGTTTGCCCGGTTGTTACCATGGCGTCATAGAAAGATGAAGGCATAAACTGGTTCTTACAGCTTGCACACAAGAAAACCCAACTAAACGACGTCGTCCACCTCGCGTCGGAATGCTATTGTCGCTGCTCAGCAAGCGTGAACGTGAATCGAATGTGGGTTTAGTGAAATATCTGGTTGAAAAAATGGAAACCTTCACCGGAAATCTACAATCGATAGACGTCAACTAGCCTCCAAACCATCCAGGATTATGTAGATGAGACCAAAGCTTGAAAGTAAAAGAATGCGTAGGCATCATTCTTGTGGAAACAAAATTTTCTGTTTTCAACATATTGGAGATTTCCTTTCAAGCGGCCGATGCACCAGAACTGTCGGGAACGGCTCGCTGTTATGTGAATACCAAGTAATTGAGAAGACTCGATCGGAATAGTTGCTCGACTTTGCTAGTGCCACACGGGACTTTTCTTGATTGGCAGTTACAATGCATGATATCTCAAACTTGGGTAATTAAACCGTTTATATACATATTAATTACACAACAACGCAATGAGATTATAAATGTATGTACATTATACAATTGTACAATATGGAGGCGGGTGTGACGTCGCTAATGACATGTACACATGACAGCACTAAACATGTTACAGTACTCTTATGCTGCTTACTAAGGCTGAGTTAAGGCATGAGGTTGGATAGAGATGATGAAGAACCATAGGTTAAGTGAGTGCGGCGGTGCATAGTGTATGGTGGAGCGCTTATGAGTTTAAACTCTCATAAAGCTTAAGAGAGAGTAATCTAATATAGCTGATGTTGCAAAAATGTAGGAAAGTGGTTAAATCAAGAAATGGTACCGAAAACCAAGTAGTATTTTACTACTAACATATTGGTTCATTACCTCTGCTCTAACCCCTCACTCATAAAAAGGACGCCTGTGAGGAACATGGGCGCTCTAGCTCAGA
>MQTX01000143.1:919089-1057430 GCA_009735665.1 Angiostrongylus cantonensis | reverse complement strand
TATATATATACGTACAGGTGTATATGCACATACATATAAACAAATATTGTTGTGTTGAAATGACTTTAGTGTAATTAAACACCTTTCTACTTGTTCTTTTTCAGATTCCTTTGCTTTTCCGCTGAAACCACAATTACGTCGTCAGTTGGCAGGCCTTTTCGTCGTCGAATGGCGTCCATATAACCGCGAGCATGGTTTGGTGAATCACCTTTGACGCCATATTCTTCCATCTCTTCTAATGTAGTAGGCTGCCAATATGGATCCTGCAAGGTCGATTAAAATCAAAGATTAAGGATGCTAGCCGGACAAATAGGAATATAGTGAAAATGTTGAGAGAATAATACACGTCACGCGTGATATACGGTCAGCAGAAAAGAGCCAATATTTTACAGATATAAATCCGACTCCAAAAGAATAAAAATTTGATCCAGCAACGTGTAAAATTCAGACAAGCTACAACGTTATCAACGGGTCTTCCTCAACGAGAGATACCTAACAGATTAGTTACAATGCAATGCAACGTGAAGAGTTCTCACGTGGAGTATAGAAGGTTGAACGCTGAACAAAAGCGATTTCCTACATCCTTGAGATGTAGGTCGAACCAAAGCATGGACTTATTGAATAATAGCACAGTCTTGCCGATCTTCCAATGAAGAGCAGGCATGTGTTTTGACAAGTAACGTGTGAATTGCCTGGCCAATGCTCTGATCTTAACCTGTGCGTAACGAGTGCTTTTCGATTCTTCAACGCCGTAGTAGCATTTCGGATTTCAGAAGTGCGGACCTGTGGGACGACATATCCATCCTCCTCCATTTCATATAAGGGCAGAAGGTCGTGGTTATCGAGGAGATCCGAATAGTAATCGCGAATAATTTTCTCTATTGCTTCACTGGAAGCTATAGATATTCCGCCTGGGTGTCGGAGTGCAACTACTTCGGTTTTGTAATTGGCGAACTTTTGGTGGGCTTGCAAATGCTCTTCCCCGCCTCTGTAGTTTCGACTATAACCGCTGTTCTTCTCTCTTTAAAATCTTGTATCGCCTGTCTGCATTGTTTTGCAAGTACGGACGTCAGTTAGTGGTTGCCTGTAGCTCGTGCGGCTCCACACTGGCGCATCAGCCCGAAGGATTTCAAGAGACAGACGTCTCTTCGTGACTTATGGACTGTCAGCTTTCATAATGCTAACGTGAAGATTTTGAATGAGCCGACTGTACTCTTCGTCGACATTGTCAAGTACGGCATCTTCCCAAAATATGACTAATGTACTGAATAATTCCCATTTTTCAAGACTGGAGAAAAAATTCTGAAAAAGATGAAGCGTTAGCCGAATAAATATTTTATCAACTTCGTATTTGCTTTTTAATTGAAGAGCGTATTGAATAAATCCCAATTTATGGTGGACTTCGGATTTCACTTTCTTAACACAGTGGCTTTCTCGCTTTTCCGCGAGAAATAGAATCTCACGCGACGGAGGCGATGGTTTACTGTCGTGTGTGTAAAAAGTTGGGACAACAGCAACATCCGCTAACCAAAACCTTCGATTTACTATGATGTGGTCTTTCTCGTAAAAGCGCCTTACAATGGGAGATTTCCGCGTCCAGAGCTGATAGTGGGGCATTTAGAATCGCAATGTACTATTTACGGTCTCCGTTGTCATAAACTCAGATAGCCGATCATCCCGCTTGTTCCATTCTTATCTGTCCCACTATGACGTTCCTCATATGTCTCTCTGTGTCCAATCTTAGTGATAAAATCTCCATTGGTGATCGTGAAGAATGTACGTTTTTTTTTGTAGAATTTTCCCAAGTCCATGTAGAACGCTTCGATCATCGTCATAGCTTTATTTCTGTACGTATTCGTCCTATTGTATTGTCTGTTGTTCGAATGAACCAATGTTCATGGCCAAAGTCCCGTAGAAAAAAATTCTATTGTCGCATGTTCCCAGAAACACTTAGTCCTTGTTGTCATCGACGTATACAATGGAGCACACCATCTCGTCTCACTCAACCACACTACTTCAACTTTTAAATTTTAACTTTAACTTTAACTTTACTCTAACTTTAACCTGTTTTAGTTCACATCGTACTTCGTCATGATAAAAGGATAGTAGTAAATAAATGTTAAGATATTGTTATTGAGAATGCAGCTTCTGTTCAACTTGGTCTAGTGCCGACATCTACTCCCGGGGCCATATCCGTTGAAGGGAGATTTCGAGAGAGTAAACCAAGGCTGCCAAAAAGGCAAAAAAAAAAGGCCTTGGCTGATATGGTGAATATCACGTAAGCCTCCCCAGTAAGGGTATTCGCAGGTCCGAAACCCATCTGAGATGTCGAGTTACTCTCATACCTTAACACCGGTGCGGTTGTAATATGATTCAAATGTATTTTCAGCTGCACATGGACAAAATTAGATGACAACCACAGAAGATTACTGCGAGAGAAAGAAGTGAAAAAATGTCCTGATAATCGCATTACTCTTGTAGACGGACCGTCCAAGCAAGAATGAAATTCCTCAGAAGACCTGCCTTCACGCGTTGTGTGAGCCTCACCACTTCTTCCATTTGTTTCGCTGCCTTGCAATCATCATTCACAAAAACAGCTGGAATAGTGCGTAGACTCGGCAAAAACTTTGGAAACTGGTGCCCCCTCCAATGAGAACCTAAATTCCCATCGACCTTGATACCCGTAGGAACAGTGGCGTAACCGCACTAGGCCTTCCCAGAGGCAACAGTTGCCTTTTATAATCACATGGAAATCTGCTGTATTATGAATCAAATTCATACAGCACTGTGTATAACGAGGTGAACAAATTACCTCATCAATTAACTGCCAATGACTAAATTCCAACTGTGCACTTGCCATTCCGGACGTGCTCTTTCGGAGGTGGTCGCAAAACGAGAACGTCTCGATTACTGGTATTAGTGCTGTTACCTCATACTGACCCGTTGCCTCATTAACATCCTCATTCAATACCTTAAATTTAAAAAAGGCTTAAAATACTCTGTTCATTACACAGTCTTTGGCAAGATGATGAATACAATTACATAAATGGATTGAAAAAAACATACATAATGCAGCTAAAACTTAACAGTTGAACGACCCATCCTCATTGGTTGTGCAGGCCCCAGCATAATCACCTCTTATCTGAGACCCGCTGGCCAAGCCACCGCGGTTACCTGTAATCCCAAGGTCGGCTTGGCCAATCTCTGCTCAAGGTCGTCACCTCCACAGGCAGTCGCAGCCCTTGTGGATCAAGGAGATTTGCCACCAAGCGACTTTGATACCAAGGCGGTGGTGGATCCTGGTATTGGTTTAGTCTTAACTAGGCTTCCTGATGGAAACGCCGGACTCCTTCTCAGCTTGGGAGACACTACCAGAGGGACAAATCCCCCCGTTGTACAACGCAGGCCGACACCCAAGAACACCTCCCAGCCACGATGAGGCGGTAAACCGTTGGAAGGAAGTAGCTAAAAAGGGAACCAAACGGTAAAATGAGATTTAAAAAACATGGACGAACATCATTCTGAAAAAAACGGAGTAGTGCCAAAAATTATATTTAAAAAAGACTTCTAAAACGAGAACAGCATGACCTTGCCTTTCCGCTGTCCAAGAACGCTGTGCACTTTTCCAAGAGCTTGAACTGCAGTTGTTACCATACATCTAAAATGTCAGTCAGCCATTTTATTATGATACAACTTATTAAGCTATTTTACCGCCTCATCTTGGTTGGGAGGGGTTCTTAGGTGTCGCGCTGCAATTTACAGCGTAGGGATTCGTCCACCCAACAAAGTCTCCCAGAATAAGGAGTCTGGGGTATCCATAAGGAAGCCCAGCTAGGAGCAAACCAATACCAGGATCCACCACCGTCCTGGTATCAAACTAGTTGTATGGTGGCAAATCTCCCTCTGATCCACAAGGGCGGCGACTACTTGTGGTGGTGACGACTTGGGGCAGACTTTCGCCTGGCTGACTTCGGGACTCCATGGCTAAACCACTAAAACTTCGAGAAAATGGTGATTATGCTGAGGCCCGCACAACCAGTAAGGACGGACCATCCAAGCAACCCAGTAAGTATTAAACTACAGAAAAAAAGCATAAGGATAGATTGAAAAAGGGTTTACACATATTCATATATCTAATTGTTAACTAACAGACTACACACTTAATAAAAAGCGAACCTATACATCGCTGCAACAAGTCGAAGGGACACTTTCTTAGCACCAGCTTGACATGTAGATCGCATCGCCGTCATTAACTGACCGGCGACTGCGATATCCTATAGTAAAGAATTCGATGGAATATGAGCAAACGACTGAGATGAATCACCACTTTAGTACTACGTTTATAGAGTCCATTTGTAAAGTGTCCATACCTCCTCATCTACCGTCCACTCTTCTACAACCACTGCAACACCTCGCATCACTTCGTGGCAGAGAGGACCAGCGCTCACGAATAATTCGAAACCGGCCACCATCGCTTGGTCGAGAGGACGGATTCCGAATTCACATTCTGCAACAGCAAATCCATTCATAAGCTTAGCCACTTGCTATTCCGTTAATAACTGAATCAACCAGACAGTAATGAAGTTACCTAACTTAAAACATCGCTGGAAAAACGGCTATGTCAGGAAATTTCCTTCTACGTTATTTCACCTTTTGTGACAACTTTGTTAACAAATACAGCTTGATATGCGTTCATTCCAATACATGTGTTGTTGTGCAAAGTGGTCTAAATGCATCGATACCAACACATCTCCTTTTCAATGGTTTACTTTGCCGCAGAGGACTTTTTTTCTTACAATTCCGTGTTGAATCTATGGTTTGTGCGACACCGATGATGCAGCATCTACGCTTAATAATCTACAAAAAATCTTAACAAAAAGACTTTTTGTCCGCGGCTAGAAGCTATTTTGCTGAAGAGGGTACCTACCATAGTAAAAATTCCAAGTAAAAAGGATACAAATATGTCTCTACTGCGATTGAAAACTAAAATTAGACAACCACAGTGATGATGAGATATTTGCAAAACTCCGGACGTCTGCAGGCGTCTGCAACGGAGAACGAACACACTATCCTCCAGCGCAGACACCTGCGGTCCGGAATTTTGCAAATATCTCAGCATCATTGTGGTTGTATCACACATTATACCCTGGCGTAAAAAAATGTAGTAAGAAGTAAATAAAAAGTTAACATTAAAATTAGGCAATTAGAGACGTTTCTTCACTAAAATAAGATGGTAAATCATTGCATAGAACTTTATAGATGTAACTTCAGTTTGGGCATGTGTAGCTCAGTGACCTTAAGCGCCGTGCAACACACACGTGAAATCGACCCCAGTCGCCAAGGCTCAAGAAGCTTTCCATCCTTCTGGAGTCGGAAAATTAGTACCAGACTTGTCTGGAAGGTTAGCAGCACTGGCTCGATACAAGGGTAGGCTATCGCGAGTCATTGTAAAGGCTAGGTGTGCATCCAATGACCCTCCAACGATACTTAATGAAATCGAATGCATAGCACGTCCCTCAGGGATTGATCAACGCCGAGGGCTTTCATTTTTATCAAAGGGGCACAACAATGGAACTGAGCGATTCACATATACTTACTGCTATCCCATATGGATTTCCGTTCGTAATTTGGGACCGCATTGAACAGTATGTTGGCTCTCGCTCTGTCTGGACCAAAACTCCAGATCTAAATAATTGGTTCAAGTTACGCAAATAGCTTTATATAGACTAAACCATATTTAACTCCTACTTTGTCCACCATGTCAGCTATATCAGAGGAGCTTTTCCTATACCACCACGAACCACGAACCTGTGGCAAATGCTTTTCGCAAGAACTCAACAGCGTCGATCTGACAATGGAAAACGTAAAAACTTGGCAAAAATGGAGGTCAAGAAAACCATACTTGAAATCAGCTAGGCATGTTTCTTCCGAATTTCCTCTTTTTATGATACTCAACAAATCAGCAGATTCCTCCAATAAAGTCACGACCTCGTCAGGTAGTGGCACAACACGTAAACGAATATGCAAGGAACTATCTCGTAATCTGCATTCCTGTAAATGCACAACATTGTGACAATTAGCCCATGGAAAAATCTGACTCGATTTATCTAAGAAAACAAAACTTTCTACGAGTCATTGAAACTTCAAAGCATTTAACCTATTAAGTAGCAATTGGTAACGGTTTACCGCCTCATCGTGAATGGGAGGTGTTCCTGGGTGTCGGGCTGCGATGTACAGCGCTGGTACTCATCCCTCTGGGGAGTACTGGAGAGTAGGGCCTCCCAACCTGAAAGGGAGTCCGGCGTTTTAATGAGAAATCCCAGTTAAGAGTAAACCAATACCAGGATCTACCACCGTCCTGGTTTCAGACTAGTCGTATGGTGGCCAATCTTCTTTTGATCCACAACCGCGGCGACTACCCATAGTGGTGACGACATGGAGCAGACTTTGGCCAAGCTGACCTCGGGGCGCCAAGGAACCACAATGGCTAAAGCGGCAAAACTCTGAGGAAGGGGAATTACTGGGGCAGGCACAACCAATGAACACGGGCCATCAAAGTATACAAGTATGCAAGTAAAGGTAGCGGTGAAAAGCAAATTGCCAAAAAATGTCAGTACTAAAGGTGAACAGGATACCGTGACTTGATCTTGGATTTGAGCAAGCGTTAGATTTGTATCGGCCACTACAGTCTCCAGAAAAGGTACAACTGGTTTGGAGATCTAAAAAAGACAACTAGTTGAGACAGTGGCAGTGGCACAGTGGTACATACAGAGAGCATTTGAATATTAGGTTTTAATAAAATCAGAATAAACGCCGTAACAGAACGTTGATGCAAACATGGATATAAATGTACATATAAACTCAACCTCCAAATCCCGGAAACCTAGGTCTTCCAAGTCTTTCAAACATTTCTGTAAATGAACTTCTCCTGCAGTAACCATAGCCAACTCTCCATTATCTAGTTCCAGCACCTAAAACTGAGTTATCTAAAGCCGAGGCAATTCACTTACAGCAGGACAGCAAAAAAATACTCATCAATATGGGTGTACAAGTCCAGCACCTAAAACTGAGTTATCTAAAGCCGAGGCAATTCACTTGCAGCAGGACAGCAAAAAATTACTCATCAATATGGGTGTACAAGAAAAAAAAAAGGTAAAGCTCAAAATGTATTTTTTCCTTGATGAGCTTACACGAGGTTGATAATAATATTTATTATCGGCTAACGTTTCGACGTCTTCGTCTTCATCAGAGCCGATGATCCGAGTCGATGGTCCACGCTTGTTATTCGTCTCGATGTGGCGGCTTCGCCTTCGTGTCGAGTCAGGTCTTCTTCAGCGGTCCAACTCCTCCAAGCATAAAGCTCAAAGTTTATCAATCCATGAGGGATGCGTCAGGCATTCGACTTTATTAAGCATCGTTAGAGATGATGGAATGCGTATCTGGTCTGTAAAATGACTCCAAGTGGCCCATCGATGTATCGCTCTAGTTCTGCTATCCTCCCAGACAACTATGGTACTAATTTGCCGACCTCGAAAGGATGGAAGGCTTGGTGGGCCATGGGCGCGAGGATCGATTCCACGTGAGCGTTGCAGGGTGCCTCCGACCACTGCGCTACACATATGGGTGAATAAGTGGTATACGATGATGATTACAGCAACAAAGCAAATTATACGCATTATTACCCTAAGACTTGAATCCAAAATGGAAAGCGATTTCAAGCCATCTCGTAGCCGTTCCATATCTTCTAGATTAACCGTGCTAACGGATACTCTTACAAGCGGTTCTCCATATTTCATTCCAACATCTAAGCCTTCATTAACTGCTTCAGAACACAAAGTTGCATTCTGAAAAACATGTTTTGGAAACTTTTGGCAAAAAAATTGTTTAACCCACCTGAATAAGCCCCTGAGCTTTTATAGCACAAATTACGCCCGCAGTAGCGACTTTCAGTGGGATTAGATCTCGACCATGTAATGCACAAACACTGTCTACAGTGACTTTCGGTGCTGGCGAATCGCTATTCAAAGTCTGCAAAAATCAATAATCGAACATATATTGATCCAGACTGAACCGGAAGAGAAAAAGAAAGCTTTACCCTTCTTCCTATCACGTACAATTGTTCTCCAACAGTAACCTGACCGCTAAAAATACGACAAACCGAAAACTTCTGGCCTTCTATAGCAATGAACTTTACAACGAGTGCTACCGTAAGCCCTGAATTGACAGGCCATCTCATATGGGTTTCCAAACAACGAAGAAAGTGCTAGATAATCAACCTGTTCGGGAGCATTCCTGTATCGGGTTTTTCAGTGGATGATTGGTCTTATGGCCAACCAAGTACTGTATTCTACAAGTAAATCCTTAAATGGAGATTGAACAGAAGCGAATCATCATGGGTTTACCGGTATCTGTTAGAGAACGCGGTTCGAGGAGACGGTGCTCGTGCACAGCATCGGAAACATGCTTGTGAAACAGGAAGCCATGTTCTCATAGCTTCATCAAAGGCATCTGGAGTACGAGAAGACTTTATTCTCAAGCCAATTTTACCTGAAAAAAGAAAACCTATGAGTGAAATTTATCGCAATTTTAGAGAGCTATTTAATTCTTGAACTCATGTAGCTAGAATGTAACTCCTAAACACTTTAGTTAGAAACCAGAAAATGAGAACAGTGGATAAAGCTCTCGACGTTGATTAGTCCCTAAGGGGCGCGCCATCCATTCAACATCATCAAGCGTCGTTGGAGTGACTGGATGCATATCTGGCCTCTACAATAACTCGTGGTGGCCTACCAACGTATCCAGCCAGTGTTGCTATTCTCCCAAACAGACCTGGCAGGAATTTGCTGACTCTGGAGGGATGGAACCTTTGGTGAGTCTGGGCCGCGGAGATCGATCGCATGTGTATTGCAGGACGCACCCGACCACTGCACTACGCGAGCCCCAGAAGTCAATAAAACCACGAATCACTAACAGGTAGAAAGAAACAAGGAAGGATACCGAGACAAAACCCGCCAATCTCCTCAGGATAGAAAAACTAGCCAAATATACACGTTAACCATTTGATGTCCCATTAGAGAATAACTGAAAAGCCAACCAATCAACTGAAGCAATTTCGGCAAGTCACTGGTGACCAGACCACAATCGTGAAGTGCCCACAAAGGTTCAAGCACGAGTTGGACAAACAGCGGCGTTCTGCCACGGGATGCAGCATCACTCTGAAACGCTTGAAACTCGGAATAAACATGCCTTAAAAACTTACTTAGTAAGAAGTACTGATCACCTTGATCTTCCCACCACTAATGTAGAAATCTCCAAACAACACTTCCACAAGTTCGGTTTTCGGAATTTTCAGTTTTTCACTGTAAATCGCAGCAAAGTCCTCTAACCCGAAAGCGTAGCCGTGGATAGCCGATGAAAAGATTACATTTCCTAGAAGTAAAAATTGGTAAATTATAGAGGACGAACGAAAAGCGAAAGTAATTCACCTAGAGTTTCCTCTAAAAATACCTTTAGTTGGGCTGAAATGTAGACTTGCTTCCAAATCTTCAATACTCTCCACTGAATCGTCTTCAAGTGCAAGACACTGTACCACCTTAACATTTCAGAGAAATAACTTTAAATTTCAAGCACCTTCAAAGTTTCGCTACGGAATACATAAAAAATGGTGAAAGGAGTGGTAATAATAGTAACAGTAGTGATAACGAAAAAAAGCATAAAGCTGTCAGCGTTGATCAAACCCTTACGGATGCGTCATGCAATCGACTCCATTAAGCATCCTTTGATGTGATCGAATGCACATTTGACCTTTAAAATGACTCGCAGTGCCTACCAATCTATCGAGCCAGTGCTGCTATCCTTTCAAACAAGTCCAGTACCGGGTATTGATCCCATGTGTGTTGCAGAGCGCCTTCGACCATTACGCTACACGCGCCCGATAATAGTGCTGTCCAATAGAAAATTTAGACATATTCACCTGACTAACACAACTGTTTATCGCCTCCAATAGGTGAACAATGTGCGCGTATGCTTCCTTCGTTTCCATTTTCAACTCTACTCGTAGCCTTAAAATGAAAATTGCCACGTACTGCTGGTTAAATTATTCAACAGATCCAATGACTCTTATGACAAACCTATCCAACTTATTTATAACTAAAATAACAGTTTGACCATACATAACGGACTGTCGTAATAAAGCTTGAGTCTGAGAGCACACTCCTTCGACCTTAACGAATATCGATCTTCATGACTTCTTGGCATTTGTCATCTTAAAACCCATTAAAACCTACCACATCAACGAGCAACAAGGCAATGTCAGAAAGCAATAAGGTCGCACTGACTTCGGAAGAGAAATCGACATGACCTGTAACGATCTCAACAAGGTAATCACTTTTTATTTACTGCCTATTCTTTCATCATGGCAGAGTAATATGCGAAATATATGATGCAGAGATATTTGCAAAACTCCGGACCGCAGGTGTCTTCTGCGGCAATAGAACTTCGTTATTACCCTTTCAGGGGCTGACCTGTTTACCACCACACCGTGCGTGTCCTTCGTTTCGTCTATTTCTTATCCGTGTTTTGTTGGTGTTATAAGCAACCACCCGTCAACGAGATTGATCTGGTGAAGATGAATCGGCACTGAACACGGCTGAGGAAGCCGAAACAAAGGACATGGATAGTGTAGTGGTAAACACGTCAGCCCCCAGAAAGGATAATAGCGGGGTTCGATCTGCGCCGGAGACAACTTCGGTCCGGAGTTTTGCAAATCCCACAGCACCATTATAGTTGAATTTTAACGATTCTCAAAGTAACAAGCAAAAATGGCAACCACTGACAGTACCATAGGTTGCTAACCTGGACTATCCATCAGATTTACTAGCATTGGCCCATACAGTAATGACATTCCACTAGTCTTCATTGTTATCCCACGTGTTTGCTCGTCTTCGCGACTGTCCAAAAATCGTAGCTTTCCAGCCATTCGAGCTAAGAAATTAACTCGGGTTAGCTGATTGAGAAATATGAAAGAAATAGACCAATGATCCTCACCAGAAATAATCGCATTTGTCGATAGAAGCGAATCGGCAAAGCTAGTTTTACCATGGTCGACATGCGCAATTAAACACACATTTCGAATTTCTTCCGGTGACTTCTAAACCAATAGGCTAGAGCATACGAAATCTACATTTCATCAAATGGGAATCAATAGTAACTTAATAACGAAGGTTGTATTTTGCATTTCCACACTACTCGCACAGTTCAACAAATTTCCTCCCAACGGCTTACAGCCTCATTGTTTTTGCGAAATGTTCCTGGATGTCGGGTTACGATGTTCAGCGGAGGGATCCATCCTCTCAGCAGGATCTCCCAGGCTGAGTCCGGCGTTTCCATCAGGAATCCCAACTAGGGGTAAACCAATATCAGGATAAAGTATTATCTTGGTACCAAACTAGTCGCAAGATGGCAAATCTCGCCCTGGATACAGTAATGACATTCCACTAGTCTTCATTGTTATCCCACGTGTTTGCTCGTCTTCGCGACTGTCCAAAAATCGTAGCTTTCCAGCCATTCGAGCTAAGAAATTAACTCGGGTTAGCTGATTGAGAAATATGAAAGAAATAGACCAATGATCCTCACCAGAAATAATCGCATTTGTCGATAGAAGCGAATCGGCAAAGCTAGTTTTACCATGGTCGACATGCGCAATTAAACACACATTTCGAATTTCTTCCGGTGACTTCTAAACCAATAGGCTAGAGCATACGAAATCTACATTTCATCAAATGGGAATCAATAGTAACTTAATAACGAAGGTTGTATTTTGCATTTCCACACTACTCGCACAGTTCAACAAATTTCCTCCCAACGGCTTACAGCCTCATTGTTTTTGCGAAATGTTCCTGGATGTCGGGTTACGATGTTCAGCGGAGGGATCCATCCTCTCAGCAGGATCTCCCAGGCTGAGTCCGGCGTTTCCATCAGGAATCCCAACTAGGGGTAAACCAATATCAGGATAAAGTATTATCTTGGTACCAAACTAGTCGCAAGGTGGCAAATCTCGCCCTGTTCCGCAAGGGCGGTGACTGCACGTGGTGATGACGACCTGGGGCGGAATTTGGCGAGATTAACCTCCAGACGCCAGGGAAAGACAATGGTTAAAGCAGTAAAACTATGGACAATGGAAGCTATGCTCGAGCTCGCACAACCAGTGAGGACGTGCAAGTCAGCTAAGAAGTAACTAATTTCAATAAGGAGTAATTAATTTCAAGTCTTGCATACAACTGCAATCACTACGACACCACATCGACTGCGTCAATCCATCAACATATGCTTGGAAATGACCAATAAAAAAAGATTACGTCTGAAAGACCAGCTCATAGAAATCAAATAGACTGACTGACCGTGCCCATAGCATCCACTAAGATTTCCATCAGTGACGCCATAGCGTCCTTCAGAAACACTAAACACTCGATTCTTTCTCACAGATCATATTTACTACTGAAGATCCCGTCGATAAAGCGTTCAGGCTAATGCACTACATTACAAACGGTTGTCGATGGCAACCGTCTCAACACAACATTTTATACAGAACCATTTATTGCTGACCAACTTCATCTCATTGGCAAACATTCTTGGTGAAAATGACAATATTGTACACCCAGTAGTGAAGTTCTGACCAGATACGGCTCATATAACAATACTGTAACCAGTCTGATGATGAAACGGCGACTTGACCATCGTCCAGCTTCAAAAAAGAAAAAAAAGAAGGGAAAAAGACGCACCACGTAGAAAATAAAATCATTCACATGTCAACAACGTAATACATACACGAATTAATAACGAGACCAAAACAACAATTTCTGAAAAAAAAAGAAAAAAGGCCATGACAAAAGAGAAACACTTACGCCGGAAATGATTCAAAGAGATATGCTTACAAGTTTGAGGTAACACGATAGCGGATGGTGTGGTAGTTCAAGTGAAAAAAGAAAAGACGTATAAATACAAACTGTAATTCCTTGTATTCTTGTTGAGCAAACACGAGGTGTTATTTTATTTTATTGTTTACAAGCGAGCTGACGTTTCTGACGGCCAACTTGACCTTTCCAGTCAGTCCCTGAAGAAGGCGAAATCCGCCGAAACGTCAGCTTGCTTGTAAATAAAGAAATAAAATAATATCTCGTGCTTACTCAACAAGAGTATAAAGAATTGTTCGATCAATGCCAAGCATAATAGAAAGTCGGTCGTTGGAATCACATACTGTAATGTTGGTGTTATTTTGCCTCCACCACTATGAATGAAATTTGAAGCTAAGTCACTGAATTTAAGATAAATTGTTTGCAAGCAGTATAGTGGTAAAAACAAATAACAAAGATGTCTAAGGACTACGACTAAGATTTAGAATGATGGAGGCAATTTGATTAACAACAAAATCCTGAAAATCCTGGTGATTAGGTGGTTATTCCACGGATGAACAAAAAAATAAGCGGGAGCACTAACAAGGATACGTGGGCAGTGAGAGCTGCCATTCAAGTAGCTCCATGAATTAACAACATATGTGCAATAATACGACGATGGATACGAGGAATACAACTAGTTTTGAACCTTAGAATTAGGATTTTATGACATAGTGACGCTAACACATTAAGCCCGTTAATGGTAGTAAATACCTGATTTTCTTTTGCGAGACGATTTCAATTACCTGTGAAAATTGCAAAAATGTGAAATCGTAAACGTAAACCCAACGAAACAAAATCGTGTCACAATCATAAACAAATGCTATCCACTAGGGTCAACAGGATGATTGCCGTTTCCATGAACCGAATTCGTTCTGGAAACATAAAATCGTTTAGAAAGCTAACTTAGTATGGAATTTCAAATGCTCCGGAAAAAGCAAAGAACAAAACAAAGCTTTTCTAGAAATTTCAAAGCCACAATTTGTACAAAACAACTCTCAAATCACGACATTATTGCCCTTTTTCTCTACGTTGGATGCAAAAAAAAAAAACTTACAAATCAGACTCATTGGCAGTATTCCTACCGGTCAGCTCGCATTCAATGGAATCCACGAGCGGTGTTGCTTCTGTAACAACACTGGCTGCCTCTTTAGCAGCCACATGCTCAGCAACTGCATCAATATGAGACCAGTCCAGCTCCAACTGAATGAATGAAAAGCTTAGAACCACAAAAACGATTTTTACGCCGAAGCACTCTATCGGTGCAATATAAAAAAATGGCTCCACAGAATAACGTACCTTTCCAAGACTGGCACGCTCCGCAATTTCTGCAGCCTGACGAAGGGCGCTGAGGTGATGATCCATTTGCTGCAACGGTTCACCCATGCTCTAAAAAAGCCATCCTAGACCATGATTTTTTGAAAGAAATACTTTTTACAACACCAAAGTAGTGCACCAGACAAGAAAAATCTATTTTTTTCACCTCCCTATACTTCTGACTAATGAGCGAGAATGGCAGATACAACGCCCAGCAAACGGTAGCGAGAGCAGTTGCACGGGCCTCGAGAACACGAATGTCAACCTGCAACAAAACATATTCATTTCTAATATTTGAATACTATATAAAATGAGTAACAGCTTACAGCAGGACTAGCGACAGCGCTAAGTAAATCATCAAATCGTGGCATCACACGAAGTGTTGCTTGGCGCAGCATATGGCTAAGCTGTGGAGAAGCATGTTGCAATGGAATCGCGGCTAGCTGATCGGTCAACTGATGACAAAGACGGAGCACAGCAACGCAATGCTGCAGAAGACCAGTAACATCATACACCCATGAGTTCTTATCGAGCGTTTGAGCTAAAATTAAATAAAGTAGTCAATAAAGTAAGCCTTAGGATGAATATAATGCAATCCACATTATTAGTGCGTACAAATGGATACATAAAAGCAATGCGAGTGATGTAAATGAAGAAAGGGTTAGCCATAATAGCGACACTGATCCATTGCTTAACTAAGTGTCAACAAGCTTTCTGGCACTATCCAGTAAAACACTAGAACCGATGCAACTTCTGGATGTAAACACAAATTTATCAAATTCATGTCGTAAGCGATATGGCACCTGCGCCACTACATTTAATGAGTTTCTGATCGGTTTTCACCTACTCCAATTAAAATCACATCTTCTTTCTGGGTGGTATCGGTTAGATTATCAGTTAGAAAAAACAACGATCATCAAATAGGACTTTAAAACTAACCAAGCCATCTCAGCGCACAATGACCGACCGGTTTAGCTAGCAATAAAAAATGGCTGGTAGATTGCGAAAATTGTTATTTTGCGCTTGTTCCCAAGTTATTCTAAAAGCTAAATAGACCCCTGGCTTACAAATCACAATCTCTTACGATCGAACACACCAACAACCGATTTGCTCAACAGTGACGACCAAATAATAACACCATCGCATGAAAGGGAATAATTTATTCCTGTTAATTGAATCGTAAAATACAAACTAAGCTAATATTTCGAAACCGATTTCCTTAAACCTCGGCATGACTCATAATTATGTGATTCCTTCGTGTTAAACTAACATGTGGTTAATAATAATCTTCATTTTCGGCTAACTCTTCGATGTTTTCGTCTTCATCAGATCCGATGATCCGAACTAATGGTCCATAGTTGGAGCCACGGTCGTGTAAGGCTATCAAGGAATGAATACGAACTAGATTAATTCACGTGAGATTTACCTATGTGAATCATGTACAAAGAAACTGAAAAACATTCATAGCCACCGGTCGAGTCGAGCATAACATGTTGTCATTACTTTCTCAACCTTTTACTATTCCAATAGAGCCGATAGACCACAACAACATTGCGTAGCAAAAACTGTTTACAGAAACATAATATATCATGCAAGAGCAGGCGTGATGACCCGTTTTTTGTGGTCTGCTGAAGAATTTGTCAAATCTCTAATAGTGTAAGTGAACCAGGGATAATATTGAGCCTAGGAAGGCAAAGAAACGCTTAATTAACATGTAAAGCGACCTGACAGGAAGAAGGCAACAAATAACAAGCGGAAGGAGGGAAAATGGTTCAAAATTTTAAAATTTAGTGACAACAAATAATAATAAAATAACCAATAAATAGTCAAACAACTGCTAATAAGTAGCTAATAACAAATAACAAAACTAATAAAATAATTTAAAAAATGCTAAAACCATTACATACGAGATTTCTCAAAACGTCAAAAAATGACTGGTGTTTGAAACATTTTCTATTTTTCTATATGTGACCTAATGTGTATGTTAGCTAAGATTTCGTTCTCAAAATCTTTAAGGTCTGTGAAATCTCCAAGGTATTAACGAAATGAAATGCGAGTTAGACGAACCAAACTCGTGTAAAGCGTCAAAACCACAACCGAGCTTGGACAAACGATTAAACAGTGAATGCATTCCGCTGAAAGAGATTCGAAAGAAATCTTATGTTCATTAGAGTGCAAGATTGTTTGAGCAAAACATATTGATGAACGTGTGTTCGAGAGCACTGTTAGCAACACCCGAGATGAAAGCGTTTCTTTTTATGGCTTTGCATTTGTGAAGTAGACACCACTTTTTGCGAAGAATAAACGTTCAAATCAGCTATTAGGCTGCTATATACGAAATGTCCGATTTTATCGTTTTAACTGCTCACGTAATTTTTAAATAAAAATTTTTTCCCTGTGTAGGTTTAATATATACTTCTGAAGCACAAACTCTGCTCCTTCCATTTCTAGCATTGGTTTTTCTCAAGAATTTTTATTTCAACATTCCTATAAGCTTTGTATTCGTGTCTTTTTTCTGTACGAGTGGAAGAGTGGACATAATGCCGCGGCGGGAGCTCCAAATATTAATGAAGTTTGAGGTGAAAGCAGTGTTGATGAACCAACAGTGCGAGCATAGTTCCGGAAATTGCGATCTGGTGATTTCGACCTCGAAGATAAGGAAGGCCTCGGACATCCTAGTGAACTCGACGGCGACGAATTTAAGGCACAAGTGAAAGCAAAAACGCGAACAACTGGTGCAAGATTGTTTGAGCAAAACATATTGATGAACGTGTGTTCGAGTTCCCTGTTAGCAACACCCGAGATGAAAGCGTTTCTTTTTATGGCTTTGCATTTGTGAAGTAGACACCACTTTTTGCGAAGAATAAACGTTCAAATCAGCTATTAGGCTGCTATATACGAAATGTCCGATTTTATCGTTTTAACTGCTCACGTAATTTTTAAATAAAAATTTTTTCCCTGTGTAGGTTTAATATATACTTCTGAAGCACAAACTCTGCTCCTTCCATTTCTAGCATTGGTTTTTCTCAAGAATTTTTATTTCAACATTCCTATAAGCTTTGTATTCGTGTCTTTTTTCTGTACGAGTGGAAGAGTGGACATAATGCCGCGGCGGGAGCTCCAAATATTAATGAAGTTTGAGGTGAAAGCAGTGTTGATGAACCAACAGTGCGAGCATAGTTCCGGAAATTGCGATCTGGTGATTTCGACCTCGAAGATAAGGAAGGCCTCGGACATCCTAGTGAACTCGACGGCGACGAATTTAAGGCACAAGTGAAAGCAAAAACGCGAACAACTGTTCGAGAGCTTGCATGACAGCTTAGCGCAAGCACAAGAACAATTTCCACTCGCTTGAATCGCATAGGAAAGACAAAAAAGCTCGACAAATTGATACTGCACGAATTAAACGATAATAAAAAAAATCTCCGTTTTAAAGTGTCGTCTGCTCTTGTTCTGCGCAACAAAAACGACCTTTTCTTGATCGAATTGTGACATGCCAGGAGAATTAGATGCTATACGATAACCGGCAACGTTCAGCTCAATGGTTGGACTGCGATCAGACTCCACAGCACCCAAAGCCGAAACTGCACCAAAAGTTAGTTATGGTGACTATTTGGCAGTCTGCTGCCGGGCTGATTCAACACAGCGCTTTGAATCCGGGCGAAACGATTACGGAAAAGAAGTACTAAAAAACCAAGGAATAAACTCCAACAACAACGACAGGCATTGGTCAACTGAAAAAGACCGATCCTTCTCCACAACAACGCCAGGCCTCACGTTGCGGAATTAGCGCTGCAGAAGCTAAACGACTTGGCCTACGAAACTTTGCCTCATCCGCCATATTCACGAGAGCTCAGGCTTGCTGACAATCACTTCTTCAAGCACCCTGACAACTCTCTGGTCGAGGTCATCACCAACGACGATGACGCAAAAAATGCCTTCAATGAATCCATCACTCCCAGAACTCCAAAATTTAAGCAACTAAAATAATTAAACTTGTTGCATGTTGACAGAAATGTGTAGAATCAATAGACGGATGGATGCCACGAAACGAATCGGTGATAGTTCGTATAAGAATAATACGTAAAAATTAAAATTAACTCTATTAGAAAATGAGTAAGAAATTCGCCTGTGGCAAAAGTTGGTAGTCATGAACATTCCCAACGTTTTCAGTTTGCAGTCGTAGACTTTCTCAACGTTTTCATCTCCAATGAGAAAAAAAGTTCAAAACTTCATGATAATATCAACTTTACGGTGACGTCTTTTATGTTTAAAAAAAAACTTGTTAGGAAACCCACTAAAGGCATCGACTAAATAATATTAAAAATGTTCCAAGTCCTGCTGCTTCAAAAAGTTTGAAAAACAGTTGAACTAGTCACCTTACAGATCTTGAAATCGAAAACACGAAAACAGCATCAAATATATCTAGGAAAAGCAATAGGATGATCGTACCGATAAGAGGACTTAGCTGCATGATATGACCATCAAGATCATCGCCTCGAAGCTTAGAAAACCGTGAGGATTTGCTAGTGCTGGCGAGCTGTAATAAGGCATCATGTATAATATCCCATATACTTCTTCAAAGGAGAAAACCGGAAATGAAGAAGATAACAATGAAAACGAGGAGTTGCCTACTACTAAACTTACTTTAAAGGTTCTGATTTGCATTCTTCGCCTTTGACACATCACGAGCAGAACCAACAGTGATACAACGAAGACGGCAGCAAGTACTGTTAACGCTAAGAATACAACAATGTCCATCACTCAACGAGGAATCGTACCGTCAAAGCAGTAAGCCGGCATTAACTGTGTCGCTGTAAGTAAGTATATCACACAAGAATCAACTATGATAACGATGTTCGTAACGACGAAACGGTGGAAGATTATCCCAAAACAGCGAAAACACCAAAATAGTAACAGGACGGAGAACGACTATTATCAAATATATTCACGACAAGTCGAATCCATCCAAACGCATGCCAATGCAATAAGTATATCGCTATAATTAACTTGAAGTAAGGTAACAGATAGTAAAAGGTGATGTTAAACGAGCATACAGATTCCATACACGTTTAAAAAAAGCTCTCTAACAGCTCAGACGGTTTTTCCTGGAAACAGCAGTTTCAGCTCAACTGATTATATGTCATATCACAAGGTATTATATGTAAATTACAAAGAAAATGAACTATATTAACAAACAGTGGCACCACCTATACTCACAACGTTCTTTTCATGAACTAAGCCCATTCTTAGAGAGCGTACAGAGTAGTGTCCGGATGTCCCACGCATTACGCATTGGACTGATCCCCATGCCCCAGGCCCACTATGCTTTCCATGCCTCCCGGGATCAGTAAATTGATACCAGACTTGTTGGGGCTGTTTGGGAGGATAGCAACACTGGCTGGATACATTGATAGGCCACCACGAGTTATTGTTGAGGCCAGATATGCATCCAGTCACTCCAACGACGCTTGATGATGTTGAATGGATGGCGCGCCCCTTAGGGACTAATCAACGTCGAGAGCTTTATCCATTGTTCTCACTTTCTGGTTTCAAACTAACATATTTGAGAGTTACATTCCAGCTAGACGACTTCAAAAATTAAATGGCTCTCTAAAATTGCGATGAATTTCACTCATCGGTTTTCCTCTTTCAGGTAAAATTGGCTTGAGAATGAAGTCTTCTCGTACACCAGATGCCTTTGATGAAGCTATGAGAACATGGCTTCCTGTTTCACAAGCGTGTTTCCGTCGCTGCGCACTAGCACCTTCATCTCGAACCGCGTTCTCTAACAGAGACCAGTAAAGTCATGATGATTCGCTTCTGTTTAATCTCCATTTGAAGGACTAGATGTAGAACACAGTATTTGGTTTGCAATAGGACCAATCACCCACTTAAAAACCCGATCCAGAAATGCTCCCGAACGGGTTGATTACCTAGCACTTTCTTCGATGTTTGGAAACGCATATGAGACGGCTTGACTATTCAGAGCCTACGCTAGCACTCGTTGTGAAGTTCATTGCTATACAAAACCAGAAGTTTTCGGTTTGTCGAATTTTTAGCATTTCAGTGTTTTTGCATTCAACCACCTCTAAAGATGCATAATGAAGTCGAGTGCGTAGCGCATTCCTCAGGGATTGATCAACGTCGCCGAGAGCTTTATCCTTTTCTTTACTAAGCCCATTTCGATCGACTGCTTCGATGGTAGTCTCAACACTTGGAACAGTTCCATTTTCCCACTGCTGTGTTTTATATTAAACACGTCGTCTTTTAGCAGACTTTACTTTCCATCGAAAACTCAGGATGGAACATCCGATATTGTCAAAGCAAATCCGTACACCATTCCAATGCTTTATATTCAAACTGACAGTTCCGAACTACAAATTCGCGGCAAATCAGTTTCTAAATATATTGTATCCGTATTGCATAACCACGCCTCCCACCATGTACCATCAACATTTCCCAAAGGGTAAAAGGGGTACTTTTACTTCGGTAAATAGTTGTAAATCCTCATGGCGGGCTGCTCGTAATGTGCCTTTCACATAGAACTATGAATTTTCACGAGCTATTTACAGTGCTTGCACTAACACCAAATAATCATTAAATCCACTACTACTATTCGGCGTTTAAGATCATTTACGTGGCAGCGTTGCGTTTTATGAATGGTCGGTTTCAATTTCCACTGTATGAATCAACTAAAATGCATTGATTCAACCTTTACCGTAGGGCGGGACTCGGACAGTGGAGTGGTTAGTGGGGAAATCCACCACGTAGCAAGGCACTGTTCGCCACACTCCTAACGCTCTCCTCCAATCCACATGAGAATGCCTTACTCAAGCATCTCCTAGATGGCACAGGGAATCGATTCGACCAGCTTATTCCTTTACCTTTTATATTGAACGGTAGTTGTCGTGTAAACTGTGCAGGTATAAGAAATTGGTCGCTTAAAAAAATCACTTCTTCGAAGCTAACACAAGATACTCTATGAAGGAATTAATTTAAATTCTGCAAAATTCTTTAAATTCGATCACCTCGTCACCAATGAAAACCGTTCCATTACTTAAGTAGGAAGTTTCCAGTTAATATTGGTAAGTACTGCCTTCTATGGGAAAAAATAAGTAAGGAAATGTCTAAATATTAAAGTTTCGCTCACGCTAACACCTTGTGACATCATAAGATAGAGGATAGACTCTCGTATCAATTCATCTCACTTTCACTAGACAGTAAAGGATAAAGTGTTCCCCATGAACCCCTTGGAGAAGCAGCATGCATTTGACTCCAATCATAATGTCGTAGAGATAAATGAATACATGCACGACCTACACAATGACTTACAGTGGCATACCGATGTACCTAATCGGCATTCTTACCCTCTCAGACAACCCCTGTACTAACTTTCCAATCCCAGAGGCATGAAGGGCTTGGAGTTTGCCCTGGGCACAGGTTTGATGACCCTCGTTTTCAAAAAGATTCAAAAAAGTCCATATCTAGTCAAACTCCTCAGTAGTTCACTTAGTCAGCCTCTTTACTTATTGCTCAGATATTGAAAACTGTAAAGAAAAAGAACCTCGTCTCTCGGAACTCGACAGGCTATCTGCTGGAACACTCATAATAAATCCTTGTAGACAAGTGAAGTAGTACATGTAAGGATCACAGAGACACAAATTCCCTACAAACTTGATAACATATTCAGCAAAAATGTACCAACAGCACTTCATATTCTACGGTAGATCTATTATTAACATTCGCGAATAAGCCTCTACTTATCCAAAATGACATAGAGTACAAATGGAAGGGTTGCAGGTTTACCTAGCCTTAAGTTTTTTGCTGTTACATGAAGTGTCAGGAAGAGTGAGCACGTAGTGAAACCCAAATCTTGTAAATGAGAGAGTGAACCGATATTACAAGAATGAAGTGGTTCAAGAAGTTCTACAACTAACACATCCACGACTGTTCCGATTTGGCTCATGGGAGAACCTGACAATACCTATTGCAAGCATGCAGTCCAGTTTACAACAAATGTTATTAAATTCAATGATAACCACTGCAGTATACATACCTCGGTCAACAAAACGTATGTATAGTAAGTCATCTTGATGGAATGCTAGGCATCTGAGCATACGAATCGCCTTTTTTTTCCAGTCTCGTCGCTCAGAGAGCGAAGTGATTGAACAGACGGGATTTCGTCCAGCGGAACATGGTATTGCTCGCAAAAGCAGTCTTGATGTTGACCGATGACGAATGATGTTAAAATAATTGAATAAAAAATTCACTTCTCCAAACTCAAGAAAGAGCCGGGTACAGCTGTGATAACAATGTCAATCAACATGATCACGGTAGTAGCTCAATCTTGCGCCGGGCTCGCCAAGCCTTTTTCCAGGGTCGGGAAACTGGTACCAGACTTGTTTGAGAAAGGTCTACCCTCTGCAATCCAAATGGGAACGCTCTAGTCCGGCTATCTCAAGAATCCAGGGAAAACAGACAGAACAGAACCGACCAGTATTCAGCGACATTCATGACGAAAGGAAAATCCTCACTCAGTAGTTGAACTCACAGACAAAAGTTCGAAGACCATCGTAGACAATGGAAGCGAGGGAACGAATCAAATACAAGAAGTGCTGCGATCTGTAAAGATGCACACGACTAGTAATGTAAAATTAAAGAAAAAAAAACGAAAACAGGAAGTCAAAAAAGCAATGGTTAAAAGCTACTGTGAAGCGAGTTCCACTTAACTTTGGTATGAAGTATCAATGTGCTTTCCTCTACTGATAAGCTAGCACAACCTCGTGTTAGCCTATTAATGAAAGAACGTTTAAGAACGACTCCCACATGTCCCCAAGGTGATAGGATGACGCTTTTATAAAATTCTCATTTCCTAAAGTATTTTTATTGAATGACTATCGGCACTTATCAAGAAACTCTAGTTGTCACTAAAGTGTTTGATGAAGTTACACTCGTAAAGTAAGTGCAAAGAACTGGAATATTTATGAAAGCCCCAACAGGTGACAGAATTTATACACCACTCTGAAACTATGACTAATCATAAAAGCTCTACTAGTGGAGATCTCGTATGAAACACAGTAATGGAACGAACCACTCACTCACCTAGACAAGGTTTAACATTTTCTTGACAATTTCCTGATCATTAGAATATTTGTGGAATTTGGAACATGGTCGGCTTGTACGCAAGGTTTCGTTCCATCAAATCAAGACGCTAAGTATAGTTACTTGAAGCCGTTGTTTGATTCTTAAAGTTGTTTAGCGCCAAAAAGTACAAAAGATTTGAAGACAGCATCAGACAATCGATCAATAGATCAATCAAGGCAATTCTGCAGATACCTAACGAAATCCCGGTAGCCTTGCACTTTCGGGAATGCCATCGTATCCTGACCGACGAAATACCGTTTGCTCAATTATGTTCACTTTCGAAATACGTGCCCCGAAGAAGGAAAAAGTAAACGAAATATATTCGGTCGGATCCAGAAATTTTATCGTGGTGAAACGAAAGGTCTTCTGCACTATAGGGAAAGATTTAACTAATCAAATACCTCCTACTGCAATGAAGTAAGTTCACTATGAAGCGAGACTTCTTGGTTCGAAGTTGAAAACCGCTGTTATTTTCGCACACCATTTTTACGAAGTCCTACCCAACTGGATATTACGCAGGCAAAAAAAACTAGTTTAAAAACAATCCACAGAATAAGGAACAAAGAATACCAGTGACAGAGACATGTAGACTGGCCGTACGGCCAAGGGCACCCATCGACCAGTGAATACGAGCGTCGGCCATTTCATCATCGTGAGAACGAATCTTCGGCAACTCTGAGGTCTAGCAGATGTCACTTATGACTAAGACAATCAATACAAGTTAGAGAATCGATTTTTTCTAAACGTAATACATGAATAATACTGCAAAATGAGCTCATAACTACCAATTACCAAAGAGTACGACGTATCCTTCAAGAAGCGCAGATGAGAGTAAAGTACCAGGATCTACCATCTTGTGGTATCATATTGGTCGCACGGTGGCAAATCTCTCTCTGATCCACAAGGGCGGTCACCATCTGTGATGATGGCGACCTGGGCAGACTTCGGGCAAGTTAACCTCGTGGCTCCAGGGAACCACAACGGCTAAACCAGAAAAAGTCCAAAAAAAAAGTGGAAATTATGCTGAGGCCCGCACAACCAATAAGGATGGACTATCCAAGTAAGTAAGTAAGTAAGCGCCAAACACAATCCGCGTTTGTGCGCACTTTCAAACGCCAACTCAGGGTATCATCCAAATCCAGACAGTAAGAAGCGCCATGCTTGATAGCTGATACTTGAACGGCCCGTCGTCACTGGTTGTGCGGGCCCCAACATAATCTCCATTTTTCGGAGATTTGCTGGTTAAGCCATCATCCCGAATCCCGAGGTCAGCCTGGTCAAAGTCTGCCCAAGGTCTTCACCACCACAGACAGTCGCAGCCCTAGTGGATCAGGAGATTTACTACCATGCGACTTTGATACCAGAACGGTGATAGATCGTGGTATTGTAGAGGCACCATAGTCTTCTGAAACCACGAAAGCAATGACTCCAATAAACACAACTACTTTAAACCAAGGTTTTTTTATCCTGACGGTGTAAAACCCTATTATGCAACCATATCCGAGCAACCTTTTAGAAGCTCAAAACAATCAATATTTGCACAGGAAGATGCCATCAGCACGCATCGATCAACAGACAGGACTTTTTCGACAACCGAGCCACGGAGGAAAAAAATGACACAAACACACAAACGCGTCCGGCTATGAAGTGCATTCGGTCTAATACATAAATATCCTTATACGTATGAACACTTTTCACATGCAACGTGATAGGAACTGATACGATCAGCGAAGATAGCACACGACTAATCAATAAATCGATAACGGATGCCCGGAACACGGACGCTGAAATGTCATATTCTGGGGGCAGAGGAGTCACATGAGCACTCACGTTATGACTGCCGCTCTGTCTGCACTCTTTCTCTCCGATCGCACGTGGCGGCACCGATACTCAGCCGACAGTACGCAGCGAAATCGCCATTCGCAACGATCAATGCAGACCGTGTCGTCGTCGTCGTATGGGAGCTGTTCCACTTAATCGTTCTGGTGTCCACAGCGATTTTGTGCTCACTAGCGTCCTAATGTGATTACCCAGGAAGATTTTAGGTTCCACCTACTATTTAGTATTGGCAGGTCCTGAATAGATTCAAGCTGAAGTCGTCAAGAGGCAGATGGTTGGCCATCTCAGTGTTCTGTTTCTTCCGGTCTTCACATTCAATGATTCAGTGCCAGTGCAAATCTAGTACCTTTTGATGTTCATGTTTCATTTGTGTTTAGGTATTGAGTGGTGCATCGGAAGTGCGAGGCAATCAAGGATTTGCCGCTGGGATATCCAGCTTCCAGTTCTGGTTTTAGGATGCAGTAACATTTGAGTCACGCTGGTTATCGAGGTCTATTCCCTTGGCTAAAGAGCCATTTGGAAGATTCGTCCAGGTGATGCGTTCGTCCTGACAAGCCATGGATCTCGGCGTTGGTTGGTGCCTAAAAGAAATTCGTCTGTAGACCGTTTAACCAACGCCTTACTAGTTTTTCTGGTTACTATGCATTCTGAATGATCTATCCATAGATGAGTTTAAATCATTTGCAGTGGAACATCAACCTTGTATGTTCTGTCATTTTGTTTTACTTAGCACGAAGTGAGAGCAAGAGTTCAAACCGAACGAGAACGGATTACGTAGACTGCCTGGTACTTTGTGAACTCTAAGAAGTCTTTTCTTGAACTATTGGCATCGCAGCGAACTATTAACATGTAGGACTATTTCCAGTTAGGCCTAAAGAGGATAAAGCTTTCGACGTTGGTCATTCCCTAAGGGAAACACCACCATGCATTCGACTTCATTAAGCATCATTGGAGGTGATTGAATGCATATCTGGCCTTTAGAATGACTCGCGGTGGCATACCGATGTATCGAGCCAGTGCTGCTATCCTCCCAGACAAGTCGTACCAATTTGCCGACCCCGGAGTGATGGAGGAATTGGTGGGGCTTGGGTGCGGAGATCGATTCCACGTGTGTTGCAGGGCGCCTCCAACCACCGCTCTTCGCGAGCCTAGTTAAGTCTGCAGAACAATATAGGTTTTCCTTTTGTAAAGATATTTTTTTCCATATTTTGCTTTTGTGCTAATCTCTTGGCTTGTTTTACCCAGCAACTTCCGAAGTCTTATGTTGCCAATTTGTTGGTACTTTCGTCAAAGTCCGAAGAGTTCGCGCTACGATTTCTTAAAACAGGTTGCATAGTGATAAGGCAGGTAGTCTAGAAAACAACGTTCTTGTTTTTATGGATGTTTCTTGTTCTTTCTGAGGTGTAGCCGAAGAACGTTAGAATTGTCTTGGAAATGAAATGTAGATGGGAAATAATCGAATTTATTTTGTTTGTTTTAGGGAGTTTTTACCCTAATATTGTAATGGAAGCTTCAGGTAGGTTTACTTTAGTACGTGACTTGAATCCACACTTGATTAGTATCGTCCCTGCGCCTGCTCTGGAGGTCTTATCTCTTAGTGAAGGTTGTTGTCATCGCATTACTCACTCATCCTTGAGTCAGCAGTTCTTCATCGATTCATTTTTGTCATTTTTTATGTCTATGTCATCTTTTGAGGTATTACGTCACCGAATTGCTGTACGAAGTATGGCAGTTGATGTTTGCCTTGAGCTTTACTATTTTCCTTATCATCACTGACGTGCGACATCATTTTCTCTAAGAGAAATGAGTCGTTCTTCCACCGCACATCAGTTTTTTTTCTTCAAACCATTTTCATGTTAATTATATCGAGACTTTGTGTAACCTTTTTTGTTTCTTGTAAAGTGGAGTGTAAAAAGCGGATTAAAGAATTCTCTATTAGAGATTCATGCGGAGGGAGGTGAGTGGGGAAGTGCCAGAAGACTTAGCTGAGGGCTTGTCTGTTGAAAAGCAACAAGAACAACAATTGATGAATAAACTTGCTGCTCAAGGTCGATTACCTGCTCGTCCTGCATCTTCATTCCTGCAAAAGAAACTCCAGCAGAGGGTAGGTAGCTTCCTAGTGTTAGTTAACTTGTATGGATATGGCGGCTGCTATATTTGTGAACTTTTGCGTAAGAATGGTAGAACGAACGCTTTCGTTATGTCTTTAAGAAACGAACCCAATTTGTGTTAGTGAGTCTTTCTGTTACAGTATTGCTCTGTTCCATGGTCTTATTCTCTTCTTATTATCTAGAAGTTCTTTGACTCGGGTGATTATGCCATGGATAAGGATCGTAGCAAACAAACTGCTCCTGCCGTTCGCCTACCGCATCCGATGGCATCTCGACCGCTACCAGAATCGGCTTTTCCAGCAATGAAAGCGACTTCCATTGCCATTCCTGAAGCAGTTTCGCCTGACGGAGAAACTAACCTACAGGTTGATCTCCTATGATCTTAATTCTGGCCTTCTGTGTTTTTCAGACGCTATTATTTTTGCAGATTCCACGTCCGGATACTGTGCCACAAAGAAAGGCCTCCATTATAAACCCGGCGGTGCATTGCAAACTAAGTCCGATGCCACATGTTCAGGTTTGTGGTTCGTTTGGGATGAGCAGTGATCAGTGCAAATTACCATTTCATTGATGTAGTTCTTACCACGTTTAGTATTTTCTTTATACGATAAGTTGTTATACCAGTTAATCTCGGTTGTCAGCATACTTTGTGCATTTTAGCATCACGACCTACAACCACCACAGCTCCCTTCAGTTGAGTAAGACTGGCTTGTGATTCAGAAATGAACCCTGACCGCATAATCCTTGTTGAGACAATCTTTCGCCTTACCGTACACTTTCAACCCTTGTCGTAACAGCGTAACAAATTGTCTCTGTTTCTTGTCAAGCTGTTCGATCCGATTCGTATTGTGTTTCTGCTATGCGGTTGTTTGATATCGCTTTTACTTCGCTGTGGTCAGCGTGTCAATATCTCTTCGTTTTGTAGTTATTTTGTACAGATAGCTTGCGAGTGTATGGCGACTGAATGAAGTCGTATGATGATGTGTGTAGTAAACACACGAGGTAGATAGAAGCAAACCTTTTTTACTTGAAAACGAATTAAAAAGAAAGGTGTTGTCTAGTACAAATCGCGATGTAACACATTTAGTTTCGCTGAACTGCTACTAACCTCCTAACTGTTCACCGGCTCATCGTGGCTGGGAGATGTTCCTGGGTGTCGGGTGGCGATGCACCGGGGGGTGATTCATCCTCCCAACAGGGTCTCCCAAGCTAAGGTGTCCGGCATTTCCATCAGGAAGCCCAGCTAAGAGTAAACCAGTACTATGCCCACCACAGTACTGGTATCAAACTAGGCGCATGGTGGCTAATCTCCCTTTGATCCCCAAGGGCGGCGACCGTTTGTGGTGGTGACGACCTGGGACAGGCTTTGGCTGGAATGACCTCGGCACTCCAGGTAATCACAATGGCTAAACCAGCGGAAGTCCGAAACGATGAGGATTATGCTGGTGCTCACATAATTAGTGAAGACAGGTCATCCAAGTGGAGGTATTACGTCACCGAATTGCTGTACGAAGTATGGCAGTTGATGTTTGCCTTGAGCTTTACTATTTTCCTTATCATCGCTGACGTGCGACATCATTTTCTCTAAGAGGATTGCGTCGTTCTTCCACCGCACATCAGTTTTTTTTCTTCAAACTATTTTCATGTTAATTATATCGAGACTTTGTGTAACCTGTAAATAAAGAAATAAAATAACACCTCGTGTTTGCTGAACAGAAGTTAAAAGAATTACTTTATTTTTATTCCATTAAGCATACAACAATCAACAAAAAGGCAATTTATGGGTCATTTTGACCAGGTGATTTGCTGTAGTATAAGTAGAGGTTACAAATATCACTAAGTTGGTGTGCAGGGTCAAACATAAGATGCATATTTTAAGCCAACTTTAAAATTGTGGAGAGTATGACGCACGGTTGGCACATGTGTAGCGTCCCGATTTGTAAAGAACGCCAAAAATTGTGCTTTTATACAAGTCATTACATATTCGGACATGCATAACCTGATGAAGAAAACAATACGAAAGACGATGAGAGTGATGATGAAGTAGGTGGAGTCCACTCGGGTAGCCCATATCCCCTACTCTTGTGCAAGGTATTGCGATCTGAAATCAATAGCGAATAAGAGGTACAACATGGTAATATGATTTTCGATTAATTAGGATACTGGCATTTATTAACTATAAGTTTCATTACGGATTCTCATCCAAACATGAGCTTTTTCTGGATATCGATCTTCGTCGTCACTCGAAGTCTCGCTTATTCTCATTTTGCGACTCATTAGAAAAAAAACTTACTGCTTATTGTGTCGACGTTTCCGGATTTCACACAGTCCGATTATAACGACTAAGAGGAGCAGGATAGTGATTATTATTGCTAGCGGATAAATCCATGCTAGTTCACCTGAAATTCTTTGGGTAGCAACGTCAGAAGAAATTGAGAGTGCTGTGAGTACGAGCATAAATTAAGACTGCACTTAACTAAGATTATGCTAAGATATTTGAAAAACTCCGGACCGCCGGTGTCTGCGGTGGGAACGATCGCGTGATTGTCCTTTCCGGAGAGTAACGCGTTCACCACCACACCACGCGGGTCCTTCGTTTCACCTGTCTCATGTTATTTGTATTTTATATGATACCCTGCAGTAAATAGGCAGTAAATAAAAAGGTTAAGATTGTAATTTCGACTTCAGCCTTAGTTTAATTAGGTTCATTACCGATTTGGACTCCCTAGATCAGTCCCGTTGACGGGTGACGGCTAATGGCGCCGATCAATAGAACTAGCTGAGAGACAGGCGAAACGAGGGACCCACATGGTGTGGTGGTGAACGCGTTACTCCCCGGAAAGGACGATAACGCGTTCGTTCCCCACCGCAGACACCTGCGGTCTGGAGTTTTCCAAATATTTCAGCGTCATCTTACTTGTATTTCACATGATACTTACCTACAGACGATTTTGACTCGGTGGTTGTTATCATGATAGCAATGTTATAAGCTTCAAAAAAACTACACTATTACTTTAAAAAAGTAGTGCGTGTAGCGCAGTGGTCGAAGACGCCCTGCAATACACCATGGGATCGATTCTCATCGCGCCAGGCCAACCAAGTCTTTCATCCCTCCGGTGTCGGTAAATTCGTACTGGACTTGTCTGGAAGGATAGCACCACTAGTTCGATACATTAGAAGGCTACCGCGAGTCATTGTAAAGACTATATATACGTACATTCAATCACCTTCAAAGATGCTTAATGAAGTCGAATGCATGGCACATCCCTCGAGGATTGATCAACGCCGAAAACTTTTTATCCTTATTACTGTTTTAGAAATGCCTTTCAATGTAAACTCTGTTCTATGTAGGTCTTGAATCATCTAGAACCCTAGAACACAAACGTGATAGTTGGTTCGACTTCACGTATAGGGCAAACCAACCCACCGATTCTTCAGGGTTTAGCAATTATTGGGCATTGTCTGAGAGATAAGAACATTGACTTGATACATTGATAGGCTGCCCGGGCTGATGAATAGGCCAGATACGCATTCAATCACCTCTGCGATGCTTAATGAAGTCGAATGCACAGCGTAACCCTTAGAAAGTTGAATCAATAGGCTTTGTCTTTTTATCGTCATAGATTTAGGAAAGGAAATGCATAAGATCGACGCAGGACAGGAAAAATGCTGACTAAGCACGAGAATCACTCAGGTTAATTTGAGTGAAGATGCTGCATTGTTCCTATTCAAAAAGAGGAACTAGAGTTTCGCGAGAAGTAGCTATTTATAGAATCCTCACAGCAGTCACCTAACAACCACAACGCTGCTGGGATATTTCCGAAACTCCGGACCGCAGGTGTCCGCGGTGAGGAACGAGTGCGCTATTACCCTTTCCGGGAGCTATCACGCTCACCGCCACACCATGCGGGTCCTTTGCTTCGCCTGTCTCTCAACTGGTTCTATCGATTCACGCCATCAGCAATCACCCGTCAACGGGATTCATTTTGGGAGCCTAGATCGGCATTGAACCCGATTAAGCTGAGGCTTTAGTTGAAACCTTTACAGGTTTCTTGTTTTCCTTGAAATTTTCCACATCCAAAAAAATTTTGGCATAGATAAGAATTTCTTTCTAGACGTACTCTTTACAGCGATTATCCTCTCGATTACGATCAACGGTTTACTGGTTTTTCCACCGGCTGTGTATTCGTTGACGGCTTCACAGGTGTAGAAACCAGCGTGTTCATAGTCAGCGTCGACAATCTGGAGGCCGTTGCCGTCGAGCGCGACTTTCTCACTGAGTTCTGTTGTAATTTTAAAAATTATTCAGCAAGCCATTTTAAGATTACTGCTACACGAGCTGAGGCTTTAGTTGAAACCTTTACAGGTTTCTTGTTTTCCTTGAAATTTTCCACATCCAAAAAAATTTTGGCATAGATAAGAATTTCTTTCTAGACGTACTCTTTACAGCGATTATCCTCTCGATTACGATCAACGGTTTACTGGTTTTTCCACCGGCTGTGTATTCGTTGACGGCTTCACAGGTGTAGAAACCAGCGTGTTCATAGTCAGCGTCGACAATCTGGAGGGCGTTGCCGTCGAGCGCGACTTTCTCACTCAGTTCTGTTGTAATTTTAAAAATTATTCAGCAAGCCATTGTAAGATTACTGCTACACTATTTTCTATAAGCAATAAATAGTAGCTCCACTACGTCACCAATCTTTTCCTATGGTACAGCCGGTAAACGGTGTCTTATTGAATCTTCTTCATGCATACTTAACTACGCTTAATCTTGCGACCGCCACGGACTAGACCTCAGTTACTGTTGCGTGCGGTGTGTAGTGGAAACTTTTTTTTAAAAAAAAGGCCTTTGCAAACTATTTCGCTTAGGTTATTAGACTCTACTATGAACCATGTTTGGTACATCTTGTAACAGTTCCCAGGCTCGACTTTCTATTAACCTCGGCATTGGAATATGAATGCGTTGTTTTCTCGTTCAGCAATCGCGAGGTTGTTATACAGCACATATTTACTTCCATAGAAAAACACACAATACAATACAACACAACAGTAGCTGACGTTTCGGCAGTATCGCCTTCTTCAGAGCCTGGAAGGGTATACTGATATACAATTTATTAGGCCAAACACTTCAATTAGTTCGTCTTCGTCGTCAATTAGTTCGTAACCGCTTGTATGACCGTCTATGTGAAACAGGAAACTGCGTAATCTGCCCTTATGACAGGGATGGTGACTGTTTATATGATCCTATAAACTTATCCTCTCAATGGTTTGTTCCCGCATCGTGGCTGGGAAGTGTTCCCGGGTGTCGGACTGCGATGGTACGGAGGGATTCATACCTTCGGCAAGGTCTCCCAAGCTGAAAAGTAGTCCAGCGTTTCCATCATGAAGCCTAACTAAGAGCAAAACAATACCAGGATCCATCACCATCCTGGTATCAAACTAGTCGCATGGTGGCAAATCTCCCTCTGATCCACAAGGACGGCGGCTACCTGTAGTAGTGAGCACCTGGGGCAGACTTTGGCCAGGCGGTCTTCGGGACTCCACGGAGCCACAATGGCTAAGCCAGCAAAACTCCGAGAAATGGAAATTATGCTGGGCCCGCACAACCAGTGATAACGGACCATCCAAGTATCCAAGCATCCTCCAGCAAATCTTGACTTTTGACGTTTTGCATGCTGACGTGAGCCTTGCTGTATAGTTTAGAAGCACAATTTCTTACTTTTTAAAAAAAGTTCTCTACGTGTAGGGTGTGTTAAGCATAAGTCCGTTGTACACTTGACAAAGTTAATTAATCCACAATATAATAGCCGTTTACCGGTTTTTTAACTGAAGACAATTCTCTCTAATCGAAGACGATGGCAAGTTAAACGGCCTTCTAGAGATGTTATCGCGTGTTTATTGTCGTACCAAAAACGAGTCGCAAAGCCCATTGTGACTGGTCAATGCCCCTGGAGGGAAGGCGTTTATAGAGACGGGAATTCAGTCACCCAACAGGGTCTTCCAATTTGAGGAGTGTGGATTCTCATCGAAAAGCTCTGCTAAGAGTAAAACAATTCCAAGAATCACCGTCGTCGCTCGATCCACGAGGGCTGACGAGTTTCCATGGTGACGACTTGGTAAAGCTATATGACTGCCACACGAATATTCCACTGAAGAAAATCTTCCCTAACTAGCAAATTATCAGCCGAGTAGAAATTTTACAATGGTCTTCATTCCACTCATTTCTTATTTCTATGTCGATGATTATTCTACAGTCCGCTAAAAGATTGTTCTCTATCCTTTACATGACGTATCAACGGAAAGAACGAACCAACATGCAGCTCGATTTCGCAGATACTTTCAAAGGGCATTCCATACATAGGCCGTTAAACCAACAATGGAAACCGCAACATAAAAGAGTATTACGTTAGCAAGAGTCGATAAGGTAATAGTAGATCAGACAATCCTATAAAAATCGCACTAAATCTAGGTAGAGATCGACACCTTTTTGTTGGCCTTCGAGTCTTTCCTCTCTTTTGATCCTCCAGGGATTCCTTTCTACCCACGTGTTTGATGGGAAATCCAGCTACTGCCACCAATTAAGAGCGACTTCTTTTGCTTCCAGCATACCAACGATGTCTTACCAAAACAACACCATACCAATAAAAATGGATGAAGCCCAAAGGAATATTAGGCAAATGAACGATTAAGCAGAGGAACAACTTACGCCACGTGGAGTATAAACAGTGATCTCTCTCCCTGGGATTCCTTGACGGTATGCTCCGCTACGAGACTGCAGAACCTCTTCAACACGTTAGCGATGATATGCATTGATTTTATTTCATCCATGAGGAAACGGTACATGGATTGGACGACATAGAAGCACAGCACTTCCTTACCTGTTGTGCGTTCTACCGCTTTAACTTTTTCTGCGATCTTTTACGTTAAATCGCTGATCAGCCTACACAGATGCGCAGATACAATCTCAGAAAAGCCATTCTTTATGCATCATAAATCTACACAAACAGTTTTTGGGATGAGCTTGTTCGTTACCACGACGCCCTCTACTCCTCTACTGCCACATGTTTCGAAAAACATTTCTTCCCCGTTGTCAAAGACCGCCCTGCATGGATGGTGTCTCCTCGTCTCAGACAGTCTTATGACGGCGTAAATTACTCCTCTTGTCTACATAATCACGTCTTTTATCGAGGACTCAGATGCAAGTGTGCGTGCACTGTAGGTTTGTGTATAGTACTTTGCGATTTAGGCAGCCTAAAATGACCCTGGAATTTTAACAGCCTCTCTGCGCTCGTCTTACCCAACGCTGCCGAATCGGTGGCTCAATTGGATCGGATTCCTGATATACAATTTATTAGGCCAAACACTTCAATTAGTTCGTCTTCGTCGTCAATTAGTTCGTAACCGCTTGTATGACCGTCTATGTGAAACAGGAAACTGCGTAATCTGCCCTTATGACAGGGATGGTGACTGTTTATATGATCCTATAAACTTATCCTCTCAATGGTTTGTTCCCGCATCGTGGCTGGGAAGTGTTCCCGGGTGTCGGACTGCGATGGTACGGAGGGATTCATACCTTCGGCAAGGTCTCCCAAGCTGAAAAGTAGTCCAGCGTTTCCATCATGAAGCCTAACTAAGAGCAAAACAATACCAGGATCCATCACCATCCTGGTATCAAACTAGTCGCATGGTGGCAAATCTCCCTCTGATCCACAAGGACGGCGGCTACCTGTAGTAGTGAGCACCTGGGGCAGACTTTGGCCAGGCGGTCTTCGGGACTCCACGGAGCCACAATGGCTAAGCCAGCAAAACTCCGAGAAATGGAAATTATGCTGGGCCCGCACAACCAGTGATAACGGACCATCCAAGTATCCAAGCATCCTCCAGCAAATCTTGACTTTTGACGTTTTGCATGCTGACGTGAGCCTTGCTGTATAGTTTAGAAGCACAATTTCTTACTTTTTAAAAAAAGTTCTCTACGTGTAGGGTGTGTTAAGCATAAGTCCGTTGTACACTTGACAAAGTTAATTAATCCACAATATAATAGCCGTTTACCGGTTTTTTAACTGAAGACAATTCTCTCTAATCGAAGACGATGGCAAGTTAAACGGCCTTCTAGAGATGTTATCGCGTGTTTATTGTCGTACCAAAAACGAGTCGCAAAGCCCATTGTGACTGGTCAATGCCCCTGGAGGGAAGGCGTTTATAGAGACGGGAATTCAGTCACCCAACAGGGTCTTCCAATTTGAGGAGTGTGGATTCTCATCGAAAAGCTCTGCTAAGAGTAAAACAATTCCAAGAATCACCGTCGTCGCTCGATCCACGAGGGCTGACGAGTTTCCATGGTGACGACTTGGTAAAGCTATATGACTGCCACACGAATATTCCGCTGAAGAAAATCTTCCCTAACTAGCAAATTATCAGCCGAGTAGAAATTTTACAATGGTCTTCATTCCACTCATTTCTTATTTCTATGTCGATGATTATTCTACAGTCCGCTAAAAGATTGTTCTCTATCCTTTACATGACGTATCAACGGAAAGAACGAACCAACATGCAGCTCGATTTCGCAGATACTTTCAAAGGGCATTCCATACATAGGCCGTTAAACCAACAATGGAAACCGCAACATAAAAGAGTATTACGTTAGCAAGAGTCGATAAGGTAATAGTAGATCAGACAATCCTATAAAAATCGCACTAAATCTAGGTAGAGATCGACACCTTTTTGTTGGCCTTCGAGTCTTTCCTCTCTTTTGATCCTCCAGGGATTCCTTTCTACCCACGTGTTTGATGGGAAATCCAGCTACTGCCACCAATTAAGAGCGACTTCTTTTGCTTCCAGCATACCAACGATGTCTTACCAAAACAACACCATACCAATAAAAATGGATGAAGCCCAAAGGAATATTAGGCAAATGAACGATTAAGCAGAGGAACAACTTACGCCACGTGGAGTATAAACAGTGATCTCTCTCCCTGGGATTCCTTGACGGTATGCTCCGCTACGAGACTGCAGAACCTCTTCAACACGTTAGCGATGATATGCATTGATTTTATTTCATCCATGAGGAAACGGTACATGGATTGGACGACATAGAAGCACAGCACTTCCTTACCTGTTGTGCGTTCTACCGCTTTAACTTTTTCTGCGATCTTTTACGTTAAATCGCTGATCAGCCTACACAGATGCGCAGATACAATCTCAGAAAAGCCATTCTTTATGCATCATAAATCTACACAAACAGTTTTTGGGATGAGCTTGTTCGTTACCACGACGCCCTCTACTCCTCTACTGCCACATGTTTCGAAAAACATTTCTTCCCCGTTGTCAAAGACCGCCCTGCATGGATGGTGTCTCCTCGTCTCAGACAGTCTTATGACGGCGTAAATTACTCCTCTTGTCTACATAATCACGTCTTTTATCGAGGACTCAGATGCAAGTGTGCGTGCACTGTAGGTTTGTGTATAGTACTTTGCGATTTAGGCAGCCTAAAAAATTACTCCTCTTGTCTACATAATCACGTCTTTTATCGAGGACTCAAATGCAAGTGTGCTGTAGGTTTGTGTATAGTACTTTGCGATTTAGGCAGCCTAAAATGACCCTGGAATTTTAACAGCCTCTCTGCGCTCGTCTTACCCAACGCTGCCGAATCGGTGGCTCAATTGGATCGGATTCAAAGGCATGAAAACCGTTCACTTTACTGCGTGTAGCTTTCTGATATCCACTTACAGCTTGCCAAGCCCTGAGCATGGTGGCTGCGTATACTCACGAGTAATTGCCAGTCTCTCCCAGAGTAAACGGGGAGGCTATTTGTTGTAGGCGATTTCTAACCGTCTCCCATATACTTCCCTGTCACTTGATTGCAGGCTTTTGGCCTAATTGACTCGTAGAATGCAATCAGCATTAATGAGAATACAGCCACACACACCTGCAGGAACACGTCCTCGTAAATACAGAAGGTATGTGCAATGTTGACGCAGTAGAAACAGGGAGTCCATCTCCTGGATTCATCTACGTCTCAAGGAATCAAAGGTATTTGATCCATGATCACACCCCCTTAAATAATCTAGAGCCAATTTGTATCACAACGATTCAGTTCACCACGCGCAAGGTTTGACCTGCCAAGGCACTGGTTGGATGCCTCTCAGGGTCAACGAAGCTTGGCTTACAAACTAACTTCCTGTAATCCACTTGAAAATGCCTCGGCGCGTCCATCTCAGGATTCCAGTGATAATCGACTACACCAGCGCTCAACCGTTTAACAATATTAGTAATACATGCTTCGAAACCGACTCTCCTTGAACCTCGGTGTGCTCAATCAATATGTATTTTTTCTTTGATGAGCTTACACGAGGTTGATAATAATATTTATTATCGGCTAACGTTTCGACGTCTTCGTCTTCATCAGAGCCGATGATCCGAGTCGATGGTCCACGCTTGTCTTTCGTCTCGATGTGGCGGTTTGGCCTTCGTGTCGAGTCAGGTCTTCTTCAGCGGTCCGTCTCCTCGAATGAGGCACACTCATTCAGTGGTGCCCTTTTATACACGATGCTGATGGTGAATATAATGATAATGTCCGTTGATAACTACTTGTTTTTCTTCCGGACATATATCATCGCGCACATCGTGCAGAAGTCGGTGTTATCATTAGCTAGCACAAAGCGTATCAATGCTTCGAAACCGACTTTCCTTGAACCTCGGTGTGCTTAATCAATACGTATTCTTTCTTTGATGAGCTTACACGAGGTTGATAATAGAGTAACCGAGGTTAGCCGATAATAAATATTATTATCAACTTCGTGTAAGCTCATCAAAGAAAAAATACATATTAGTAATACAATCACTACAACGCTGAGATATTTACAAAACTTGGACCACAGTCCAGATTCGAACCCACGATTACCTTTTCCGGGAGCTTACGTGTTACGCACTGCACCATTGAGCTCCCACCATGTGATTAAGGAAACTGAATTCAAATTGATTCGACACGTTTGGTACCTGCACTACTCCGATTTAAGTTAAATCCTTGGAATGCTTAAGCAACTTTCTGCAGGAATTCAGTCGTAATATATTAGTAGTTTGCGTATATCTATTTACTGTCCAATTACTAACTTAATAGACCAAATTTGAAAGTACAATTCATGTGCAGTTCATTTTTAAGCACAAGTATTTAGTCGAAAGCACCGATATAGACACACAGAAATCGTCAAATTCTCATAACTTTTACTGTCTGCGCTCTGACCACATGAATGGTGGTCTCGAACAGAACGCTGTAGCAGCAGTGTTCTACTGGTTTTTTATAGCAGTAATTTTTTTTTACATCACTTACCAAGCGGTTTGCCATCCTTTGTCCATTTAATACCAGGTGTTGGGTAACCGAACACAGGACAAGTGATATTTACTGGATCACCTTTCTAAAAACGAGGTATTCTGTAAAGGCGCTAACACGTCATAGTTTCCGTGGTGATACTATTAGTTCACAAAATCTTTTGCGAAGTGAAGGGAAATCTTTAAAGATTAGATTGAAAAAGAAGGGAACTAATGGTAAAAGAATTATATGCTTTAATGAGATATAAGGGATCATCGGGCTTACAAAAACATTGGGTTTCCGACAGAACTATCACACGAAAGAAGGGTTATTCGGAAAACGTGTGGAGATCCTCTTGTGTTCCAGTATTTTCTAGTCTCATCTTATCTTTCGGTCACTTACTGAAGTCCTTCTTCTTCCATTCATTTTGTTTGGTATCAACTGCTTGTTGTTAAGCCACTGATTATCAATTGTACCATTTGTTCTCCAGTTAACAATCGAGTAACTCAAGTGGACACCCAGTAAATTCCACATGCCACCGTCGTGAATCAAAGTCGCTCACAGGGATTCATTGGCTCATGGGACTCCAAGAGTATCAGACTTCTTGATTGATGCCTTCCCTTTCCAGTTTTTTTTTTTTTTGCTGTTAAGATACTCAAAACGACTCGCCGAGCACTGCATGGCTTCAACCGGTCCTCGTGAGTATCGAGGTAACAATATCGAACTCTTTCTCAGCTTGGATGACCTTGCTAGTGTAATGAGCCTCACAACCGGGATGACACACTATGCTATGCGTATAGGAGGTTTTTGACATCCGGAAGTGTTTTTTTTTTCATTAACGGACGATAATTTCTCGACGAATAAAGCTTTTGAGGAATTGATAACTTTAGAGGTTTGCAAAGTCTTTGTTCTATCTCCTTAACTACGTCTACGACTTTGGTACGTTATTCTTCCATTTTGAACCATGTCTAGAATTAGACCTTCAAAATGATGGTAACGAAATTCAGATTCTTAGAATTCCTAACAGAAGAGGAGTAGATGCAAATGTCATGCTGGACGAAATCCTCCTTTTTGAACTGCTTACGTAACCGAAATATGAACCTTGAAGCAATAAAGCGGGAGAAATATGGCCTCGTGAGATCCATCATTTCAACGTGGTATAAATGGGAACTTTATCCTATAGGTAAAGATTTGTGGAAGACTTGTTATTATAGTAATATGAGTCAAGATCCGTTGACTTAAATTTGATAGTAGCTATTACACACTCGTATGAAATGCATTGTATGCAATGCATGTCGAGTGTTATTTGTCCAGGAAACCAGGGAAAACCGATGGTAATGAAGTCGCTGTGTTCCCACAATTGTTCTTAATCGGTCTTGCAAGTGAGAATTTCTCAGCAAATAAACGTCAATTATAAACACATGTAATGGACTGCTTTCTATATTTTCAACTATATGATTTGAGTAATTCTTCGTATTCTTGTTGAGCAAACGCGAGGTGTTATGGTTATTCTTTATTCACAAATAAGCTGACGTTTCGGCGAACTTCGCCTTCTTCAAAGCCTGGAAAGGTCAAGTTGACAGCAATCTACTCGGTCAAACGCCTCCATAACCAAACAAAGAAAACGCTAAACCAAGATTTCAACCACAATGAACACAACTTTGCGCACCCACCGCTTTCTATGAGGCTTCCACTGAGTATGTCTAGTGGAGACCAACCGCACAGAATTCACATGGAATCGCAATGTGCCCTTCCCCTCAAAATAATAGGCTTATATACTGCCCAATATCACGCGTGATAACGAGGCATATATGATTTGATTGATAAGTGAAATTTATGGCCTTGAATCTCATAAGTTCAACCATTTCTCGTCATATAAAGAAAAAGCCTGTAACTTTACAAAAACTCAGCCGTCTGATGCGATTTCGACCTGTCATTGGTAAAAAGTGGTAAAAGCTTACGTAAGTTGGAAATCGTTTAGCGTCAATATGGACCGGTAATATGGTAAAGGGCGTGTGTGGAGCAGTGGTCGGAAGCGCCCTGCAACACACACGTGGAGTCAACCCCCGCGCCCATGGCTCACCAAGCCTTCCATCCCTCCGGGTTCGGCAAATTGATACCAGACTTGTCTAGGAAAATAGCAGCATTGGCTCGAAACATCGGTAGGCTACCCCGAGCCATTGTAAAGGTCAGATATGCATTCAACCACCTCCAAACAATGCTTAATGAAGTCGAATGCATGGCACATTCCTCAGATTGATCAACGCCGAGAGCTTTATCCTTTATTTTTATTTACTTCATATCTGAACACTTTATGACTCATAATGCTTACTACCAATTACTTCTTCATGGCTAGGATTCCGATGAGTTCAGTGATTTATCCAAATTGTATCGAAGTGTACCTGCTTGGTAGATGATTAGTAGCTCTAAATTCGTTTTTACCGAGCCCCTCATGGCTCGGAAAGTCTTTCTCCGCAAAAGTCCTCACTTATCTTAGCTCACCATCTAACATTGTTTTTTCTGTCTCAGTCAATTCTCCTTCGAATTCGTTATCTACCACCCCACTCTTCCACGCCATCAATCTTCCCTAGAGTCAATATTTTTCTTGTGAAGCATTAGTTGATTTGTTTAGCGATTGACCCCATAACGACTGAACGCTGATTGCATTGCACGCATTCTCACTGAACGGAAACGATGAACAAACACACTAATAAATTAATTTCTTTGCGAGACAAGCGTCAAAATAACCTCGAGTCTTATCAACCACAGCAATCCACGACGTCTATTAACCCATGACGGACGCGCTCCGTTTAGCGTGGCTCTCCGAATGAAATGAGGGAAAACTTTTGAGGGCTGCGAACTTTCTGGTTTTTCTACAATAAAAAATAATTTTCCAATAAATATTAGGTTTCAGGAGTGCTGAACATAACAGAACTGTAGAAGAGACTTTGACCCATCGTTCTATGAGCATGAATGATATGTATGCTAATATTTACTGTGTTACTATGGTCTATTGTGTAAATACATTGCTGTCAGCAATTTGAAGTATAACTACAATGGCGCTGAGATATTTGCAAAATTCCGGACCGCAGGTGTCTACGGTGGAGAACGAGCTCGCTTCTACCCTTTTTGGAGCGTAATGCCTTCACCACGAAACCATGCGGGTCCTTCGTTTCGTCTGTCTCTCACCTACTTTTTATCGATCAGTGACATCAGCAATCAACTCTCAATGGGATCGATCTGGGCAGCCCAAATCGGTATTGAACCCAGTTGAGCTGAGTCTAGTTCGATGTTTTTTATATCCGCACATTCCATACAATGAGTATAACGATTAAAAAGAGAGATGAGTTCACTGTTACTCAAATTACCGATCAATAAACTTTGTCAAAAAAGATGTTGCAAAGCATTATGTGTAAGGTTTCCCTCGTCTCGCCCCTATCATTTGGATCTGCTTTCGATTAGCTATCATATGAACGTACGCTGCGGGCTAAAAACATTCTGGAACGGATTTAACTGAGAATGGACACTATATTGTCCATACCGCCCCCGAGCCCAAAAGCGCATAGACACTATTGTGTTACGGGTTAACCGAAATACCGGACTATCGGTTGGAATCGTTGTGGATATCGTACCTGCTTGGTTAGAGTCACAGTAGCTTTCTTAGGTGTTCAAAAAACTTACGACGACCCTTCTTTGTTTCGTATGGTATGGTATTTTATGGTATGGTATTTTTCGTATGGTTCCAATCGTTTTTCAGATAATCTGGCGTTACATAATGCGCGGATGCCAGAACTTCTTCTGATTCCTTTCTTCGTTTCCATTATCAACGAAAATCGTTGGATTAGCGAGTGGGTTCTACTGGCCCTCAAGGACTCTGGTCGTTTTTATGAATACCACTGAATACTGGTCGGATCGATTCTTCCTAGATTTCTGGGATAGCTGCGCTATGGTGCTCCCAGATGTTCTTCGTGCGTAGTGCTCTCGGACTACGCCACCTGCACCTCTCAAATCTTTTTATTCGAAGGAAAAAAGCGATAATTTGGGTAAAAATTTTTCGATGATAATGTTTTGAAAAACTTCTTTTTCCCTTCTGAATAGAGTTCTAAACGTTAAGAAAAATGCTAAGTAATACATGAAAGCACTTGCCTGCACATATCGTCGTTCCCCTTCCAAATGAAACTCATTGTTTTCTTTAACGGTGAGATGATCGCCATCAGTGATTGAGACTGGTCGCACTTAAAATAGAACAGCATTAATTATTAATACAGCATTTTATTCAGATGAACTTTTCCTGGAAAAAGTCACTAGAGGTTTATAGAGGTAAAAGCGAACATGAGTGATATGAATCACATCTTAACATAGAGATAAAGAAGCATTGTTGCTACAGAATTATGAAGAAGACAACTGTTACTCCAAACGACGTTCAGTACATTCATTACTATTGCCTGACAAATCTACAAGTAGTGATGTAACATCGCGGACGCGTGTAGCGCAGGGATAAGGGTGATACACAAGTGTTTGATACCGCGCTCCACGACCACCAAGCTTTATATCCCACCGGAGTCGACAAATTGGTACCAGACTTATCAGGGAGGATAACAGCACTGGGTCGACACATTGGTAGGCTACCGCAAGCCATTATAAAGACTAGGCATGTATTCAATCACATCTACCGATACTTAATGAAGTTGAATGCATGGCGCATCCCTCAGGGATTTTGGTCAGCGCCGAATGCTTTATGATCTTTAGAACATTGAATTCGTTTCAAAGGACGATGGAATTGAAGGACAATTCAAATCGATGGAAATTCCAAAAAATCTCAACTCTTCTGGTCCTATTTTGTTATAATTGCAAAAAAAAACAAAATATATAGCGTAAGTGGCTAAAACTCGTCTAGAAGTTTCGCCACAATCATGAGTCGAATATGAATCACAGGTATTTCTGCTTTTCAACATTTAGCAAGCATCTCCTATGTAGCGCTAAAGTTCATTAGATGGGATAAAAATTAGCAGAAAATTAAAATCAAATTCCAACCTTACGAAAACCATGAACTATTTCTACTACCTTCGATTTTTTACTTTTAGGTGTGCATTTCAAACAGCGAACGATTCAATAGATATGGGATGATCTCGTCCAGAAGGACACGTGTTCGTGGCCCATTAGTGGCTTTTGGGCTAAAATTTTTAGAAGTTTCGATAAAAAGGCTTTATAAAATTTAAAGATGTTTTAGTATTTCCAACAGTATATTGTATAGATTACCAGGCAATCGACTGTTATATTAAGGGCTATGCATCATTACTACTATGGCTACAAGGGCGCATGTGGCGCAGTGGTCAGAGGCACCATGCAACACACACGTGGAACCGATCCCAGCGCCCATGGCCAATCAAGCCTTTCATCGCTCCCATAAACAATACGATGAATAAGTATTCTCGGCAATCAACAGTAGTTTCAATAATCACTGAGTAACTCAAGCATACGGTATAAATAAACTATACACACGTTACTCGCGCACTATAGCAACTGAATGAACCTGGTTTGATCCGAGAACATGAAGGATACCACATTTTTACTACGGTCTCTTTGACTACTTATGGTGAGATGTTTATGGGCAGCTTGAATGGGTTTGTGGTTATGCTACACTGCTTGCGGATAGGAAGGTCAAGCTCGTTCTCACGTCGTTCGACATTCCTGAACATCCACCACTCACGATGAGGCTATTGATAGATGAGATAGGTGTTATTCACTGATAGCAGTAAAAGCAGTGGTGTATATAAATACTGCAATATTCTCATAGTTGCTATATGTTTGTAGTTGCAGCCGTCATTGGTCCCGCTTTAATAGTTTCCACGACAAAAGGGCAACGGAATTGATTGTGGCGAACGGCTGGTGTACGCCATCTGTTCTTTTTCCCTTCTGAATAGAGTTCTAAACGTTAAGAAAAATGCTAAGTAATACATGAAAGCACTTGCCTGCACATATCGTCGTTCCCCTTCCAAATGAAACTCATTGTTTTCTTTAACGGTGAGATGATCGCCATCAGTGATTGAGACTGGTCGCACTTAAAATAGAACAGCATTAATTATTAATACAGCATTTTATTCAGATGAACTTTTCCTGGAAAAAGTCACTAGAGGTTTATAGAGGTAAAAGCGAACATGAGTGATATGAATCACATCTTAACATAGAGATAAAGAAGCATTGTTGCTACAGAATTATGAAGAAGACAACTGTTACTCCAAACGACGTTCAGTACATTCATTACTATTGCCTGACAAATCTACAAGTAGTGATGTAACATCGCGGACGCGTGTAGCGCAGGGATAAGGGTGATACACAAGTGTTTGATACCGCGCTCCACGACCACCAAGCTTTATATCCCACCGGAGTCGACAAATTGGTACCAGACTTATCAGGGAGGATAACAGCACTGGGTCGACACATTGGTAGGCTACCGCAAGCCATTATAAAGACTAGGCATGTATTCAATCACATCTACCGATACTTAATGAAGTTGAATGCATGGCGCATCCCTCAGGGATTTTGGTCAGCGCCGAATGCTTTATGATCTTTAGAACATTGAATTCGTTTCAAAGGACGATGGAATTGAAGGACAATTCAAATCGATGGAAATTCCAAAAAATCTCAACTCTTCTGGTCCTATTTTGTTATAATTGCAAAAAAAAACAAAATATATAGCGTAAGTGGCTAAAACTCGTCTAGAAGTTTCGCCACAATCATGAGTCGAATATGAATCACAGGTATTTCTGCTTTTCAACATTTAGCAAGCATCTCCTATGTAGCGCTAAAGTTCATTAGATGGGATAAAAATTAGCAGAAAATTAAAATCAAATTCCAACCTTACGAAAACCATGAACTATTTCTACTACCTTCGATTTTTTACTTTTAGGTGTGCATTTCAAACAGCGAACGATTCAATAGATATGAGATGATCTCGTCCAGAAGGACACGTGTTCTAAAATGGCCCATTAGTGGCCTTTGGGCTAAAATTTTTAGAAGTTTCGATAAAAAGGCTTTATAAAATTTAAAGATGTTTTAGTATTTCCAACAGTATATTGTATAGATTACCAGGCAATCGACTGTTATATTAAGGGCTATGCATCATTACTACTATGGCTACAAGGGCGCATGTGGCGCAGTGGTCAGAGGCACCATGCAACACACACGTGGAACCGATCCCAGCGCCCATGGCCAATCAAGCCTTTCATCGCTCCCATAAACAATACGATGAATAAGTATTCTCGGCAATCAACAGTAGTTTCAATAATCACTGAGTAACTCAAGCATACGGTATAAATAAACTATACACACGTTACTCGCGCACTATAGCAACTGAATGAACCTGGTTTGATCCGAGAACATGAAGGATACCACATTTTTACTACGGTCTCTTTGACTACTTATGGTGAGATGTTTATGGGCAGCTTGAATGGGTTTGTGGTTATGCTACACTGCTTGCGGATAGGAAGGTCAAGCTCGTTCTCACGTCGTTCGACATTCCTGAACATCCACCACTCACGATGAGGCTATTGATAGATGAGATAGGTGTTATTCACTGATAGCAGTAAAAGCAGTGGTGTATATAAATACTGCAATATTCTCATAGTTGCTATATGTTTGTAGTTGCAGCCGTCATTGGTCCCGCTTTAATAGTTTCCACGACAAAAGGGCAACGGAATTGATTGTGGCGAACGGCTGGTGTACGCCATCTGTCACTAGGTTAAACGAATGACGATTCAACATACATTTTACACAATAGGACTGTTTTGAAGACAAACGACGTCATATGAAAAAATTAAAACGAGAATGATTTATGTTAAGATAACGAAAAGCTGAAATGATAAGGTTCTCGGGTATAATGATTTTGTGAGTGTCTATCCTCCCAAACAAGTCTGGTACTAATTTGCCGACTCTGCAGGTATGGGAGGTTTTGTGTTCCAATAAGCGTGGGATCAATCAATCCAACAACAACGTCAATATTGCTGGAAATCTCTAACATCTGCGCTACAGGCGTCCGTTCAAATGACACAGAAGCAAAAGCAGTGGCATAGAGTAAAAATCATTCAGTTTCTTCTTGTCAGCTATGTGCCCTGTTTAAAACGAGGAATACACGGAAGAACCCGATTGTCACAGATATGACAGAATCCGGATACATTAGTAATTATAATTATTTCCTATTAGGGCAAAAAGGTCAAACAACAGGAAGATTTGAGGTTTCCTGAAATGGCAAATTGTACGAGTTTTTCGTGTTCTGCCCTTCTTTGGTGCAATTCTTTTCCTTACCCCTCTTCAACGCTTAGATGACCTCTATCACGTGTCGTGTGGGTTCTAGTACTCTCATTCACTTTACTGTTTTGCAATCGCCACCAGTAGAGGTGTGGGTTGGAGTCCGGATGTGAGTTCGGCCACAAATTGAAGACCTATGGACTTTTGTTCTCATAGACATGTTGAATGATAATTGAATGCGATTTTCCTCGGAAACCCACTCAAGATAGGAGCGCTAGGGTTTTACCAGCTTTATTAATCATGGCTGGAAGTCGCCAGTGTTTGTGGGTCAAAGAGATTACTGGCTTGTGGCTCTTGTTTTTCCAGGTTAATGCCGAATTCCTACAACTACTCCTAAGGCTAGCATGTCGACACCGGTCACGCACGATGTATCAAGCCGAAGTAACCATAGCCCTGCAGTAAACCGTGACAATAAAAGTATTTCATAACCTTCTCCTTTCCGAGTTTAGTACTACTAGGATTAAAATTAAGAACCGCTTTGGTGCAATTCTTTTCCTTACCCCTCTTCAACGCTTAGATGACCTCTATCACGTGTCGTGTGGGTTCTAGTACTCTCATTCACTTTACTGTTTTGCAATCGCCACCAGTAGAGGTGTGGGTTGGAGTCCGGATGTGAGTTCGGCCACAAATTGAAGACCTATGGACTTTTGTTCTCATAGACATGTTGAATGATAATTGAATGCGATTTTCCTCGGAAACCCACTCAAGATAGGAGCGCTAGGGTTTTACCAGCTTTATTAATCATGGCTGGAAGTCGCCAGTGTTTGTGGGTCAAAGAGATTACTGGCTTGTGGCTCTTGTTTTTCCAGGTTAATGCCGAATTCCTACAAATACTCCTAAGGCTAGCATGTCGACACCGGTCACGCACGATGTACCAAGCCGAAGTAACCATAACCCTGCAGTAAACTGTGACAATAAAAGTATTTCATAACCTTCTCCTTTCCGCGTTTAGTACTACTAGGATTAAAATTAAGAACCCTCCATCCTGAAACCATTAAAAATGCATCGCTTTTCATTTTTCGTAACCTTTTCGAGCAGTAAACCTTCAGCGCCCCTAGTGATATCCAACAAGTCCATTGCCACCTATTCCCCAAAAATAGCACATTAACTAAACCATTTTTAAAACAACCTTAAACTTTTGATCATAAATTGAACTGATTCTTCTACGTCACTCATTCACCTGGTCCATTATCACTTGCCTGTCGATCGCTAGAAAGCAGCAAAACATCTTCATTTCCCGGAAATCAACTGCCTCATTACAGCTTGCAAACTGCTATGATTCTATGTGTTATCGATCGCACTGTTGTTACGGTAACCAGACCAACGCGACCACAGGAAGTTGGACACCATGGACGCCAAAGCTGTCCGGCCAACAGCATTCATTTGTTGTCTTCACGATCTGTTCCGTACAATGATGGCGTCCTGTGTCGGTCGGCTTCTATGGCAACCGACCTAAACACTAGATGAAAAAGCTGTTGTTTTTGTTGTTCGGCACTCAGTACACACTTTCGACCGTTCGAATTTCGAACGACATGCTGTCAACAAATTCACATTTTCGCGTCGAAACGGAAAGTCGATCGGATTCTTGGTCTAAGCAAATAAACAGCAAGAAACAGCTGCTTTTCAAGATGATCTATGACTGCTCGATATATGAGTGCTTCAGTAGGGTGATCTTATGAAAATCCATTCATCACTTATTAGTTTTTGGCCTATGTGATTGCATGATAGACTTAAGTTTCCGTCCAAAAATGATTTTGACGTTTGAGGCCAACGGTGTTGTTCTTCGGAAGCACAGTGGTAGTGATACCCGTCATAATGAGCATGTTGCTAGTTCGATTCCGCTTAGAGCTAACCAATAATAAAGTATAAGAATGGAAATAAAATGTTCTCTTCTATGTACCTAACAAAAGTCAAAGTTCGATACTATTGATCACATGAGTAACTTCCGATCATTTGACTGTATCGAGTAACTAAGCATTAAAACGACGTAGTGTTTTTATTTTCAGAAATAATGGCAACTCTCCATTCTCCAAAAGGAAAGTTTTGGCCAAAACAAAGTCCCGTTTATCTTGCCCTTCATTAGCGATGAAATAAGTGCAGCGATGACGCGATGCTTAAGAAGGGCAGATCTAAAGGAATCGGTAGCGATAATTGAAATAACATCGAATACCCTTCCTCGCAAGTTTGTTGGTAACCGCCTATATGACCGTTTGTGTGAAACACAAAATTGCGTAATCTGCCCTTATGACAGGGACGGTGACTGCATGAGCTCAGGCACGATATACCTGATCTCTTGTGGTATTTGAGGAGACGAATATATTGGCGAAACGGGCACACCTTTATGTATCCGCATAAAAGAACACCTAGATGGTAACGAAAAGCAAGACAAAGTAGGCCACTAGGGACGCGTAGGATACAAAAGCATGAGGAGACGATTTTGATATAAAAGTCGCTATCCTCGCACGGGACACTAAGACATCAACGCGCAAATTCCTCGAAGCTTTTTGGATAAATGCCAAAAATCCTACAATGAATAGCAGGGAGGAATGCCTCGAGATCACGCAGGATCTCGCCCTTTACCTTCGTATCGATCGTTGATTGGGTATGCTGCAGTCGTCAGCCATATGCGACTCTGAGCGGCTGTTCTTCCTCGGTGGAGAACAGGTGAAAAAAGCGGTGGGTTTTCTCGAGAAGCCGTAGATCTTGTAATTATCGCTCAGATTTTCATCTTTCTGTTTGTGCTGTTGAAGTGTTTGACTTAGTAAGTTGCGTGTTAGTGCACCCTTCCAGGCTCTGAAGAAGGCGATTCTGCCGAAACGTCAGCTACGATTGTGTTGTATGTGTTATTGCATGGAACTAAACGTATGCTGCTTAACAATCTTGCGATTGCTGAGAGAGAAAACGACGAATTCTCCATTCTCCTCTATAAATGATAACACAGATTATAAAACCCTGGTGCTGATCTTCATGAACTGCTTAATGGATGCACGGCGCACCTGGATGGCCCACCTGTGATATATAGAGGTTACATAGTTTACTGTCCAACAGAGTCACCCAAACAGAATGTAGTTCGGAAGCTAATCTACGGGCAAACATATGCGGAAAGCGAGCTGGAAGAGCCATATGTCCTTACCTTTTCGCCAAAAACAATTGAAATAAAGGATATGATAGAAAATTGTCAAGTTTTTGGTGTCCCTTCGTCTCTTGAATGAGTGAAGCCCACTTACCACTCTGGTGTGACTAAACAACAAGGGATCGGAAATTCACGGGTACGTCCTCAAGTTGCTTGATAATTATTAAGTTTACAAATGATGCAAGTTGTCGTAGGAATAACTAAGTGGATATGACTTCTCTTTACAACACGTGCGAAAGGATGGATTTCACAGATGATCAAAACAGATTGCAGCTTTCTTTGACAGAATCCTTACTTATTAAAACTACATCTTTCTGTTTGTGCTGTTGAAGTGTTTGACTTAGTAAGTTGCGTGTTAGTGCACCCTTCCAGGCTCTGAAGAAGGCGATTCTGCCGAAACGTCAGCTACGATTGTGTTGTATGTGTTATTGCATGGAACTAAACGTATGCTGCTTAACAATCTTGCGATTGCTGAGAGAGAAAACGACGAATTCTCCATTCTCCTCTATAAATGATAACACAGATTATAAAACCCTGGTGCTGATCTTCATGAACTGCTTAATGGATGCACGGCGCACCTGGATGGCCCACCTGTGATATATAGAGGTTACATAGTTTACTGTCCAACAGAGTCACCCAAACAGAATGTAGTTCGGAAGCTAATCTACGGGCAAACATATGCGGAAAGCGAGCTGGAAGAGCCATATGTCCTTACCTTTTCGCCAAAAACAATTGAAATAAAGGATATGATAGAAAATTGTCAAGTTTTTGGTGTCCCTTCGTCTCTTGAATGAGTGAAGCCCACTTACCACTCTGGTGTGACTAAACAACAAGGGATCGGAAATTCACGGGTACGTCCTCAAGTTGCTTGATAATTATTAAGTTTACAAATGATGCAAGTTGTCGTAGGAATAACTAAGTGGATATGACTTCTCTTTACAACACGTGCGAAAGGATGGATTTCACAGATGATCAAAACAGATTGCAGCTTTCTTTGACAGATTCCTTACTTATTAAAACTATTAATATTAAACGGTTTCACAACATTGACTTTTTATTTGCCACTTACCACAGTTTTTTATGGCAGGGTAATATGCGAGATACAACTACAATGGTGCCGAGATATTTGCAAAAGGCCGGATCGCAGATTGTATGTGGTGGAGAATGAACGCGCTATCAGCCTTCCCGGGGGATAACGCGTTCACCACCACACCATGCGGATCCTTCGTTTCGAATGTCTTTCAGCTATTAAACGGTTTTTTATGACTGATGCTATCAATTTAGTCAAATTACTGTCATAATAACGATTACTTCTCAAACTCATCCAATTAATTGTCATAATATCCAAGTGAACTTCCCTATATCTTTCAAATGAAGCGATCGTTGTTTTCCCGCAGAAAAAGTGCCTTTTTTCGTCAAAATATGATGAATTTAAATGCACTATTTAACTGCTTCTTTAATAGTATGCTTATTTAAGAACCAAATAAGAGAAGTTCGATGAATCTGAGCACGTTCAGCGAAAAACGAATGGACACATTCTGGTGAGAGGAACATCTTTGTATGAACACAAAGGAAGTGCAATCAGCTATGGAACCTAATTAGTAGTACGGAAGTTGAATCGATCTATAGATGCACATGGGCTTCAAAGAACAGACATTGAACTCAGATATGTTACTTACGTATTTTCATTGCCCTTGTTCACGAAAAATCGTGAACAAGTACAAAGTCGATTTCAATGTTGAGCTGCTAGCCGGACAAGGTGTTCTTCCTCTGGAATCTGGAGATAGGAGTGCTACACCTTTTCTCACTTTTCATCACAGGCATTTGTTGATTAGGGATAATGTGAATAAGAGGAACCTTTACCAGCTTTCGATCAGGATGGCTGTGATTCCTGGCGTTGGCTTACTTTTAGTCTAGCCTTAGGCCAGAAATACCTCTAACAGCAATCATGCAGCAACCATGCACTGAAATTGTCTTCTAGGGGTATTTATTCTAAGTGGCACAATAAATACATTAGGCTGATAGATTAAATTGAGGTAACACTGGCTCTTCTGAGGCGAAATAACCGAAGCAAGAACCAGAATAATTGATCTTTTTCGAGAGGACTGTCAAGATTTGGTTGAACTCACACCCACAGCCAATTCCGCTCCCTTATCTATATGGGAACTTCCATTACCAAAATAGAAAACGTCATCGATTGCTGTCTTTAAAAAACCACGCAGTAGTAAACAAAAGTTAGTGATTTCTTTTAATAAATTGAACCTCCATTAGTATAACGGAGATGTTTATAGCTTCGGCGGGTCTCACTGAAAGTGGGCAACTCCATCCTTTGCTCATCTGTGAACCTACTCAGTCAATTTGTTTGAATTTGGTTCATTTAACAACATTCCGAAAGCAAGGGATAAGCAAAAACAAAGTCGATGTTTCCCGTTTTGCAGACGAATCTGCTGGCTAAAAACTTGTCGATTTGGGACCCTGGAATGATTCCTTTCGCTCAAATAATAGTAGGGACCGAATCTGTGACTGCCTAATTAATAACGATGTACATGAAAAAGGAATAAATAATATAGAAAGATGAAATTATATCTTCTATTTCGAATAAGAATAGAAAAATATCTACAAATTCTAGTGGTTTCTCTTCCAGTTAGTGAAATTCATTACGAGCTGAGATATGCTGATTTGATTTCAAATTTGAAAGCGATAACCACAATACGTATCATAGGCATTGAGATCAATGCACTTCACCACCATGTCTTAGATGGGGACACTAATGCCCATAAACATTTCCTCCTACCTTAGGCAGTACATAAACACATTTTTACGTGTCCTACAACAGATAGTGAATTGATTCCCAATTAATCGAATTCATTTTCTACCACTAAAGAAATACTGCAGGCGAATCTCTCTTTCGTCGTTTTCTCTCTTAGCAATCGCGAGGTTGTTAAACAGCATACGTTTACTTCCACACAATAACACACATACAACACAGTCGTAGCTGACGTTTCGACAGAATCGCCTTCTTCAGAGCCGCTTTTTTCATCTGTCTTCCACCGAGGAAGAACAGCCGCTCGGAGTCGCATATGGCTGACGACTGCAGCACCCTTCATTGCTCTTTCATTAACAGGCCGCTAATGATATCCCAAAACCTGACGAATAGTCAACATGTCAAGTAATTCTTTGTATTCTTGTTGAGCAAACGCGAGGTGTTATTATTATTCTCAACAAGAATACAAAGAACTACTTGATCAATGCCGAGGTTAATAGAAAGTCGGTCGTGGAAGTCAACATGTCACTTCTTCTTTGATAAGCTAACACAAGGTTGATAAAAGAAAACTTTATTCGGTTAACGTTTCGGCGCCTTCGCTTTCTTCAGAATCGGATTGAACCGAGTCGGTTGTAAACAGTTTTCAGAGGTTCGTTTTAGCTTATCAGTGGAAAGAATACTTGTCAATGATAATTTCGTCACTATTGATAATAAGCTCATCAATGAGAGAATACACAATGATTAGTCACAGCGAGGTTGAAGGAAAGTCGGTTTCGAAACTATTGATAATGCTACTATTATTACCGTTATTATTAAAACTTTTATCATTATTTCAATTTACTCTTTACTGCCTTTTCTTTTTAATGGCAGGGTATATAGTGCGAAATATAACTCTTCAATGATGCTGAGATATTTGCAAAAGCCCAGACCGCAGGTGTCTACAGTGGGTTGTAAACCGACTACTGTCGCTACTACACCATAGGACAATGTTACAGTTTTTCCATTATCCCCTAATCATCCCCATAGGAAGAAAGTGTCCGACGAGCGAACATCATCTCGCCAGAGTTGTTTACCAGTGAAGTGGATAATGATGTCACACGTTCTGGGATAAAAGAGCATACGCATTAATGGGAAATTCGGAGCAAACTTTCGTTTTGCCAGAGACATCGTCGTATTTTCGACGAGAACCAGTGGAGCAGAAGCGAAGCTTAAAAAGCCGGACGAAACAACAAGAGGGATTGAGCTATATATAACTTCCAATAAAACCGAGTATAGAACAAACCCATAGTGCCAAGGTGATCAAATCGAATTAGACGGCTTTCTAGCTAGAGAGACTATCTCGTACATGTACGTTGGACGTTCAATCAACAACATAAAAAAACAAACAGACGGAAGAAGAAGAGTGGCATGGGCCACATTCGAGCCTCTCAGAAAAGTAATCGGCCAACCAACCAACCAACCTAGAATTCCATGCCTACTTCTGAACTTAACGGACCTCTCAGCACTCTAAAAAGCAGCAGAGATCTGAATTGATATTTCAACAATATCAAGAGCTCCGCTCACCACCCATAGATAGACGCACCGATATTGTCTGAAACATAGCTGGCATTCTTTATGTCCAGCTCTGATGAGGAATTCAGATCTTCGGCATCTATCTCATCCACCATTGAGATTCAGATGTGCAGTGCGAAATATAGAAGCCCCAACCCTACAAGATGAAGAAAAGATAACAAGCGGACTTAAAGAGCAATGCACTGAACTCTATGCCTATATAAAGCCCCTTCTCGGACTACCACCTAAGGAATTGACAGGTCACGTTTTTGGCTAACGTCAAGCAGCTACATGTGGAACAGGAATTAATTTATGGATGTCTGATTGGAGTTGAAACGTCACCACGTTTGAAACAGACTACCATCACGAATGGCGACCTCGTGGGAACGAAAAGATGGATGGTATGTTGGGACGTGCCGAACTCTTCAGGATGGGCGATATAAGTGTTCAACTATTATTAGATTACAGCATTAGGATGTACTGACAACAATGAGGAATTTACAAGACTTTGGTAGAATATCTGTATTTTATCGGAAGGGAACTCTATTATATCGATACGATTTATTCTCAACATTTAATTAGTTAAATTAATGCGAATGGTTGCCAACATAATTTTTTGGAATTAATATCTTCTTGGACTATTAAGCTAACACGAGTTTGATAACAAGTTTATTTGGCTAACGTTCCGATGTTTTCGTCTTCTTCAAAGCCGGAGTGCTCCAGTCAGCGATCCACAGCTGATCGTTGTCACGATGTGGTTGCTCAGCTCGGGTAAACCCGGCTCTGAGGAAGACGAAGACATCGAAACATTAGCCGAGCCCAGAGGGAATGAGGGCTTAGTGAGCCTGGGGTGCTGGGATCGATCCCATATGTGTGTTACAAGGCGCCTCCGACCACTGCGCTACACCGTTCGTAGATAGACACATAATAACACGTAATGTGAGGCATAACATACAATAATAACCATTAATATATTTGGAAAAATAAAAGGATTTGAATAATGTTAACTATTAAAAACTTTTAAGAAATTGGTTTTTCTATGTCACTATAACCCTCAGAAATCAAGCAACATCGCTATATAATTGTTGTAATCAATGAAATAATTTACAATGAAACATAATGGTCCAAATCTGTGGCCGTCCTCACAGTCACTTAACGAATGGGAGGGATTGCGGGTGGTAAGAAATGACGAAGAGGACGAAAGATGGAGGACGACGATGGAGATTGTGCTCGGAGGAGGAGGACGAAGGAGAACGAGGATGAAGAATGTGGCCAATCTCGGGTCGATTCCGTAATTACTACGATTTTCCGACGACGACAAGCGGGGAAACGCCTTCCGATCGAACTTAAGACCGAGAGTGATCGACTCACACTGCCATCAAAGAGATCCCTTCCATTAAAAACGAACTCTCAAAAGTTCCGGTTCATTTCTTTTTTGCATAATCACAAAGAAGTTATCCCATAGAGTTGGAAGGTGACAAAAAACTAGCAACTGTGAGGAACATTATAAAGGGCGTGGAAATTGAATCACTACATTTCTAGAAACGTAAGTAAAAGAGATGAGTAAGAGAGAAAAAAGCAACGACAAACATTGCAAAAGTGTTGAAATAAAGAATAACTATGTTAACCTTTCATTTTCTGTCTAGTATAATTTTTCACGGCAGTGTATGATGTGAAATTCAACCATAACGATGCTGACATATTCGCAAAACATGGATCCCGGGCCAGATAGAACCATTATAACCCTTTCAGGAGGCCAGCGGTTCAGCTCGAAAAACCTCAGGAATGCAGTGTGTAATACGTGTGCACTCGGGAAAGGTAATCGTTGTTGGTTAAAGATAAACTATTAAGACAAAAATGACATAAAATTGTTATAGAGCTGAAAAACAAAGTGATGAGTCCGAGACTGAGTTCATTGGTGAAGTGCTCAGCGGAAATCCGTCACTTGCGAGCCGATAGAGGCGGATAAATGGAATCTGATATTGTTACTGCAACCTATCTGGTTATTAGCAATTTCATTTTGCTCATTTTCCTTTTTGAAAACAAATTAAGTTTTAAAAAAATTGGGGATAAATAATAATGATTAAATACGACATTAGTACACAGCAATTATGTTAGTGATTGGAACAATGAAGATGATAGGAAGAGAATGAGTACGAGAACAAATGAAAACGTGAAGATAAAGAGTGGGAGAGAAAGAGTGAAAAAGGAGAAGTGATTGAGAATAGAAGAAAATAGAGGACTAGAGAGGGGGAGAGAAAGAGGGACAGAGAAGAAGATGTGGAAAGGGACAGGGAAAAAGACAGAGAAAAGCGGAGAAGAGCTAAATAGGGAGAGCGCGTTGAAACGAGATGGTGTTTAGGAATCAGACCATTCCACTATCAAATAAAATAACAATGCATACGTAGCAATTTTCACAAGGCAATGAATTCACCTACAAAAGAACATCTACAAGACCTCACCGAAGCTCTTCTCTATTGCGAAAAATTCCACAGTAAGAATGACCATCGAAAAAAGTTGAAGATGAAAAGATGAAAAAGAAATGTTAACACAGGTTGAAACTATTTTTAATTATACACATCTAACCTACCGTATACCTGGATTTGTGTGGTCAGACGGCCTTGTTGAGTGTCCAGTTCACAAGTATATTCACCAGCATCTCTAACGATCGGAGATTTCATGGTGAATGTCGCGTTCTTCCTTTCCGGGCTCAGCTGCGCTTCGAAGCGTCCCCTGTCTCGTCTACGAACGAACCAGGCACGTCGAATTGTGATCTGGAGAAACTACAGTCGTATCGGAAGCAAAACCACGGCCAATTCAATGTTATCCTAGTAAAACCAAGCGTTACCTTGCCCTTCTGAGTAAGAAACAACGTGCAACTGATTGCATTATACTTTACTAAGGTCTTTTTTTCTCTTTTAAATTTAAGAGATTTCATGAAAAATCAAAAGGAACTGCCAGGAAATGCCATAGAACTGATATCGCAGCTGTTAACGACGAGAATTTCTCTGGAGTTTGAAAATCTAACGAATACCTCAGTTTCCATGGACCTCTCCATGGATCACTTGGATGTGTTAGGGATTCTCTGTACAGGTAGTAACTGACTGACTGGCTCGATCGAGACGTTTCCCCGACAAAGCAACTTAACTGCTTTATTAAAAATCGAACGATTTTGTCCTTTTCCAACAATGTTTTACTACAGTCCCAAGCCACAGTGACATAGAAATGGTAGCAATATTCGGAAAATGTCGCTGAATTTGTTACACCATTACAAAGTGCAACACTCTAAAACACTGGAGAGAGGGAAAAGTTCAAGCTTCTAGGCCTAAAAAACCCTAGAGAAAATGATAGTTAAGGAAGGATAGGCCATCAAACAGGTTGACGGGAAAGAAAAATAACTAGTATTAAGGATAACGATCATTCTTAACGACATAAGCGCTTGGTTACTTGTAATTATTTCCGATGAACTGCCAGTTAGAAAGAAGTACGCTCGTCGAACGAGCGATAATTGAGTATCGTGCGATATATTGAATTACTAGCCAGAGTGGCTTGACGTTTTACACGAATTACTCTCAAGGATGTCCTGAAAAAGTTCTAAGATGTTTAGAAAACTATGGGATTTTCTTCTACCTGGCTCATAAATAACTATGACAGGTTGGGTTTCTTAAAGGAAATCCCTCTCATAATCTCACGTAAAAGTGGCTAGTGAGCTTAAGAGAACCCTAACCAACGTAAGCATTTCAGTTCTACTATGCTTAGTTTTAGTTTTTGACCCGTCGCAGATTTGTTATATAAATATATAAGATCTTTACAGATAAAGAAAACTTATTGTTGGTGACACAGATAGTGCTAACCTAACTTTTTCTGGCCGTCATAAGATAATTCTCAATCCTATTTATAACTCGTAGTAGTTCGCAACTCACTTGTGGATTGTCGGGTGCACACCACAAGGTCACATTCTCGGAAACATGAAGTGGATGAGTGGACGATGTTTTAGCGGTCTGTACGTGTAGCACAACAGCAGGACCACGTGCTGTCAACGCTGTGACAAGCGGCGGCAGTACCACCACCACAATCGCCAGCAGCCACATTCGACATGAGACACAATGTGGGCGGGGCCGATTGGCCTCGCCTGCTGTTGGACTGACGGGCGGGTGGACGAACAGACGGATCGACGGACGAACGAACAGATGCTCGTCGACCGGTGGACAGTGAATTCAACTCGCTGCCTATGTCGTTGTCACTGCTACTCTGAATTCTTCGATGTAGAAGTCATAGCTGGATAATGAGACTCTTCAAAAAAAAAAAAAAGAACCGAGAGGAAAAGTCCACAAACGATGGTACCTCCCCAAAGGGTATATTCAACATTAATCAGACGAAATATGTGAAAAAGTTACCACCCTATATGATATAGGGTGACGAGGAGAGCCGATGCAAGTCTAACAGAGGATTGTAAATCAATATCCCCTCTCCTTAGCAAGTTAACTTGCTAAGATTTTCAGGTCACAACTTCATAACGTCATCGATCCGAATACTGTCCATTTTTATACTATGGACTTCACTGTGGGTCATATATGAGTCATGTATGGCCCACATTTACTTAACTTTTAATCGCATCTATCTCAGCTCTAATGAATTTTTCAAATTTGAGCAAAAACTATAAGGATCTGTAAGCGTTTTCCTAAACTATAGACTATTTGTTACCCTATTAAGAGAGACTTTCGGATCTACGAACGAGTTGGTCCACTGCGCACTATTTTATTCTTTTACTTAACTTTTAATCGCATCTATCTCAGCTCTAATGAATTTTCCAAATTTGAGCAAAAACTATAAGGATCTGTAAGCGTTTTCCCAAACTATAGACTATTTGTTACCCTATTAAGAGAGACTTCCGGATCTACGAACGAGTTGGTCCACTGCGCACTATTTTATTCCATATTTTTTTCGAAGAGGAAAGCATTTCGAACATCCAAGGGAGTGATAATCTTTCAAGATATTGTAGATTGGAGAAGTGTATTAATTTGGGTTTTTGGCTTCATTCCTTATTAAATTGTGTTCAGTTTAGTAATCATCTTTGTTCGTGATTTTAGAAAAGTCTTCTATAATATTTCGCATGGTGTGGTGGTGAACGCGTTACGCCTCGGAAAGGACAATAGCGCGTTTGCTCCCCACCATAGACACCTGCTGTCCAGAGTTTTCCAAATATCTCAGCAACATTGTAATTATCTTTTACATTTGTCATCCCATCTATTACGTATTTTACTCAATAAATATTGATTAATTCTGAATTCTTTCTGTTAGTTATCCTAACTCATTTTGTGCTAAATTCTCTATCCCGCAATTTTCAGCACTGTTTTGTCCTAAGGCTGATTTTTTCTTTTAGCATAAGCGAAAAACTAACGGCAAAAAAGAACAACTCTTCATACATAAAGAATATTTTTATTTTAGATTATCACGATGTCCCATGATACTGAAATCGATTTATCAAGGATTTCACAGCATTTTGCTTTGAATCAACACAAAACGGCTTGTTCAACTAGAAAGAAAACGATGACATTCGTCTTCTTGGCGAGAATTCCTAAAGATTTATATACCAAAGCGTCTTCCTAAAGCTATTTTGCAGCGGAAGGAAGCTAAACAATGGAGGGCAGCTAGACCGAATTTTTCAAACAAGTCGCCGACCGAGCAGCTGACAGACCTCGATGACCCAGCGTAGCTATTTTGGCCAATATTTTTTCTGGCGAGACAACAACAACTGCGCAACAAAGAGGTGAACTCACACTTTCACTATCTCGTCGCTCTTCGTGCACCGCCCATAGAGGACCTAAACGACATCTTTTCAAGTTAAGCCCGGACAGAGCAGAAAACGAACTTCACAGTTAGAACTTTTGATAATTCAATCGTGCTGATGGTCTATCGGATTATTCAGCTAATGCAGGCATGTGAAGGATAATCATGCAATTAGAAGACCCTAGATAGATAGATGAAAACAACATCGAAGCGGACTTCAAGAAGATTTAAGCATGTTCTAAGGCGGCAACTTATGTGAGATGAGCGGAGGTGTTTATGATGTAAAAGTTGTATTTGCTCATGGAGAAAGATTTGATTAGCATAAGGAATATTTGCAGCAGACGTCACGATGTTCGAAACACTCCACTTCAATGGATAATATTATTAGTGAGGGGACCAAACGAGTTAACGCTTTTCAACGGCTCGCAGCACTTGGAAATCTGCAATGCCAACATATTCAACTCAAAAATATACAACATTAATGCGTTTATTTGAACACATACTAAGTGCTGTTAAATCCATGCTCACTTCCTTGGACACTTGGAAGGCCTGTCCTCACCAGTTATACTGGCCCCAGCATAATTTCCACTTTTTCAGAGAATTGCTGGTTTAGCATTGCGATTTCCTGGAATCCCGAGGTCAGTCTGGCCAAAGTCTGCTCCAGGTCTTCACCACCACGGGCAGCCGCAGCACTTGTGGATCAGAGGGAGATTCGCCACCATGTGACTAATTTGATACCAGGACGGTGATGGATCGTAACATCGGTTTACTCTTAGCTGGGCTACTTTATAGAAACGCCGGAGTGCTTCTCAGCTTTGGAAATCCTGCCGGCGGGATGAATCCCCCACTGTACATCGCAGACCAACACCTAGGAATATTTCCCAGTCACTATGAGGCGGTAAACCGCAGGAATGTGCTAAATCCATAAAAAAATAGGAAACTCTACGAACATCGAAATATCTCGATAGTGATTGGTAATGAAGGATGATGCACTTTACACATCAACACAAAACGGCTTGTTCAACTAGAAAGAAAACGATGACATTCGTCTTCTTGGCGAGAATTCCTAAAGATTTATATACCAAAGCGTCTTCCTAAAGCTATTTTGCAGCGGAAGGAAGCTAAACAATGGAGGGCAGCTAGACCGAATTTTTCAAACAAGTCGCCGACCGAGCAGCTGACAGACCTCGATGACCCAGCGTAGCTATTTTGGCCAATATTTTTTCTGGCGAGACAACAACAACTGCGCAACAAAGAGGTGAACTCACACTTTCACTATCTCGTCGCTCTTCGTGCACCGCCCATAGAGGACCTAAACGACATCTTTTCAAGTTAAGCCCGGACAGAGCAGAAAACGAACTTCACAGTTAGAACTTTTGATAATTCAATCGTGCTGATGGTCTATCGGATTATTCAGCTAATGCAGGCATGTGAAGGATAATCATGCAATTAGAAGACCCTAGATAGATAGATGAAAACAACATCGAAGCGGACTTCAAGAAGATTTAAGCATGTTCTAAGGCGGCAACTTATGTGAGATGAGCGGAGGTGTTTATGATGTAAAAGTTGTATTTGCTCATGGAGAAAGATTTGATTAGCATAAGGAATATTTGCAGCAGACGTCACGATGTTCGAAACACTCCACTTCAATGGATAATATTATTAGTGAGGGGACCAAACGAGTTAACGCTTTTCAACGGCTCGCAGCACTTGGAAATCTGCAATGCCAACATATTCAACTCAAAAATATACAACATTAATGCGTTTATTTGAACACATACTAAGTGCTGTTAAATCCATGCTCACTTCCTTGGACACTTGGAAGGCCTGTCCTCACCAGTTATACTGGCCCCAGCATAATTTCCACTTTTTCAGAGAATTGCTGGTTTAGCATTGCGATTTCCTGGAATCCCGAGGTCAGTCTGGCCAAAGTCTGCTCCAGGTCTTCACCACCACGGGCAGCCGCAGCACTTGTGGATCAGAGGGAGATTCGCCACCATGTGACTAATTTGATACCAGGACGGTGATGGATCGTAACATCGGTTTACTCTTAGCTGGGCTACTTTATAGAAACGCCGGAGTGCTTCTCAGCTTTGGAAATCCTGCCGGCGGGATGAATCCCCCACTGTACATCGCAGACCAACACCTAGGAATATTTCCCAGTCACTATGAGGCGGTAAACCGCAGGAATGTGCTAAATCCATAAAAAAATAGGAAACTCTACGAACATCGAAATATCTCGATAGTGATTGGTAATGAAGGATGATGCACTTTACACAAGGAACATGTAACATCTGCCGCTCGCACGAATCAGTTCTCGTTCGTTTTTAGAACTGTAACAAAGTTGTAACGAAAAATGTGAGGCGGTAAACCGCAGGAATGTGCTAAATCCATAAAAAAATAGGAAACTCTACGAACATCGAAATATCTCGATAGTGATTGGTAATGAAGGATGATGCACTTTACACAAGGAACATGTAACATCTGCCGCTCGCACGAATCAGTTCTCGTTCAAGTTTTTAGAACTGTAACAAAGTTGTAACGAAAAATAGTGATTCTAAAAATAGTACAACTGGGTACTTGAAACTTCTGTCGCTACCAAGAAATCCACTGCATTTCCCAATTTGACTGGAATTTTGCTGCTTTGGTAGTATTTCCGATGCGTTACCTCTAGCAAGCTCTGTGTGTGGTCCTTCCCAAGCCGTCACTACATGCCGTAGCCACAGCATTTGTGAAGGATCGCAATGAAATTTACAGCCACGTTTATGTGTATATGTATGTGCATTGAAGACGGCTACAATTCATACTTTTAAATGGGAATTCCTAACTTATATACGGCTTTAATAAAATTGCTGAGGAACTTGTCACTTTGATTTGGTAAGCCATTAATGAAACGGGTAAACGAAGCGTACCTCATTCGCTTCAGTTACGCAATAAGAGTTGAGCTTTGATCTTTCTGAAAAGCCACTTTAAGAAGGAAATATCACATATCTGGAACGTCGTCAATATTTGGCTGTTTTTAGCGAGAAGGTAGCTACGGATAGGTCATCCACTGTCTCGTCATGGTTTCACACATAGCTGGACATACAGATGGAAATATCGAACTCTTGTACAGCTTAATGACTTGACCATGATTAGAAGACGAAATTCCGCTGCACATTACAATTCACCAACAACGAGCACCTGCCATCCATAATGGCATGGGGCAAACTACCATCGGTGAGAAGGTATGAGTTGTTACTTCACGAATCCTTAAAATTCTCACTTTATGTTAAGATTCCTAGTGTTTTTGGAAGAAAACTCATAGCTTAGAAGCGGCAAAAGTCAATTCATGTTCACCGATACTTTTCTTTGCGTTAAGTGTGTGATTACTTCCGTGACATGTCCTTCTTACAACTAGATCCTAATGGAAGAGTTGGTAAGCCCAGGATGCGGGATCGGACAGGAGATCAGGTGTGTATTGCAAGACATATCTAACTACAGTGGTGCACTCGTTCCTTAGAAAGACAGCATAGCCTAGTTTTCGGAAAAGCAGGGTGTTTTAGCAAATATTCTCGGGTAGGCAACAACACGCAGGCTCTTCATGGCTGAGAGCAATTCGTAGTACAGGTTTATTCTGGATTGTCAGACAGAAACGTTGGGCTCCAACTGAACTGCGATGTTCAGTTGGAGCCCGACGTTTCTGTCTGAGCCCGTAAATGCTTCTTTGTCAAGCGAACCATGTACTAATCAGGGTATCACCTGTATCACCCGTAGTCCCGTTGATCATCGAGTGACTCGAGAGTGCGCCAGTAAACCTTCCATTTTCCCTTTCGCGTGAAAAGAGTAGCCCAGTGGGCTCTGCTCGCTCTAGGGATTTGTCGAGCATCATATCTCTTTTCTAGGTCCTTCATAAAAAACTCTGACCATCGGTCGGGTCGGTGGTATTCCTGCAGTACATTTGACATCTCGAGGAAACTAATTACTAACGGCTCTTGTCCATCCGTTGTCATTCATACGCATTATGTGTCCGGACCACTTTATCTTCGACTGTTTGACGTATAGAACGGCATATTTGATTTTGATCGTTGACGCAGGCCGGAGCTTCGGATCCCATTCCTTGTGTGAAACGGGATACTCCTAGCATCGTCCTTTCGACTGTGCGTTCGATAACGCTGAGTGATCTTTCATCCTGCTTACGTGGCGACCAAGTTTCTGACGCATACGTTAGGACGGAAAGTACCGTTGAGCCGAAAAGGTAGAGACGGAGTCGGGTGTTCTTTGTTCTCTTCACTAATCGTCGATGCTCTTGAAAGAGCCCCAAGCCGCTCGTATCCTCCTGCTCCATTCTGGAGCTAAGTCGTTCACCACGTTGATTTCCCAGTTTAGATAGCCGTAACTGGAGCTTTCGGAAATATGCGTTCCTTTGATCGTGAAAGGGGCATACGAAACGAATCCGTTGTTCATGAACAACGTTTTTGTCAGATTTAGTCGAAGACCAATCTTTTCACACGCTTTATCAAAGTCGGCAAGCATACGTTCCGCTAGGCTAATGTCTGGTGTCATAAGGACAATATCATCAGCAAAGCGAAGATAATGTAACTGTTGACCATCGATTTTCACTCCCATGCTGCCCCATTCCAATGTTCGCGTGACGTTCTGGAGGGTGGCGGTAAATAATTTTGGCGAGATTGTATCTCCTTGTAATTTTATATGACAACAAAATAAAGCGAACGTTATTTGCAACACATGACCACTACGAGTTGCTTCCTCTTGGCTCGATTTCTTATATACTCATTTGGAATATTTTATGGAGAAGAATCACATAATATTGAATCTCTTTTTATTTCACACGGACCGCCTTTATATGTCGTGCGGATGCAAGCACGCTTTCCATTCGCTTTGTTGCCTTCTTTACGTCACCCACGAAAATCTGTCTTGATATTTTGAGATATGGTCCTCAGATTTGAGCGCGGGTTTAGTCGCCACATCAGGATTATGTATTCTTCACGAATATCGCAGTGTAATGGAAAAAATCGACTCTCCCTGAAATGGGAGAGCTTTGCCAGAGCGTTCCCAAGTCCTCACTGTTCAGAATCACCAGACATCTTGGAGAGGAGTAGGGAAGCCTCTGCCCAGACAAGTCTGCTACCAATTTGCTAACGCAACGAGAAGTGGGGCTTGCTTTTACCACAACTTTGAGTACTATATGGCATATGTTCTCATCCCTCCGAAGTCAGGAAAATGCTACCGGACATTTCTGGGAAAAAAATTACTCTCAAAAAAATTATTTAAAAAAATTATGGAATTGGGAGCGCTCCAGCCCGGCTGTCTAGGGGACCTTAGGTAGATTTGCTTGGCCAGGATTCCACGATATTTAAGATGAAATGAAAATCCTCATGGCCAACCGGAGTCACACGTAAAAGTTGGGAGACCGTTGTGGATGACGGATGCAAGGAAATGAATCGAATGTAAGAAGTGCTGGAATCCGCACTGCGGAAGTGAAGGCGGGTCATATAAAATAAAATGAAAAAAAAGCTATGTGGCATAGATAAGCGCATTCCACCTCCCGTGCTAAATATTACGGTACACATTGTAAGACCTGGTTTCAATGTGATTTTGTCATAGTAAACTAATACAGCGTTTTTGGAGGACTTCAAATAGAAGTTTCTCTATATCGCTATCAATCTAGTTCATAAGTAACTTCACATTTCTCTGACGGCTTAAAGAGCGTATTCCTCTTCAGCGATGAGAAACAAACTAGATTTTCTTCGATGTGTAATCTTGTTGTGGTATTTCGATGAAACCTCGAACGTTTTATTCTCTTACGTTTCAGTATTGAAAGGCTTCAGAGTAAGACAGCACAACGCTCATATTTGTAAATAGGAAACTTATGTAAAATCCCGCTTATGTGTGATTGCTGATGGCAGCGTTAGGTAGAAAACTAGCTGAAAGAAACACAGACCAAAGGCCTCCGTGGCGCAGTGTGTAATGCACGAGCTCATGAAAAGCGAAATCGTAGTTCGATTTGGTCCCAGGTTCAAGTTTTGCGAATATTTCAGCCTCGTTGTGGTTCTAATTCACATCATACCCTGCCGTGAAGAGTTGTGGTAGGCAGAGAATAAAAGGCTGCTTTCATTATCCTGACAGGCTTTCCACGCTTTCTGTTGCGTTTTTGATAAAAAAAAGAAGGTGGCTTCCTTCAGATATAAGTAGAAATTTTATTCAAGGACAAGTAACATGTGAAATTTTAGGATAACCTGACCCGATGCATGAAGATATTTCACAAAAGTTTGCTTGCATCTTTATAAAAAAAAATCCATGATTAGGACCCCTTTTGGCAAAGACGGAATCTCATTTTTATTGTTCGAAGAAAAATGACTGGAGAAAAATGTCTTGAAAAAGTAACAGCAGTACATATACTGTAGATGTTTCCACTTATCACAGATTATTGGATAACGTAAAACCGTGGTTCTCTCACAAGAAAAAGGCAGCTCCACCAGAGCTTTGCTCTCTCAGTGAGCTTTACCCGGTCAAGGAACATGAACACTTCACGTTTTTCGTAAAAAACAATGTTATACTGTTATTCGTGGAAAGCTAACGATGGATAGATCGCCAGACCGCAACGAGCGGGTATACATTTGATCGAACTTCCAAACAAGAATGTAAAGCTTCTTCTTAAATTCGTCCTTCTAGCCGTTTGATTTCTGCTTTATAGTGTAACTCAACACCCATGAACATGTTCTATGGTGAGGGAACAAACCATTGCGAGGAGCATTAATGTATCAAACAAACAATTCCAAAGAACAAATTATATAAACATCTCCATCTGTCAAATCTTCGAAACTTCCATCACGTGACGATTTTCTCGTGCATACGAGTATTAAAGAGGAGCGTGCAGAGGATCGGTCTTTGGTTCGATCCTACACCTCGAGTTCACCAGGTCCTCTTTTTGTGCGAAGTCTACAAATTGGTAGCAGACGTACCTAAAGGATGGTCCTACTGACTTTATATATCCGCAGGCCACGGGAAATCATTGTAAGGGCCAAAAATGCACTCATCCACATCTAACGATGCTTGATGAAGTTGAATGCATCGTGCACCTCTCGATGATTGATCAACCTCGAACGTTTTATTCTCTTACGTTTCAGTATTGAAAGGCTTCTGAGTAAGACAGCACAACGCTCATATTTGTAAATAGGGCTTTCATTATCCTGACAGGCTTTCCAAGCTTTCTGTTGCGTTTTTGATAAAAAAAGAAGGTGGCTTCCTTCAGATATAAGTAGAAATTTTATTCAAGGACAAGTAACATGTGAAATTTTAGGATAACCTGACCCGATGCATGAAGATATTTCACAAAAGTTTGCTTGCATCTTTATAAAAAAAAATCCATGATTAGGACCCCTTTTGGCAAAGACGGAATCTCATTTTTATTGTTCGAAGAAAAATGACTGGAGAAAAATGTCTTGAAAAAGTAACAGCAGTACATATACTGTAGATGTTTCCACTAATCACAGATTATTGGATAACGTAAAAACGTGGTTCTCTCACAAGAAAAAGGCAGCTCGATTCATTTGTGACAGCAAGCTGGTCAGATGAAAGACTAATTAACCAGTAATGGTGTAATTAGGAGACTTAGAAGCATTATTTATGCTGTTGCTGCAAGATTATTTCCTAAATGGTAGTGTAAGGTCATAACGTTACTGATAACGCTCACGTTTAATACATACTTAGCAGAAAGAATTTCCTTAATAGGAGCCTAGGAACTCTACTGCACCTACTGCCACACGTTTTTTCCGTTTATCGAAAAGTGAATCAGCATTCGGAGTCACTAAAGTCTCCAATTGTGGCTGTCGCGTGAACAAGTAAGTCCGATAGTTCTGCTCACTCCGATACATATTTCTTCTCAGATCTTCGCAAAGAATTCTGAGCATCGAATTGGTGAACTTCCTGTCGCATTCCAGGCAACTCAAGGAGACCAGACCTAACGGATCATATAGACTAGTTAACATTAACAGGCATCATGTACCCAGCCCACACACAAACTTCATTTTGGCTCTCTGAATCTGATGTTTGATCCCCCTTACGTAAATTGCAGGTTTCTGATAATGTTAACTTAGAAAGAGTGATAGAGACAAAAGGTGAACACGCAATCGGGACTTCTTTAAAAATGTTCTCTTCATTATATCGTCGATGCTTTTGAGACCTCTCCAAGCCGCTCGCTTTCTCCTGCTCAACTCAGGAGTTAGATCGTTCACCATGTTAACTTTTCGACCGAGATAAAAAAGGCTGAAACAAACCTCGTTCGTCTCATCTTCTTAAGACGCGATAAAAAGACCAGTGTTTCCAGAGATGTTGAAATCAGTCAGCATTCATTTCAACTGGCTAATCCATAATACAACGATGCCATCAATAAAGCGAAAATAACTTACCGGACAGCCACCGAATTGTAAACTCCAATATTATTTCATTCTAGTTCCCTCCTGACATCCTGGAACGCAGTGGTAAATAAGTTAGGCCAGTGACTATTCTCGGACACCTCTACACCGATGTCAACGTCGCTGTAGACCAATACGATTTCTAGTGACAAAGTCTCCTTAGTCTATAAAGCTCCTGAAATACCTCTATGCAATATGCCCAAACTGTCCACAACTTCACCACGGTTTTCTCATCTCGAAGAAAATCATTGTTCAAGCCGACAAAAGTCAGACAAAATGCTCCCTAGCACTTTCGCGCCACGGATCTCCCTCATATGAGGAATCTTGAGCTGGTTAGCCGCAAGGCTACGTGGCGCGTCCCCAGGTGGCGGATAAGGGGCTAATCGCGGACCAAAAGCGACCTTTACTTCCCTGAGACGCATGTGGACCCAGGTGATGGACTCCCTGTTCCTGCTGCGCCGATTTAGCACATACTTTCTGTATTTGCGAGGCGTATTCATGCATGGGCGTGTGAGTGCGTTCTCGCTTTATGCCGATTGTATTTTACGAGCCAATTCGGCCAAAAGATTGCAATCAAGTGACAGGGAAGTATATGGGAGGCGGTTAGGAGTCGCCTCCAACAAATAAGCTCCATGTCCACTCTGAGAGAGCCAGACAAGCTACCCGTGAGTATAACCAGCCCCCACGATGAGAGCCCATCAAGCTATACGTGGGTATCAAAAATGCTAAATATAGTTTTAAAAAAACAAGCCTCATTCCGCTGACCCCGAAAGAGCCCCTAATTTCGCAGCGTTCGGTAGGACGAGTATAGAGAGGCTGCTAAAATCTCAAGGCCATCCCGTCTTATGAAATAAAAGAGGATGGATATGCTGTTCCACCGGTTCTCCCTTCCGAAATCCGACATGCCATTTCGTCGGTGAAAAATCGAACAGCACCAGGTCCGGACAGGATAAGATCAGAACACCTGAAGAACCTTCTGCCAGTCCTCGTAAGCACACTGGCTCGGCTCTTCATACGTTACCTGTCTGAATGCAAGGTACTCGGTGAAAGACCAGCAAGCCTGTGTTGTTGTTCAAGAAGGGAGACCTACACGATATAGGCAACTATCGCCCTATCTGCTTGCTGTCTGTCGTCTACAAACTTTTCACTCGAGTCATCCTTTATAGGATTGACAGAACACTGGACGAAGGACAGCCATGCGAGCAAGGTTTTGAAAAAGATTTAGTACGATGGACCACATTCACACGTTAACAAGGCTCATTGAAGTATCGCGAGAGTACAAAAGACCGCTCTGTCTCACTTTCATCGACTTAGAGAAGCCTTTTGATTAAATTGAGATAGAAGCAATCATGGAAGCCTTTGGTTGTGAGAGTCCCTACTCAGTACATAAAGATTCTCCGTGAACTGTACAAAGAATTCACAACCAAAATTTCACCATTCTACAACGGCATTAACGTTGACGTCAAAAGAGGAGTTAGGTTAGGCAAGGCGATACAATCTCGCCAAAATTATTTACAGCCACCCTCCAGAACGTCATGCGAACATTGGAATGGGATAATATGGGAGTGAAAATCGATGCTCGGCAGATACATCACCTTCACTTTGCTGATGACATCGTTCTTATAACACCAGACATTAGCCAAGCGGAACGTATGCTTGCGGACTTTGATAAAGCGTGTGGAAAGATTGGTCTCCGACTAAATCTGAAGAAAACGATGTTCACGAAGAACGGCTTGGTTTCGTTTGCCCCATTCACCTCCAACGGAACGAATATCTCCCAATGCTTCAGTTATGTCTATCTAGGTCGGGAAATCAATATGAAGAACGACTTAGCTCCAGAGCTGAGCAGAAGGAAACGAGCGGCTTGGGGAGCTTTCAAGAGCATCGAGGATATAGTGGAGAAAACAAAGAACACCCGACTCCGTGCCCACCTGGTGATACTGTACTTTCGCGACACTTCAGTGAGTTTCGTTGCCGTGTCCTAGTGTTCTATCGCACTGAGGCTGTTCGAACCTCTGCATGCTCACATTACTCCCTTCTAATGTTCTAAAAGGAAAAAGGCTTTGAATAGCTCCAGAGCTGAGCAGAAGGAAACGAGCGGCTTGGGGAGCTTTCAAGAGCATCGAGGATATAGTGGAGAAAACAAAGAACACCCGACTCCGTGCCCACCTGGTGATACTGTACTTTCGCGACACTTCAGTGAGTTTCGTTGCCGTGTCCTAGTGTTCTATCGCACTGAGGCTGTTCGAACCTCTGCATGCTCACATTACTCCCTTCTAATGTTCTAAAAGGAAAAAGGCTTTGAACAATGTTGTGCAGAATCTTGAAATGGAAACATTGGTTATGCAAAATTTCTGATTTGCTACCGTCTATTTCATTATGACGTTTCCCACTGGAACACTCCCACGTCCAGAGTTGAGAGTTGTCTCTGGAGTTGTGAGTTACCACAAATGTCCCATGATACACTTAGACAGCAGCTCATCTTGTTCGTTCCATGCTAATCCGCGGTTCCAAAGCGTCTTTCTCTAGATTTTTTCTAAAACCAACCTTCGCGCTGAAATTGCCAATGATGACCTTAAAGAAGGTACGGTCTTCAATGTAGACCGAACTTCTTCAAATTCATACATAACCCCTAGACATTACCTTTTTACAGCTTGATGTTGAAGTTTAGACAAAGATGACTGTCAGAGCCGACATTGGTCAACATCTCCTCAACCGTAAACGCCAGAATTAATTTTTTAGTGGTTCAAATGAGCCAATTTTCATGGTCGAAACCCTGTTGATAAAAATTCTCTTGTCGTATGTTCTGAACACCATTTACTCTACGTATCACGTAGCACATTAAATGGGCGGAACTTCCGTGCTCGACCAGTCCGCTGAAGTCGTACCTAATTTCTTGCTTATATCAACAGATTCTCAATGGAGGTCTCGGAAGCAAATGAACATATATTACAGATCGTCATTTCAGTCGTTCCAAATTTAGGACGTCTAAAATCCCTCTGAGCCACTGGAACACTCCCACGTCCAGAGTTGAGAGTTGTCTCTGGAGTTGTGAGTTACCACAAATGTCCCATGATACACTTAGACAGCAGCTCATCTTGTTCGTTCCATGCTAATCCGCGGTTCCAAAGCGTCTTTCTCTAGATTTTTTCTAAAACCAACCTTCGCGCTGAAATTGCCAATGATGACCTTAAAGAAGGTACGGTCTTCAATGTAGACCGAACTTCTTCAAATTCATACATAACCCCTAGACATTACCTTTTTACAGCTTGATGTTGAAGTTTAGACAAAGATGACTGTCAGAGCCGACATTGGTCAACATCTCCTCAACCGTAAACGCCAGAATTAATTTTTTAGTGGTTCAAATGAGCCAATTTTCATGGTCGAAACCCTGTTGATAAAAATTCTCTTGTCGTATGTTCTGAACACCATTTACTCTACGTATCACGTAGCACATTAAATGGGCGGAACTTCCGTGCTCGACCAGTCCGCTGAAGTCGTACCTAATTTCTTGCTTATATCAACAGATTCTCAATGGAGGTCTCGGAAGCAAATGAACATATATTACAGATCGTCATTTCAGTCGTTCCAAATTTAGGACGTCTAAAATCCCTCTGAGGCTCTAGCAGCTTCCGTACTGGGACTGCTCAACGCTGCAGCACTAAAAGCTTTTTCGGCATCAGAGGAGTAAAGCTGAGTTTTCTTACTGTGTTTAGCATCTCACACCCACGAATGGCCTGCCGACTGGGCAATGGCCATTGATGCAGGGTATAGACATGGGTAGCTTGGCAGTCCCTCTCAGAGCACACATGGAGTTCATTAGTAGGAAGCCACCACGATGTACTTCGCAGTCACTTCATTGAGAAATTTTGGCCTAATACACATGTTGGATACAATCTGCATGCATATAAATGTCCATGTACGAATGAATGAACATTTCCACGCAAATACTGGACGCACATGTCAACTCACTGCAGCAGAAATAGAGACTATATACCTTAGATCCGATTACGTCCGCGTTCCAGAAAAGCAGAACGTCGCTTTTGTTTAGCGCTTTAACTCTCTCTCCGCCATTTAGGAAACGGCCTTGTACCCAAGCGACAAAACGGTTTGAGGCCTCTCACTAAGGATATCCTTGAAAACACAGCTTCATTTTGAAAAAGAATGGAAAAAAAACTATCAAATAAAATACCACTGTCCTAGAAAATGCGTTTTGAAGCTTGCCTGCTCAGAAACTGACACAATATCCAAATGGTACAGATCGATCTGAGTTTAATAGCGATAAGTCTAGTTTGTAATCTGCAAAATAAAACTTCGAGTTTTATTTAACACAGCAACATAAGTGCGGTATCCACATCACCGTCATAACCACACACGCACGCTGATGAAACATGAGAAAACTCGATTGTCATATAACACAAAGTAACATAATCATGATCTTAACAGATAAATCAGACAACGAGAATAATCACATAAGATAAAAACATAGATAAATGGCAGATAATCGCTTCAAATAACACTGCAAACAATTGCAAATAACAACAATGTCACCGACTTTACCCAACTGTTGAGCTATCCCTTTCTCAGCTTAGTTAACGCCAGTTGCTCTTGTACCTCCAGTAAAAGTGGCTCAACACGTAGTGTATGAAGACGATCAAGCTGTTTCGAATGCAGAGCACAAGCCTTGAAATTTAATACGTTGAATATTCTCAAATTAAAACCTATTCCCATGAAAGCTAAGCAGATTTCTTGAGAAAACTATCAAGCGAGCTTAATTGTGTCAACACGAGAGTGCAACCACAAGACGCTTGGGTTCGTCCTCATATAGGTTCATTTAAGGGATGTCCTTGTGTACATTATATTCAATACAAAAAAGATCCTCCAGCTACTACAGGAGGGATAAACGAATGAGCAATGCCAGCGGCCTATTAACAAAAAGTTCATGCAAACGATTCCTAGGCCCCCCTAGGAATTTCTCAGGTCAATTACGAGACAAAAATGGATAAAGCCCTCGTCATTGATCTATCCCTGAGGGATGCGCCATGCATTCGACTTCATTAAGCAACGGATGGAAGTGATTGAATACATATTTGGTTTTACATTGACTCGTGGTAGCCTACCGATGTATCGACCCAGTGTTGCTATCCTCTCAAACAAGTCTACTACGAATTTGCCGATGCCGAAGTCACATGTGTATTAGAGAGCGCCTTCGACCACTGCTGTACGCGCGCCCCTCATACGATTATGAGAATTCGTATAAATGTTCAACACACTGTAAACCAGTGAATATTTAATTCTGTGTGGAATACATGACCACCTTCCCAACGGTTCATCACCTCATCGCTGCTGGAAGGTGATCCTGGGTAACGGGATGTGATTTAGAACAGGGTGCTCCTCCCCCAGCAGTGTCTCACTAGCTGAGAAGGAGTGCAGCGTTTCCATCGAGAAGACCAGCTAAGAGTAAACCAATACCAGGACCTACCACCGTCTCGAGTTCAAACCAGACGCATGGTGGAAATTCTCCTTCTGATTCTGATTCACAAGGGCGGTGATTGCCTGTGGTGGTGACGACCTGGGGTAAACTTTGGGTAGGCTAACCTTTGGTACTGCAGGGAATTACAACGGCTAGATTAGCAAAACTCCGGAAAAGTGGAAGTGATAATTTGGCCCGTACAACCAGTGAAGACGGGCCATTCAAGTGTCCAACTATACGTGATCACCTCATAGGCTACAACATCAAGCTTAAAAATCACCAATATTTCTTACCGTTGTTAATATTTAAGCCAGAATAGTGAAACAATAGCATTACTAATACAAACCCACTTACGAAGTGGTGGATTCCGCTGCCCAGCTAGTACGGTGCGAACCACTGTCTGTACTGTATCCTGGTCAACCTTCATATTAGTAGGCATATCCTTGCCCGAGCCAACACGAAGGTCATATGGTTTAAACGACCTAAAAAACCGATATTTGGTAGAAATGGGGCGAAAACTGAACGTACAAGAAAGAACGTCTTACGGATTCTTCTCGAGACAGATCCTGTTTGTAGCACGTGCAATCCACTGCGCAACGTTTCTAAAGCGACGCATTTGTAAAAATATTTATATTAAAAACACTGAAGAACACATCACTTTACGTAATATTTCTCAACCAACTGCAGCAAAAGGATAAATAGATAAAGGATAAACAGCGTTGATCAATCAATGAAGGTGCGCCATGCATTCAACTTCATTGACTATCGTTTGGAGGTTATTAAATGTATATCTGGCCTTTACAATGACTCGCGGTGGGATACCAATGTATCGAGTCAGTGCTGATATCCTCCCAAACAAGTCCGATACCAATTTGCCGACATAGGAGGGATGGACGGTTTGGTGAGCCTGAGGAGCCGGATCAATCCCAAGTTTATTACAGAGCGCATGCGCCACTGCGCTACACGCGCCCTAGAGAAGTATAAAAATAATAACAGATAATTCGTTTGTTTCTTAGAACTGCTCAGTTTGTAACAATATATCAACCGACCTATATACAGTATAAGGATCGCTGACGTTCTTGGTAACGGCTGCAAATCTATCAAGAGCATTATCGAGCAGCACACCCTGTCTGATGAAGCCATGAACCGAGGAAAGTGTACGCATCCAGCCATGTTCGGGGGAATCTTTCTCCGGCAGAATGTGTAGAACCAACATCACAGCCGGAAACTTCTAAACTACCTACTTCACGATATTCTCAACTAGCTGTGAAAAATTATTCATGGGCAACTTGCAAATGAATACTGAATGGCATCGGTTATGGATGCCAGCTGATGTATCAGTTCGAATTTTCACAAACAAATTTTCCAGCAACTGGTGGGTCGCAAAGGGATAGACTGCACTGCTAGTTTGAAACCATAGACTATAAAAGCTAAAAAGATAAAGATCTCGGCGTTTATCAACCCCTGAGGTATGCGCCATGCATTCGACTTCATTAAGCGTCATTGATGGTGATTCAATGAATATCTGGCCTTTACAATGACTCGCGATAACGTTCCAATGTATCGAACCAGTGCTGCTACCCTCCCAGACAAATTTGGTACTAATCCGCCGACATCGGAGAGATGGAGGGCTTGGTGGGCCTGGAGCACGTCCCATGTTTACTGCAGAACACCTCCGACCAAACGTTCGACTAATACTACAAGTACACTAATTGTGTCTCATTCCAAAGTCAAGCCAGTTTGTCGCGAGGCTACGTAGCGCGTCTCCAGGTGGTGAGTTAATTGCGGACAAAAAACGACCGTATGTTCCGATGAGAGTAGGTGGATCCGCGGCATGGCTGCGCCGATTTGGCACATACTTTCTGTATTTGCTAGACGTATTCATGCATGCGTGCGTGAGTCCGTTCTCGCTTTATGGGGATTGTATTCTACGAGTCAATTCGGCCAAAACCCTGCAATCAAGTGACAGGGAAGTATAGGGGAGGCGGTTAGGAGTTGCCTCCAACAAATAAGCTCCATGTCCACTCTGGGAGAGCCTGGCAAGCGACCCGTGAGTATAACCAGCCCCCACGTTCGGAGCCCAGCAAGCTATACGTGGGTATCAAAAATGCTAAATACAGTAAAAAAAAACAGGCCTCATTCCCCTGACCCCGAAAGAGCCCCCAATTTCGCAGCGTTGGGTAGGACGAGTACGGAGAGGCTGCTAAAATCTCAGGGCCAATGGAAGCTGCCTGGATCAAGAACTATGGTGACGATCTGTACCTACAACGCACGTACACTTGCATCCGAGTCCTCGATAGAAGACTTGCTCATGCAAGCAAGAATGATAAGGTATGACGTCATCGGCCTGGCCGAGACGAGGCGACGCCACCCATTCAACGCCGTCTATGACACTGGAAAAGAACTGTTCCTCGGAACATGCGACAGTAGAGGCGTAGGCGGTGTCGGCGTTCTCGTCAACACGAGTTTGTCCATGAACATCGATTCAAAAAATGGACTTTCTATGAACCTCAGCATAAATAGCTGATATATTTATTTATATGATCCTATAAACTTATCCTCCCAATGGTTTGTTCCCCCATCGTGGCTGGGAGGTGTTCCTGGGTATCGGACTGCAATGTGCGGAGGGGATTCATCCCCCGGCAGGATCTCCCGAGCTGAAGAGTCCGACGTCGCCATCAGGAAGCCTAGTTAACAGTAAACTTATACCAGAATCCACCACCATTGTGGTATCAAACTGGTCGCATGGTAGCAAATCTCCCTCTGATCCGCAAGGGCGGCGGCTGCCCATGGTGGTGACGACCTAAAACAGACTGGCCGGCTGTCTTCGGGACTTCAAGGAACTACAACGGCTAGGTCAACAAGACTCCCAGAAAATGGAGATTATACTGGGGCACGCAAAACCAGTGAAGACGAGTTACCCAAGTAACCAAGTGAGTAAGCACGATACAGATACCTAACTGTAAGTTACAGCGGATGTACAAGAAAATGACTACCTTTCTAATGTCTTCATAGGCCGTAGCACAAGCATCGAAATTGCCGACAGGAACACGCACTAACATTTTCTCTCTTCCCTCAAATTTCTCATAGATGTTCATCTTTCTCGCAGCCTCACTAACTTCTGAGAGAAACCAGGAGGCAAAGTCACTAAAACACTTACAATGATATATTTCACTCCCTGAAACATCAAGGATCATGGATGCCTCTTAAAGGAGCTGCCCTCGAACGCTTCAAAAGCCTCGAATACAAGATGATATCCTTTCATTGACTACTTAGTTCCACTTCTATGTTTAATGAGTTGGAACCGATCTCATGAAATCTAGTACTAAATTAGAAACGAATTAAACAAGTTTAACTGAAACCTCACATGGCTTTGAAATTGAACACACCCTCATGAGTGTTTGTAGAAAAATAAGCCTAAGGAACGTTCAAACCTTAAGGTGTTAAAGGATAGTAGTATGTTCGATCACTACCACACACACCTGCGGTACAGTTTTGCAAAAATCTCAGCAACATTATGGTTAGATTTCGCACACTAGCCTGCCATTAAAAAAGAATAGGCAGTAAATAAAAAATGATGATAATGCAAATATAGTAGCCATCTTTTCCTTCTTTCTGTTTTAATGAAAGTGACAATAGCAGAGAGGTGACTAAGCGATGGTGTTATTAATTCTGAACTATCGCTCTCTGCTTAGACTTGAATAAACATCTTGGTCATCACCCCACGTATTTCGAGAATTTCAGCCCAAATCTCCTATCGACTTTGTCTGTTCTTACGAGGAAGACAATCAGAAACCATCTAGAAGTGGGAGTGCAACAGACACGTTGTTCATTGTTTAGATATCTCGTCTGGGCCAAAGAAAGTCCACATCTATAGGGAGTCTGCAAGCAGGTAGCAGACTTGTCTGGAAGGATGAAAAGCACTGAGTATGATACATCAGTGCAGTTACTAGGAAACACAGATCGCGCAGTAGTTTCCAGAGATATTCATCACAGTATTCCACTGGGAGTAAGCCGTTGGCTTGACCCAGAATTCACTTCCTTTAGAAGTAAAATGTTGCACCTTGAAAGCAAAAATGTCAATGGCCTTTAGCTCACGGCAGATGCGCGAACTGTGTTCTGTTGAGGTTATATTGCACTTTGGATTGTCTGGAAGGATGAAAAGCACTGAGTATGATACATCAGTGCAGTTACTAGGAAACACAGATCGCGCAGTAGTTTCCAGAGATATTCATCATAGTATTCCACTGGGAGTAAGCCGTTGGCTTGGCCCAGAATTCACTTCCTTTAGAAGTAAAATGTTGCGCCTTGAAAGCAAAAATGTCAATGACCTTTAGCTTACGGCAGGTGCGCGAACTGTGTTCTGTTGAGGTTATATTGCACTTTGGAGTCCTGAATATGGTGCCATTTTGAAGAAAACAGCATCTGATGAGATAGACATTTACGTTTGAAGTTCTACTAGATTAACGATACTGTATAGCGAAGCATTTTATCCAGCAGGCTTCGAGTAAACAAAATTGTGACCGCTTTAAAGCTGAGAAAGTCTGAAATGTAAATCCGAATCAAAATAATATTTTGCAGAAACTTGACGTCGTTACATTATGTATAAAACACAAAGGGCTTGGTATCGATCTACTCCTAAGGAGCGGCCATGCATCTGACTCCATTCATATAATTGTAAGGCTAGTAGGACGCACATTGGCCTACACTGTGACATAGAGGAATCTATAGATGTCTCAATTCAGTGTTTAGAGACCAATCAGTATTCCCATACTTCCAGACTGGTTTAGCACCAAATTTTTAGTCTCAGTGTGAGAGATGGATTGAGTTGCTTGAGGCGCGAGATCGAGAGACTACGTGTGCATTGCATAACTCCTCTATTCATTTCTATCCAGGGGCTCCACAAGAGCATCACACAATAGTCGTCGACACAGTGGCCTAAAGGAAGTGGTTCATCAGAAATGAGGTCTACGTTACTATGTGCTAGCGATAGAACAATATAAACCTCCCAACGGTCTACCGCCTCATCGTGGCTGGGAGGTGTTGCTGTGAGTCGGACTGCGACGTACAGCAGGGAGATTCGTCCCACCGGTAGGGTCTCCCGAGCTGAGTAGGAGCCCGGTGTTTCCATTAGGAAGCCTAGCTAAGAGTAAACCAATACCAGGATCCGCCACCGTCCTGGTATCAAAGTCACATGGTAGCGAATCTCCCTCTGATCCACAAGTGCTCCGACTGGTAGTGAAGACCTGGGGCAGACTCTGGCCTGACTGAACTCGGGATTCCAGTGAACCACAATGGTTTAACCAGCAAGTCTCCTAAAAATGGTGATTATGCTGGGGTCTGCACAGCCAGTGAGGACGTGCCGTTCAAGTATCAAGCAAGTAGAAGATATAAAATACTGAAAAGAAGAAATAAATGTGATAAGCAATATGCCGGGTGGATCATTTTGCTACGTCGGCAGCCATGGGAAGGAAGGTCGGTTGCCGTATCAAATATATCAGAGTTTTTAGTAGTTATTATATTCATTGCTTACATGGAAGAAATGGCTGAGGAATCATAATTAACAAATAAAGATCCTCACAGATAGCCGAAATCTCTTTGGGTTAGGGCTTTTCAATCACCTAGGGAAAATCATTTTGTCATTTAGGGAACGAAAAAAGACAAACACAGAGAAAATAAACCTAGCAAAGAAGTCACATCCACACAGCTGGAGAAAGATAATGCGACAACAGGAACTTCAGGGAATTCATGCACCCCAACTGAAACCCAGTGCAAAAGCACTAACACTCAAGTGGCAAGCACTGTCACCACCGTAACAGAGTCAGGTTTTAGAGAAATGAAAATGTAAGTGGCATTAAAGAGTGAGAGATCATGTACAGCCATGCACATGTAGGGCAGCAGTGTGGTAGAGATACATATTGATTAGAAATGCGAATGGGCTGAATGGTGGCACACGTGATGGGGCGTTGTTCAGAATGTGAAAACATGCACAAAAGACGCTTGTGAGATATAACATTCAATGATTCATGTCTTTGAGCATTCCGCTGAATCAACTACTCTTTTAAGAGCTCGAGAGATGATTACGAAGTAATCTGATAGCTTTTTGGGTGACCAGCCAAGTTTTTCAAATGACGGATCTGGTTATTCGGATAGAAGGAGAACAAAGAACTGTTACTGCAGATTCTGGAGCTCTCACTCTAGTAGTTAGAGCTCAAGGTGCTGGTCTTCGCTCACTTTGATAGAACGTCTTATGAAATTGCTTAGTAGACGTCTAACATTAATGGATTCATCCACTGAAGCTTACTCCTTCCTGACTTGTTGTCAACAAAGTCCTCTCTCGACTAACTTTCAGCTCTATTTTGTTTAGTTCCTCAAGAGCTCAGTGTTTTGTCCATAACTTGCCAGCATTCTCTGCCAATGCCTAACACTGAAACATGGTACTGGATACAGGTTCAGTTAGATGGACTTGCATTCACTGCTTCGTTTTCAACGATGCTCAGATGCTTGCAAAACTCCGGATCACAGGTGTCTGCAATGGGGAACGAGGGCGCTATTACCCTTTCCGAGGGCCAACGCGTTCACCACCACACCATGCGGGTCCTTCGTTTCGCCTGTCTCTCAACCAGTTCTGTCGACCAGTGCCATCAGCAATCACCCATCAGCGAGATTGATCTGGGGCGCCCAAATCGGCAATGAACCCAATTAAGCTCAGGCTGTAGTTAAAGTTACAATTTTAACTTACTATTTACTGCCTACACTTTTTAGAGGTAATAGCGCGTTCGTTTCCCACCACAGACATCTGCGGCTCGGTGTTTTGCAAATATCTTAGCATCATTGAAGTTATATTTCTCAACATACCTTGCCATCAGAAAGAATAGGCAGTAAATAATGAGTTGAAATTGCTTCGTTTTCTTCATCAGAATCTCTAGTTCTCCAAGGGGGAACCTCATGACGAATATTGTGGCTGAGGTAGCCCTTCGTGACCCAATTTGTTCAACAACTTGTGCTCCTTAGGTTGTGCAAAGTAAGAACATTTCCTATTGAGGAATTCTGGATACTTACACTACATAAATTTTGCGATGGTATTACTATACTGTTTTTTCGCTGGGAATCAAGAATTGATGAGAAATGATTTCATCTGCTGCGACTGAATGAATATAGTAACCATCTTTTGATGAAAATTCAACATTTGCTTGCAGTTTCGAGGTGTCACCTTGTTCCAAACAACACTCTGGACCTGGTTTCGTACCATTTTCTGTTCAGAATTGTTGCTATGGTCTGAAATACAACAGTACTCCGATTGGTACCGCAGCAGAACGACCACGTCCTCGTAAAGCAGAACGACGCCATTCCTTTGCTCTGAAGTCGTTAAATCGACCACCCAGCAACCACTGCAAACAAACCGTTGGAAAAATTACTGTGATGACTAGCTTGGATACCTGGATGTCCCGTCATCATTGGCACATCACACACCCCCACCATGGGCAGCATTCGCTGCCGTTGTGAATCAGAGGATGATTTGCCACCATGCGACCAGGATGGTGGTGGGTTCTTAGTACTGATTTACTCTCAGCTGGGCGTCCTGATGAGAACTCTGGGCTCCTTCTCGGCCTGGGAGACTTAATTATTTATTTATTTGTTTCACATGATCCATCGTCAGATCTACTGTGCAGGTCTCAACACTTCTCCACCTTCTTGCGATTTGTCTCCCTTGCATTTATCGTCCACCAAGATATTCGAGCAATTCGCGTGTTGTCTCGGGTATTGCTTGAGGAAGCCGAGCTAGCGTGTTTGCGTGGGGAATAGGGGAGAGGGTAGGAGTGGTGCTGGGCCGGAGTGATGGGAGGTGGGTTGAGCCTTCCTGATGGCCTTGTCCACCACTGTTTGAAGAATTTCCATCGCAAGCATACTGAGATATTTGCAAAACTCCGAATCGCAGGTGTCTGCGGTGGGGATCGAACACGATATTACTTCTCCCAGCTAGATTTAATTATAATTTCGATTTACTGAATATACCATTACTGAGGCAGTAGCATTAAAAATATTTTGCTCGTACACGAATTGCTTTTGAAAGAAAAATTCTGAACAAATACCTCAACAACACCAACTTTCGAAAAGAGGTGGGAATTATAACATTGAAATAATTGCGAATACGTTGTGAACCTAACTATCAACGAAGGATGCAGTTGGGTTAAAGCTGTCGTGTCACTTTCACTGTTTAGTCGAACTGGAGAGACGAATTCGACAAAGTTGCTTGGAACTGCGAAAACCGATAGGTTGGTGAATTCATTAACAACAAGTCCTTGACATCAAATTTTTAAAGGAATTCGCCTAAATATCACATAGCAGTTGTCGTTATAGTTACTTAGATACTTGGACGGCCCGTCCTCACTGGTTGTGCGGGCCCCAGCATAATCTCCATTTTCGGAGTTTTGCTGGTTTTGTTATTGTTTTCCTGGAGCCTTTAGGCCAGCCTAGCTAACGTCAGCCCAAGGACATCACCACCACAAGCAGTCGCAGCCATTGTGTACCAGGGAGATTTGCCACCGTGTGACTAGTCTGACACCAGGATGATCCTTGTATTAGTTTATTCTTAGCTTGGTTTCCTGATGGAAAAGCCGGACTCCTTCTCAGCTTGAAAGACCCTATCAAAGCGATGAGTCCCCCGCTGGACACTGCAGTCCGACACCGATGAGCACCTCCCAGACACGATGAGGTGGTAAATCGTTGGGGAGCGTCGTTATACAAGGGAAATGAAATGATAGAAAGTCGTGTGGTAACAAGAATGACATTCTTAACTCGGAATGTCGTCAAAAAAATTTCAATACTTTACCACTGATTACGACCTTCACGAGCTTCCGGAGTTCAGAAAGATTATGACCGAATATTGGCTGCCAGCGAGAATTTCACCTGTTGCCTTTGAAACGATATGCAGAGATCGAGTAGATTCCAACGTAAACAGAAAACTACGATAAAGTCTCGTTGAACTACCTTTTCGGCACATTCCTTACATTACAGTAGCAGCCGTCCAGTTAACATCAGACGAATGTTAACGTAGAAACAGACAGCTCATAATGGATACCTTCTATACTGAGTGTTTAATTTTTTGAAAAGAAAAATTGACTTCCGCGAATTGTTCCGTTCTCCTGTCGACCGTGAAGATGTTTTTGTCTTTTCCTTGTCAATAAGAACCGATTAAAATCATTAAATATAAGAAAGATAATGAGCAGTTAGAACGATAACTTACATGATACTCGAATGACCCGTCCTCACTGGGTTTGCGGGCCTCAGTATAATCTTCATTTTTCGGAGATTTGTTAGTTAAGCCATTGTGGTTCCCTGGAGTCCCGAGGTCAGCCTGGCCTAGTCTGCCACAGGTCTTCATCACCACAGGCAATCACAGCCCTTGTGAATCAGAAGATTTACCACCATGCGACTTCAATACCAGGACGGTGGTTGATCCTGGTATTGGTTCACTATTAGCTAGGCTTCCTGATGGAAACGTCGGACAGCGCCTGAGCTTGGGAGACTGAACAATCCAATTGTTCTGAGTTGAGCAAAATTAAACAACTAAAGGGGTTAACTTAAACAAAGCTGAAGATTTCACATTTATATTGTTGTGTTCAACGTCAACGTCAACGTGGTTACATCATTCAGCGATCGGAAAATTGGCACCGAACTTCTTTGGAAGGAAAAAACACTGATTTCGGCAGAGCAGCGCAAGTCATTTTATGGGCCAGATATGAATTCAGTCGTTCTTATGAAACTGTGAATGAATTCCAATGCATAATGCATCCCACAGGGATTGATCAATGCCGAGAACTTTATCCTTGTCCTTAAGAGCGAACGATTCAGCTGATTTGTCCCTCTCACCAAATCTCGACAATGGGAAATTCATCGAGGAATCACTTTTTGCAAATGAGTGACCAATTGGAACATCGGAAAAGCAGGGATTTCGGACTGGGATCTGGCTATGGGAATCATTTTGTTAGTGTAATGTCTTGCCCAACGCAAGGTAGCTATAGGGAATTTACGCGTCGATTCATGATTTACGACGAATTTTATTTTCGTGGACGACTTGTCTTGCCTAGAATGATTCCACGAGATCGTGAATAGAGGACCGGTGTTTCGAGAAAAAAATTTTGATGCTGTTCGAGGAATGAGAAGAACATGGCTTCCAAATGTTCTACCAGAAGAAAGTCTGTTGAATGTGTGACATAATGTGCTCTTCCTTTGGATATAGCTAGTTTGAACTCCATAGCAAAAATTTGACAAATGGGCAAGTTGCCCTTTCACTTACAGTATGAACACATTATGGTTGTTTGCACACAATCTGATTTATCGGATCTCTGTCGGATCACATAATAAGAGAAGATGAGCTCATCGCTATGTTGAACGATTCCTCTCTATTCTACCGTTTGCGTTATCAAAGTCTACTGGAGTGATTTTCATTCTAACATAGGTCAGATCGCTTTCCGTTGATTAATCATGAAGTTTGCACGATAATAATTATGACCTCTTTTGATAACTACCAGTAAGTTGTACTTTTTTAAATAATAATTTTCATATTAAGTGCCAAGTATATCAGTAATGACAAGTAATAAATATTAGTATTAAGTATATAAATATCTCAGAGGTATTTTAGAGGAAGTCTTCGACGAAATAAAAATAGTTGAATTCCTGTCCTTTAGTCCTTTCGAAAACATGAGTTTGATGACAACCATCTCATATAAACATTGTGGCCTACCAATGCTTTAACACCTCATCGTGGCTCGATTTTTCTGGGTGTCAGGCTGCGATGTACAGCGGGGGATTCATCCCCCTAGCAGTGTTCCCCAAACTGAGGAGTCCGACATTTCCAATAGAAAGCCTAGCTAAGAGTAAGCCAATATCAATATTAATATATATTAAAAATTATTATTAAATATTAAATATAATATTATTAAATATTAAATATTAAGATTCACCACCGTCCTGGTATCAAATTAGTCGCATGGAAGCAAATCTCCCTCTGATCGACAAGGGCTGCGGCTGCCCGTGGTGGTGACCTGGGGCAGACTTTAGCCAGATTGACCTCGGAACTCCAAGGAACCACATTTGCTAAAACCAGAAAATCTCCGAAAAATTGAACATTATGCGTGCTAACTACAGGACAGAACGCTCAAAAGACGTCAAATCTAGCGGTTCGCAACGACAGCAGAACCTTAAAGCAACACCTAGAAGTGGGTTATGCCGAATACTTAGGCAACTCTATGAGAATATTTGATTAGGCCTACTCTATTTCTTATAGAATCATCAATAAGAAAAAGGTTAGGTAGTAAACCAATTCTGAAAAAATCGCTGCAGAAGCTGACTATGAAAGTACTCCGAAAACGAGAGCCGAAGGAGGTGAGTGGGAGAGTTATTCCATCAATTCTATTAACCCATCATCACAATGCACAGTAACACTATCCAGGTAGTGATTCTAGGCTTGTTTTTCTTTGCCTACAAACTCAAAAAATGAGCATTATCAGTCAAAAATCCTGTCCTTTTTTGGTTGCTTCGCCCACGCAGTTGTATGAATGCCTTCTCCTTAGGTTTAAAGGACTGAAGTACGGAAATCAGTTTTCAAAAAAACATGTGTTCTAAAGAGTTAGTTGAAATTTCGCTGAAGTGAACGTCAACTTTCACTTTTCTACGTATACACTCCTGTCACTTGCCACCTGTAGTCCCGTTGATCGTCAAGTGACTCGAGCGGGCATCAGAAAATCTTCCATTTCTCCCACTCGCGTGCAAGGGTAGCCCAGAGGGTTCTGCTCGCTCTAGGGAAGTACACTTTCATCCTTGAATTTGTAGTTTTGAGTAGGGCACTGAGAGTTGGAATCTGATTCACCTTATCACACCGTTGCCAATAAATTGATGACGATATCACTAAATATTAGGTGTCTTCTGCTCTGCAGTTACTGTACTGCTCACAAAGAATCATTACTTAGTCAGTATAAAGCCTTTGCTAATCCTCACGTGCTCAGCTATTCGTTCTGTCTTAATAAAGTCAAGGGTCGACCAACAATTATTGGGGCAAAGCGTATTTGAAAATGAAATTATTTGTATTTGTAAATGAAGATGAAACTTACGCACACGACACACACACACACACACACACACACACACACACACACACACACACACACACACACACACACACACACACACACACACACACACACACACACACACACACACACACACACACACACGTACACACATGCACACACACACACACACACACACACACACACACACACACACACACACACACACACACACACACACACACACACACCACACACACCACACAGACACCGGCATAGATATACACACACCAACACACACATGCACATATACACATACACATATATGAACACATCTGCTGCACATGCTAGTTCAGATTTTATTTTGTCAGGCCCATAGTCACCATAATCACACATTCTCCAGTAGAAATTATCTTCATTATTTATCTTATAGTTAATTCTATTCTTTGTCTGCAGAACTCTTCAATTTTGTTTATGCTACTAGTGCAGTTTGGATCGTGCTTCGCTTGAAAGATGTCGTGGTGACCGTTAGGAAATGGCATCTCTGGAGTTGCCCTATTACACAGTGAACTTTTGTTTATCTTCGACAGTGTTGACGTGTGTTTTCTACAACTTAACTTCTAGGGTTGATTTATCACAATAGGCAGAGGTGCCGTACAATACACAGTGAATCGGTTGCTGGTTCGATCCTACCCATGGAGTTCACCAAGCCTTTCCATTTCCTCGCAGTCGGAAAGTGACACAGAAGAAGTCCAGGAGGATAAAAACACTGAACTGATGGAACGGTCGGCATCATTGTGCAGGCCAGATATGAATTTAATCACCTGTACGATGATTTATGAATTCGATTCCACTACGTATCCGACATGGCGACATATATCGGCGCGGTCTATGCTCTACCAGCGATGTAAGGTTTGGTCTACTCTGGAACGTTGGAACGAATAAGGCAGAGATCAGTGTGCATTGGAGAGCCTACTAGAAGTATAATCACTATGCCACACGCGCCTGATATTGAAATACAGGTAACAAAATCATCAATGCGGGCAATGAGGTCCATTGTTTTCAAACATACAGACGTCCTACGTAGGTGCTTAGAGGCTTTAGCGGTTTGATTTCCATGGTGGCCGCCTATCGATTAGAACGTCGACTCCGGTTTCGTCGTTGAACAAGATCCCGATGCTAAAAGCTTCCCTTGTTTCCCACTGATGAAGCAGCCGATGTCTTCTGTCCATGGGAAAGCGAACCAAGTCGCGTCTGAATGATGAGTGAATGCAAATTATGTGATGACGCGACGTGATCATACAAATCACTACTGTAGACATCGTAATTATGGAAATAAGATTGGTTAACGACTCGTTTGAGGTTAAAGGAATAAGATTCTTTAGGCCTATCTGTTTCAGTAGGAGAAATTAAAGAATACTTTCTTGGATACTCATTCTGAGCTTGAACTCCAATGCTAAAAGGTAACTAACAACCTCTCTTCTAATAGTGACCGCTCCTCCGAACTAATCGGCTCGAGTCAGATTACAACTTCGAGTCGATAAATTATCGTTTTTGAGCTAAAACACGTTTTCAGGGTCATAGAAGTGTTGACGAGGACTCGTATCCGCGAGCTCGTAGATCAAAAAAAGTGAAGGATGTAAAGAAAACTCAAAAAATAGAAGTATGATGGATTGAGTTATAGGTGTCAGATGAAAATCATTTCCGTCAAAAGACAGTTTTTTAGACATTCGTTCCGAAAATCGATGCCGCTTTCTTGCTACCTGAAACGATGAACGCTGGAATTGAAGTGGCCGAAACATCGGTCGAGCCAGCAGTTCGTCCAACCATGAACACCTTACCGAATACCGGGTTGCCGATTGTTAAAGGAAATAACGATAACAACGGAATAATTATAGTAAAAGGACAACCATTCTGGGCAAGCGAAGTCCCAATTGTAAGATCTTCATATTGAATTCATTCATAGGTTAACTTTTTTGCAAAAATTACAATGTAATGTAAACGCGAATATAGCCCGCAGTTTTAGAATTACCTCCATGCACTACGGATACGAGGAAATTTTAACCGATATAGAGATTGGCACGTGGAATCGATTCCTGAGCCCATGGCCCACCAAGCCTTCCATCCCTCCGGGGTCGGCAAATTGGTACCAGAGTCGTCTGGGAGGATAGCAGCACTGGTTCGATACATCGGCAGGCCACCGCGAGTCATTCTAAAGGCCAGATATGCACTCAGCCACCTCCAACGATATTTAATGAAGTCGAATGCATGGCGCATCCCTCAGGGATTGATCAACGCCGAAAGCTTTTTATCCCTTATCCTTTATTCTTTATCGCAACTGTAAATAGAAGTTTTGGGCATTTTTAGTATACTGCAAGCGATTCTAATAGGTGCGTGTAGCAATGGTTAGAGTACACAGTTGCACACTGTCTTAGGTTCCACCACGCAACGTGTGCTTACCAAGCACCTTATCTCTCAGAGTCGATAAATTGCCACAAGAACTGTCTAGGTGGTCAAAAGACTGATTTGATGCATCAATCGGCCCTCAGAAGTCACTATATAGCCTAACCTTTGTATTCGCAATAAGGTGTGGTAAGATAAAAACGCTCACCTGGTACATCGATAGGCCATAGTAAGTCATTGTGAACCTCAGGTATGCAATTCAATTATCTCTATGATGTTAAATGGAGCTGAATGTATGGTACATTCTCAAAAGCTGATCGACGGTGGACGCTTCAGCCTTTTTACCACTCATCAGTCATTGTTATGGCATTCAGGTGACCAAATACACTAAAGGGGAATACTAAAATGTTTAGGATGACTCTGACGTAGAAAGTATCATGAATGCCGCAGTGCTTGTCGAGGTGCTGCAGAATCGTCCGAAGTTGGTTCCGATGCCCGATATTGAGTAAGTGATAAGTTGCTCATCATTTTTCCTCCACTCGTCCAAGGCATTAACTGTCTATTCAATAACCACTATCATAATAACAGACAGAATGGATTGCATTGCTTTAGGATTGATTTTGATCCGATGAAAGAAACGGAAGAGCTAGCCTCTGAAGATAAACTGTGCTTCACAAAAGATGTCCTATTCGGAAATACCGTACGCACTATGGTGAACTTAAATGGTGATTCAAATATTCTAGAACTCCTTATGAACGCAATTTGTCTCTGGCATTGATGCTACATAGAAAATCTGCAGTTAATGATGCTGAGGTATTTGCAAAACTCCGGACAGCAAGCGTCTGTGGTGAGGCTCGAACACGATATTACAGTTTCCGAATGCTAACGCTTTCACCACCATACCATGCAAATTCTTCATTCCGCTTGTCTCGCAGGTAGTTCTATCGATCAGTGCCATCAGCAGTCATCCATCAGCGGGATTGATCTGGGGGAAAAAGTTAAGATTGTGATTACAACTATAGCCTCAGCTTAACTGTGTTCATTACCGATCTGGGCTTCCGAAATCAATCCCGTTGACAGGTGATTGCTGATGGCACCGATCGATAGAACAAGCTGGAAGACAGGCGAAACAAAGGATCCACATGGTGTGGTGGTGAACGCGTTGGCCCTCGGAAAGGGTAATAGCGCGTTCGTTCACCACTGCAGACACCTGCAGTGAGTGGTCCGAAGTTTTGCAAGCATCTCATCATTGGAACATCATTGAAGTTATATTTCTCAGCATACCCTACCATTAAAAAGAGTAGGCAGTGTATAATAAGTTAAAATCTTCAAATGGTTTCAATTTAGTAGTTTCGATTGTTATTTCACCTAAGAAATTTACTTCAGAGTTTTCGGTTCGTTCGCTATCGATGAAAAGTGGAAAAAAAGACGTTGCTCCAGCAAAAGCGAATGAACTAAAACAGTTGGACATGAAAGAGCCAACAACAAAGCATATGTACTATGTTAGTGTTTCATTCCTAGACGTGTTCGAGCTCTTTTATAAAGCCATATTTCATAAGTAGAGAAGGAGTCAACACAGTTTCTTCGGCGTGCCATTGCTTTTTAACCCACAGAAAACCTGGCCTTATATTGATAGCTGGGCGGGATACAATACACCCCACTAAAAGTAATGTGGGGTGCGATTTCCCTTTTCTATTCCGAAACCCAAATTCCGCTGATGAATTTGCCGATATTCCTGTGAGATATGTTTTCAGCGAAAAACTTACCAGCGCTTTGATGCGATTTCGTTCAAGCCATCCATAAAAAAGTTCACAAAGAAATGTGAAGAGCCACTATTTCCGACAGCAACGAATATCGCCTGAAACGATGAAAATCATTTGGGAAGGACATTAAGAGATTCGCATGACGACCATCGTACTTGAGCATTTCTATGATTAAAATACCTGTCTACTTACAATTTAAGACAATAGCCGACGTATAAACTCTTGTATGACTACTCCATGATTTTTTCACCTGCGTCTGTTGTGACGATGATTTAGAAGAATACGATTTAAAGAAACGGCAATGTAATAAGAACGAAAAAGTTAAACATTGTGATTTCGACTACAGCCTCAGATTAACTGGGTTCAGCGCCAAATTATGCTCCTCAGATCGTTCCTGTTAACGGGCAACTGCTGACGGGATCGTTAGGCTAAGAAACAGAGAAAGGCAACGCAAGGGTCTTAGTGGTGCAGTGGCAACATGTAAGCCAACGCAAAAGGTGGTCACGTGTTCGAATTTCGTCTCGAGTCCGAGTTTTGGAAATTGCCTAGCATCCTTGTGATTACGCAACAATCAACACATTGTTGTATTCGTGAGATCCCACTACACAATGTCTCGACGCGTTCCTCTCTTTTTCAACTACGATGATTCAAATCGGATGTACACAGCAGTTGCTGTTTGCTATGGATATCTGTATTGTCGTCGCATCAAGTCGAATGGGGTTTAGCAGTGCACCGCACGAAATTATTCGAACATCTTAGTACCGCAGATAGTCGACTCGAATCGTTGCGGCAGTAGAGAAGGCGAAAGAGACGAAGTGTTAACCACAATAAAGAGTTTTCAGTAACGATCTTATATAAGCTCATTAATACGAAAAAAACAGTTTATTTATGTCGAGTTTAATTGGAAAGTGGACTCAGTAAAAAGAAATATGGGTGCGAGTAACGCAGTAATAGTAATGTTGCTCATCACGGGTACGGTATCGGTTCAACCCCACACCTTTGGGAATAGGTTTCTCTCGAGGTTCTGTTAGCTCACCTTCGAGGTATATCGAGGGAAGCCGCTGAAAGGCAGCCTAAACATCAAAGCAAAACACTGCGTTATGATATGTGTGCATCTATTTAGCTTATTTGGCAGTGTAGCTAATAGATGTACGACAGAATAGCATTCGTCCTGAGAGTAGAACCAGCTACGTCGTACTCGTATAACCGCCAAATTGTTGGAGTACGGTTTGCTTTGAAACACGCTAACTTTCCTCTGAATGGTTTTTTCTATTCATATGGTTAGGCTTACCGTACTCTCCATACTTCTCCCTACCATATCTTGTCTCGGTCCCACAATCTCTCTTTCTCATTATACCCTTTTCAGATCACATGTTTGCTTCTTTACTACCCTTCTTACTACTCCGAACTCTTCCTACTGTCCTTTCAATTCGTCGCGTATCTTCCTAGCTTTCCTTCTCTATTTCACTACTCACTTTTTTAGTCGTCATTTTATAATCATTGTTCTAGATTCCTGCTTTTAACTAGTTTACCTCTATCTGTATCTATCTCTACCTCATCGTCTCCGTTCCACGATTCCTGCTTTTAACTAGTTTACCTCTATCTGTATCTATCTCTATCTCATCGTCTCCGTTCCACTTTTTTGAATTTCCCTACTTCTTTTTCACTATTACACTTTCACCACCTCTTCAACTTAGTCCTCCCCAACACTCTCTGTTATATTCGCTCTCTTTACCTTTTACCTCTTCTCTCAATTTCACTTAATTGCGACATGTCGACCCATACGTCGATTGACCATTGAAAATCGTTTAAAAAATGCTCGCCTTAGCGACATTTCATCTTTATATAGGGTCAGAAGTTTTTTACGGGTCCATCAAGATTTAATATACAATATAGATATGAGCACTATATGGGCATTCATCCGCTTCTTCATTTAGTATTCATCGTTCATTGCGGTTCCCCGTATCGGCGGCTGTACCTTGAGAACTCTTTATTCTGTATTAATCTAATTCTTCTATGAATACGGGTAGAACTCGTTTCACTTGGAATCCCGGCACAGCTACCTTAAAGCTTTCCCACGATTTCAATAAAGTCAGTGGCCGAAATTTGTGGGTTGGTGATGATCTTTCCCAGACAGCCACGGTATCAAGCGAATTGGTGTCGAGACCACACCGCTTCTTCTCATTTCACCACATAGATTTCTTCGACTTCTCTCTGACCAATGTGATATGTTTTGCAGATTCTTGCGAAAAAAAAAAGATGAGAAAAGAAAGTATGGTTTATCTATTCTCATCCTCTCTCGTAGTTGGTCGTTTGTCATATTCGAAAGTGCTCATCGAAGCAACTTCCTGAATAACTCTCGTCTCATACGAAATGAAAAAAGCCGTACAGGAACTCCTAGGCACGATGAGGCGGTAAACTGCTGGGAGGACACCGTATTGGTTTGTAGAAGACGGGAAATATCGTATTAGGGCTTCGGGCTGATAGCTAACGAACCTTATAAATCGTATTCGGACAATGTTTATTACAGAGTGAAAAACGTTTGGAGAAATCGGAAACCTTGAAAAGCGACGGCAAGCGACCATTACGGAAAAAATAATTGGGACAGAAATCGTCTAATCAATCAGACCACTGAAAGGATGCGAAGGTATATGCTCAAAATATAACTATTTAATCATTACTCTCGCTAATATACTGATATGAACCGATTACGGTAGGAATTACCAGATCTCTAAGACATGTGCTTTAAAATGAAACGATGACTCGATATCGCATATGTCGGGTTATCAACTTCATAGGAATGCGACTGGCCAAAAACTCCTAGAGCTTAAATATGAAGTGGTTGAATAATGCCTATAAGTGGGGTGCATGCAGTGGGGTAGTTGTTCCGCAATACGAACGTGGTCGTTATTTTTATCCTGCGCTTTGGGTCAAACAAACTACCTATCTCAAAGCTTGGCAAACTGAAAGCAGAGTTTCCTGAAAGAACAAGGAACACTGCTTTGATACATTTCATCCGGTAACTGTAAGCATTATGTATTTTTTCCTTGATGAGCTTACACGAGGTTGATAATAATATTTATTATCGGCTTTTTATGTAAGCATTATATTGGTCATTTCTGGGCTCATTCACCTCTGCGATACTACGAATAGAATCGAATACATGGTGCATTTTTGAATTACTGATCAACTCCGAACATCTTATTGTTCATCATTACAGCTTATATAAAACTTTTACAGCGAATTTCCAAGTAGTGCACAACTGTGATAGACAATGGAAATGAATTCATTCCATCCCTAGCAAACTTGGACAACACATCATTTTGTTTTTAGTTTGCCTGGGAGTTTTTCTTTTGTAACCAAATGGTTATAATATCCTTAACAGGTCAACTATACGCTTTTGTGGGCTTTACTTTTTAGAACTATATGGAAAGCAACGCATTACTGAACCTAACAAACTAGTTTTAGCACCCAAATAGTCATTATTCCTAAAGATTTCGTTCTATCTCTAATTCAATTCGTTCGTGTCCACTACGTGCTTAGGTGCCAACCATCGGAGATAGTCAAAACTATTGCCCCTTACTCTTTTTCCTTCCATTTAGATCGATGTCTGTGCTCTGATTAAGGAGAAACTAAAACAGAAACAACAACTGCAGTCCATTTCAAAGTTAGTCTTCTTTTTTCATACGGTTAAGTAAAAGTCATCAATAGATCGCTAATTTTCTTTATGAGTTCAAATTTAAAGTGTTCAGAGGATCAAAAGAGACTACCTGTTCAGCCAAGAAATCAACATTGTCGGAGAGCATATTTTTCTGAATTAGGACAAAAGCCTCAGAAAATTTGTTATCCAACCACCATCCATGATATCTGACCACGTGTTTACTATGGCATTGGTTAATAGGCCAGCCACTAATTTTGCATGTGTAACCTTTCCTACTCTTGATTCTTATTTTGAGCGATGAAGTTTAATAGTTGGATCGCAAAAGGCATCATTTAGTTGAAGAAAGCTTCATAACTACATAGATAAAGAATAAGTGAGAATCAAATAGAAATTGAATAACGGAAAAAATCTGTTAGGATTATGCAAGGAAGTTATTAACTATTACCATAAAGGATAAAGCTCTTGGCGATGATCAATCCGTGAGGGATACGCCGTGTATTCGATTTCATTAAGTATCGCTGGAGATGAATGAATGCCTATCTGGCGTTCACAATGACTCGCTGTGGCCAACCAATGCATCGAACCAGTGTTGCTATCCTCCCAGAGAAGTCTGGTACCAATCTGCCAACCCTGGAGAGATGGAAGACTTGATGGCCCTGAGGCGCCGGGATCGATTCCACGTGCGTGTCACAGTGACACCTCCAACCACTGCCCCACGCGCGGCCTTTATTAAGTAATAAGCAAAATCATTGGAAACACCACGTTGGAAACGAGTGTAGCGCAGTGGTTAGAGGCGCCCTGTAGTACACATGGGATCGATCGCGCTCTAAACCCATCAAGCCCTCTACCTCTCCAGAATCGGCTAGTTTGTTTCGGACCTGTATGGGAGGACAGCAGCACTGATTCGATACAACGGCAAGCAACTGTATAGCACTGTGTAGGCCACGTATACATTCATTCACTTCCAAACGATGCTCAATGAAGTTGAATCAACCCTAAGGGACTGATCAGCACTGAGAGCTTTACTTTACCCTTTTATTGGAAACAGTAGTCTCTTGCTCATGTATAACCTTCCTACATCTTATTTTGGGGTGCGCGTAGCGCAATGGTTAGAGGTGGCCAGGAATACACATTCGATCGATCGCCTCGGGCTTACCGACATTCTTCCGGTGTCGGCCAATTGGTACCATACACATCTAGAAATATATCAGCATTAGCTTCATATATTGGTAGGCTACCGCTAATCAGTACAGAAATGTATTCATCCACCTCTACAATGGTGAGGAATGAAACCATGACTTTCTCTGTATTTAAGCTAGAAGAAATTCTTGTCTGTTCTCAGCTACACAGATCAAACTGCTTGACTATAATGTTGATAGAGCCTTCACAAATATTGTTAGATGAAATAAGAGGATATTAAACTGTCATTACATCCTTCCGTATTTCTTCTCGGTAAAACAGATAAAGGATAAAACTTCGATGTTGATCAATCCCTGAGGGCTTCGCCAAGCATTCGACTAGATTAAGCATCGTCAGATGTGCTTGAATGCATATCTGGCCTAAACAGTAACTTGCAATGCAATGACTACCGATGTATCAAGTCGGTGCCGCTGTCCTCCTAGACAAGTCTGGTATCAGTTTGCCGGCCCTTGAGAGTCCGAAGGCTTGGTGAACCTTTGACGCGGGATAGATCTAGCGACTACGTGTATTTTGCAGGGTACTTCTAACCACGGCGTTACAGGCGCCCCTATGTCTCTCTCTCTCTCTACATATATATCACCTGTATCACCTGTAGTCCCGTTATATATATATCTGAACATCGTTTCCAACCATTATGAGACTACCTTTTGAAAAAAAGCGACAAAAAAGTGCAAGAAGTATCTTCACAACCCTGAAAAGTACTCCACTGCTCATCCTAAAAGACTGACAGTTTCCAAGCTGTTTAAGGGTGATGCGACAAAAGGTAACCATTTGATGTTTACCCCAACCTAGAATCTTTATTTCAGCAAATGTCCATCATGTGAGCTGATCGCTGTATTGTTACAAAGGTGGTTTCCCGTAATAGTTGTTGAATAAATAGCCTATAATGACCTGAAAAATAACCTGTTGGCATTATGGCGACTTGCTCAGTATCCTTTTAGCCTTCTCTCTGGAAGTTGCTCAATATATGAAAAAAGATTTTGAGCAGAAGGAAATGAAGTGGTGCCAGGTTCCTTTCTTAGAAGCTTCTTAGAGGTGTAGAATTCATTCTCAGCTTAAATACTTCTGAATCACATGATGTGGGCCATTGCATCGTTCGCTGCTCCACCGCGGATACCATGCATTCGACCATTTGAGAAGATACAATACATTAACAAACGATTTGGGCTGAACAATTCTCCACTGGCGAATTCCAGTTTCCGAAATGAAATAGGTATGATTTTAAAAGAATGAAAAGACGTCCACCATCATCTCAGTCGATCAACACACTAAAGACCCGGGTGAAACGTCGGGAATTTGAAATGAAGAAACGTTTGGTTTGTCTCTCTTAGTGTTTACGATTGTAGAAATCATAAAGATAGCTGGATTATGACAATGACAGCACGAATCATTGGCAAGCGATCGAAGCACATTGTTTTCTATTTTATTAAAGGGATTTCCAATAGTCGATAAGGAAGATACGCGAAAAGAAGGCACTCAGACAGTACCTACGGTATTAGAAAAACGAAAAAAAAACCAGATGACAACTATAGACCGGTAAGAACAGATCGCACCTATGGCTTTCATTGAACGGCGCTAGAGTGGACGAAAGGCAACGAAAGGTTTGATGTCCTTTCTTCGTAAGTATTCATACAAAACGAAACTTTGTAATCAATAACACTGATAATGCCGACATATCTGCCACCAATTTGGGAAAGGTGTGTAGCGCAGTGGTCAGAGGCGCCCTGAAATACACATGGGAACGATCCCAGCCGTTCAGGCTCACCAAGTCTTCCATCCCTCCGGAATCGGCAAATTTGTACCAGATTTGTCTGGGAGGATAGTAGCACTGGCTCTATACATCGATATGTCACCACGAGTCATTGTAAAGATTAGATATGCATTCAATTATCTCCGACGATGCTTAATGAAATTGAATGCATGACGCATCGCTCAAGGAATGATGAACGTCGACAGCTTGGTCATTTTAATAATTTAGGCAAAAGTGAAAGCTACGAACTTCAGACGAATTATGTAAAATATTCCTTTTCTCTGACGATACTCGTAGTATCAAATGGCACTGATATGGCAATTCCTACACTTTCCTCCAAAAACCAGCTGTAAAACACGTACTCTTAGTTTCATCTTAAAGCAAATTCTTTTCTTCAACCGCACGCGCACTGATTTCAATACGTACGCTGCTGCAGGTTTCGGACCGTACACCATGATTTCAATGGGCTCTCATATGCGCTGCAATAATACACCGTCCGATTTGTCAAGCCACGCAAAGATGACCACGGTCGTGAAAGGGTTGAACCTCTTGCATAGTAATAACTATTTAGCGCATAGAAACAAAACCTTAGTTGACCAAAAATACTCCTCCTTCAATATTTGTACGTAGACACAATATTTTTGGATCATAAAACACCTTCATGACCATTTTTAGTCAATCGATGGCTTGTCGAACGCAGATTTTGTACTGGGGCTGGTCCATGGATAGTTGTTTCGGATGGTGCAATGGAAATGGTAGATATAAAGAACTTAAAACAGACACAGAAGTATACTTCAACTATCACATAAAACCATGCGGAGAGCCAATAACATAATGGATTGATAAAAGGGTAAAGGATAAAGCTTTTAGCGTTGACGTATACCTGAGAGGTATGCCATGCATTCGACTTCATCAAGCATCGTTGGAGCTGATGGAATGCGTATCTGGCCTTTACAGTGACTCCCGGTGGCCTACCGATGTATCGAGCCACTGCTGCCATCCTCCCAGCGAAGTCTGGTATGAATTTGTCGACTCTGGAGGGATGGAGGGCTTTGTGGGCCTGGAGCATGGATATCCAATCCATGTGTAGTGCAGCGCGCCTCCGACCATTGCGCTACGCGCATCCTATGGGTAGATAGTGGACGAGTTTTTTTCATTACACGCGAATTAGGTCACAAACAAGGGGTACCTGAGAATATGCAACCATGCACAGAAGAACATGACGGATATGCATAAGTTAGATAGACATGAAAAAAATGTGGGAGAACCAAAGAATGGAACGGCAGTCTCAGAAAACTAGTGCGTCGTGCCCCTCGCGCAGGCTGGTGAACCGTGTATATTCAGTTCAGAGCGTGTTCAAACTGTGGTCTAGTGACTCGCGGTTCGACAAGCACGACACGGGATAGTGGTCTTCGTCGTGAAAGGGTACCAAGCCTTATAAAAAAGAAAAACGGTGAATTTCCAACTTACACATGACTCTGAGGACAATAGTCTAGCTAGGAACCAAGTTTACCCCATAGCCATTAATACCTTTAGCGTTTATTGCCTGACTCCTAAATCCGTTTCGCTTCCGCACTTGTTTGGCCCTTATCTTTTTGCCCTGCACACAATGAGTCAATACAACTCATGCCGGCTCAAATGCTCCACATGTCAGTTCATTTCGGACTCTGATCTAACTATTAACCAAATTTTGAGACGCTAAACTTTGCACTGTATTCCCCTAATACTTTCCAACTCTAGGTATTCCCAGAGATTAAACTGAACTTTATGCGAACAGATCAATCATCATTTGATCCTTCTCCGAGCACAACACCATTACACGGAAATGTATCTGAGCAACTTGCTGATCATGTCGCTATGAAAAAGTCACCCAATAGGATTACGAGACGAGACGAGTGTTCCAGTGAATCTTCTAAAGGTAGCATCACTTCATCAGCTCATAATGTGAAGGACACCACTAGTGGAGGTGAAGGTGGCACGTCAGCGTTGTCGTTGCCAATTGATCCCACTCTCAGCAATTCCTGAATGGTCGAGTCGACACCACAATCATTTGCCGAAGTGAGACCAAAATATAACGTTAATAATGCTGAGATATTTGCCAACTCTGGACCGCAGGTGTCTGCGGTGGGGAACGAACGCGCTAATGTCCTTTCCCTTCGGAGTTTTGCAAATATCTCAGCATTATTAACATTATATTTCGCAATATATCCTGCCGTTACAAAGAATAGGCAGTAAATAATAAGTTGAAATTGTGATTATAACTGCAGCCTCAGCTTGACTGGGTTCAATGCCGATGTGGGCTTCCCAGATCAATCCCGTTGACCGGTGATTGCTGACGGCAAAAGATCTATAGAACTAGCTGAGAGACGGGCAAAACGAAGGATACGCATGGTGTCTTCTAAAGGTAGCATCACTTCATCAGCTCATAATGTGAAGGACACTAGTGGAGGTGAAGGTGGCACGTCAGCGTTGTCGTTGCCAACTGATTCCACTCTCAGCAATTCCTGAATGGTCGAGTCGACACCACAATCATTTGCCGAAGTGAGACCAAAATATAACGTTAATAATGCTGAGATATTTGCCAACTCTGGACCGCAGGTGTCTGCGGTGGGGAACGAACGCGCTAATGTCCTTTCCCTTCGGAGTTTTGCAAATATCTCAGCATTATTAACATTATATTTCGCAATATATCCTGCCGTTACAAAGAATAGGCAGTAAATAATAATTTGAAATTGTGATTATAACTGCAGCCTCAGCTTGACTGGGTTCAATGCCGATGTGGGCTTCCCAGATCAATCCCGTTGACCGGTGATTGCTGACGGCAAAAGATCTATAGAACTAGCTGAGAGACGGGCAAAACGAAGGATACGCATGGTGTGGTGGTGAACGCGTTACTCCCCGGAAAGGACAATAGCAGGTTCGTTCCCCACCGCAGACATCTGCGGTCCGGAGTTTTGCCAATATCTCAGCATTATTAACGTTATATTTCGCAATATACCCTGCCGGTCGCTATGAAAAAGTCACCCAATAGGATTACGAGACGAGACGAGTGTTCCAGTGAATCTTCTAAAGGTAGCATCACTTCATCAGCTCATAATGTGAAGGACACCACTAGTGGAGGTGAAGGTGGCACGTCAGCGTTGTCGTTGCCAATTGATCCCACTCTCAGCAATTCCTGAATGGTCGAGTCGACACCACAATCATTTGCCGAAGTGAGACCAAAATATAACGTTAATAATGCTGAGATATTTGCCAACTCTGGACCGCAGGTGTCTGCGGTGGGGAACGAACGCGCTATTGTCCTTTCCCTTCGGAGTTTTGCAAATATCTCAGCATTATTAACGTTATATTTCGCAATATACCCTGCCGTTAAAAAGAATAGGCAGTAAATAATAAGTTGAAATTGAGACCACAATCTTCTATGAGGTCGTCAATGGTGCCAACACAGTTCGAGAAACTGGCGCAGACCTTGTCAATCACCGGTCTTCCGTTCATTAAGAATAAATACAATCATGGACGACTATTCGTGAACGGCTTACCATTTTGGGTTGACCAAATTCGTGGGGTTATGTTTTTCATCGATAGTGTAGTCTTCCTTCGATCTTGTTTTCGTGATTTTCGTGTTTAGGACATAACTGACAAAGAGAATGTGTTAAATTCAGCCGTTGTATTCGATGTCGCCTTCCGAAAATTGTCACTTGTAAACATGCCGGACGAAAAGTCAGTGATAAAAACTCATTCTCCAAACTCTTTCTTCTATGACTGATCTATTCTAGCATTGTACTGGATATTTACGCCGATTGCACGGTTCTTCAATCCTGCGACACAAAGTGCTTCAGTAAAGATGTCCTATTGGGGAACACTGTACGCTCCATGGCAAACCTTTAGATGAAGTAATTCTTCGCATTCTTGTTGAGCGAACGCGAGATGTTATTATTATGCTTTATTCACGAATAAGCTGACCTTTCTCAGCGGACTTCGCCTTTCTCAGAGCCTGGAAAGGTCAAGTTGACAGCAATCTACTCGGCCAAACGCCTCCATAACCAAACAAAGAAAACGCTAAACCAAGATTTCAATCACAATGAACACAGCTTTGCACACTCACCGCTTTCTATGAGGCTTCCACTGGGTGTGTCGCGTGGAGACCAACCGCACAGAATTCACATGGAGGTGTTATGTGCCCTTCCCATCAGAATACGAAGAATTGCTTTATCAATGCCAAGGTTAACAGAAAGTCGGTCGTGGGATTTATCACTAAGAATCTTCATATACTAAGTAAGAACACCCTGGCTGTGCAGGGCTTCCATGACTGCTTTTATTTCAACTTTCAAAAGCTTTCTTTAAATGCTCCTCCCATCAGAATAACAGGGTTATACACTGCCCAATACCACGTGTGATAATAAGGCATTCTTCCCTGCGGTTCATTTTCGGATTCTTGGAATTAATCAGAATGTCTCGGAGAGTTTTACGCGCTTGTGCTCTCGATTCTCGCGCGAGGATCGTGACACGTACTTCAAAGTCCTCCCGCTTATGTCTCTGGATCCTATGCGGGCCTAGTGGGGTATTTGGTTTCCTTCTGCCGACTAGGTGTTCTTTTATGCGGACACAGAGTGGTCTGCCCGTTTCGCCAATGTATTCGTCTCCGCACGCCTTACATGAGATCACATAAACTGTACCCGAGCTCATGCAACCACCGTCTATACCATTAAGCCAAATTATGCAATTTTGCATTGCACATAGGCGGACATATAGGCAATTACAAACTAGCTGGCGCCTAAGATTACCCGTTGGCATTTCAACTACGATTACCGAATTCTCTAGACCCGCCCTTCTTAAGAAACGTTTTATATCTGCGCTTACATCATTTGAAATGAAGGGTAGGAAAAACGGGACCTTTTTATCGCTAGAGCGTACCACTTCGTAATGTAGCCATTTTCGGACAGGTTGATTTGGACGTTCAAGAATGGAAGCCAGTTTTCTTTCGGTTTTTTTTTTTCGAGTGAACTTGATATTACTCTGACTCTTCGTTCAACAACTCGAAACATTTGTCCATTTCCTCTTGTGTTGAGCAAAGGACAAAACAGTCATCTATATATCTACAGTAGAGAAGCGGCCCGAGATCGGTCACTGGTGCTTCCACCTTAGACATAAACGCAATGGCAAAACTTGGTGCCAGTCGCTGTCCCATTGCCATCCCTCTTATTTGAGCGTAGTAATTTCCGGACCATCTGAAGATTGAGCAGCTCAAGCATTCTTTTAAGAGTGCCATCAACTGCTCTATCTTGAAGCTTTAGACGAGTTCGTTTGGGACGCCCCGCTTTAGCGTGGGTCCGCAAACAACGTAAACGAGGCTTACGAGGATACTACCAATGGCTAATTAGCGCTAGAAAATGTCAGGTGATTTATCATTTTCTTTTCTAAGAAGATGTTTTATCAGGCGGCCCACGTAAGAGTAAACTAATACCAGGATCCACCACCATCTTGGTATTAAATTAATCGCATGGTGGCAAATTTGTCTCTGATCCACAAGGGCCTGTAGTGGTGAAGACCTTGGGCAGACATTGGCTAAGCTGCCTTCGAGACTCCAGGGAACCACAATGGCTGAACCAGCAAAACTCCGAAAAAATGGAGATTATGCTTAGGCTTGCACAACCAGTGAAGAGGGGCCATCCAAGTATCCCAGTAAGAGAAAGCTCACATCATTTAATATCAAGGTTTCTTTTGCATAGTCCAAGCGTACATTTGTCAGTGTTATCAGATCCTCGTGCTTTTTGTCACCAAGGAATCGCCCTGAATTAAAACTCGTGGAACCTTACAGATGTGTCAGAATTCGAAGAATCTATCAAGGCGAGGAAAGCGCTCGGAACTGAGATCAATGCACTGAACACTGTCGATCCGACGATGATCGTCTACTATATGGTAAAGCCGTCACCCCTAAGCAGGCCGATCCACCGTTCGATAGATTGTTCGAATAAAACATTAAGCGAGAGGACTTTGAATACCTTACGGAGGAGGAGTTCATCAAACGAAAGAAGAAAAGTTCATGACGACGTCGAATTGTGAAATGCTGAAATAATCTGAACATCTTTCTAGAGGATTTTAGTTGAAATGCAACGATTCACTTCAGTAACAGCTTTCTTTAAGCTTAATTGAATTTTTTTTCGTAAATGTTGATGCTGTTTGTCTGTAATGTGGTCCGCTATTTTTGTTTGAATCCTTAATCAATGAAGCTTTTCCTCCTTAAGATCATTTTTAGCTCAAGAGTTGAGGCGAGTGCCAGTCACTGATTGGCTAAAAAGAAGAAAACGGCTATGATTTCTTAGTTTCGAAAAGAATTTGAATCGAAAATGAATGAATGAATAAATGAATGAATGAAAAGAAAAGAAAGGAAAAGAAAGAAAGAGTGAGAGAAAGAAAGTGAAGGGAAAGGAAGAGAAAGGAGGAGAAAGAAGGAAATGAAGAAAGGGAAAGAAGGAAATAGAGAGAGAAAGGGAAAGAGAAAGAAAGAAAAAGGAAGAAAAAGAGAGCAAAAAATAAAGGAAAAGAAAGAAAACAGAAGTAAAAGAAAGGAAAAGAACGAAAGAAAAAGAAAGTAGAAGAAAGGAAAAGAAAGAAAGAAACAGAAAGAAAAAGAAAGAACGAAAGAAGAAAAGAAATAAAGAAAAAAAGAAAGAAGGACGAGGGAAAAAGAAAGAAAGAAAGGAAAAGAAGGATTTGAATCGCATAAGCGCGTGTGGGGCAGTGGTCGGAGGCGCCCTGCAAGGCGCACGTGGGATTGATCCCAGCTCCCATGGGCCACCAAGCCTTCCATCAATCCGGGGTCGGCAAATCGGTGCCACATTTGTCTGGGAGAATAACAGTATTGGATCGATAAATCGGCAGGCCATTGTAAAGGCCAGATATTCATTCAGTCACCTCCAAACGATGCATGATGAAGTCGAATGCATGGTGCATCCCTCAGGGATTGATCGACGCCGAGAGCTTCATCCTTTAATATGAATCTTAGAGAAGTCCAAACTACTAAACTTATTGGTTTGTTCTATGGTTTTCGAGTTGTTACTTGACCCATTGCCCACAGAAAACGCTAGGGCTATAGGGATCGTTGCTGTTCTGCAAGGTTCCTATACCCGTAATGTACGTTCTAGCACTGACTACTTTAGGACTCTAGAGAGCAGTTATAAGTGTGTAAAAACAGTTATAACCAGTTATAAGAGAGCTACAGTATGTCGAACACTGGAGCCCTCCTACCTACGACGGTGAACGATAAATGAAACGGTTAGGGGTAATGAAGTCTGGGATTACAGAGGACGTCAGTGGAGCCAGATCAAGGTGGAGCATGGTGAGTCGTTCCTGGTGCATGGTTAAGACATCAGAACAGTCTCAAAAGGCACTAAAACTTTTACACGTTCTTCCTGAGGCCATTGGTCTTTTCAAAATCCATTTAATGGGCTTCTAAAAGACTGAAAAGCAAAAGACAAATGGACATACGCCATTGAAAAGACGGACTTGGTCTCCTGTGGAGAGCAGATCCTGTCACGAATCGTCGGTGGCGTAGGATATGCCGCACAGCGTTTCGTGGCTCATCTCGTCCATTCACGTAAGATCTTATCATCCCGTTCGACCATACTCCATCATAAACCGCTGAATAGAAAGATGCATAGTACTGCTCATTCTGAAGTGAAAGCTGAGAAGAAGGAATTGGATACCTTCTAAAATCCTTTTAAAGAATCGATCCGAAGTGGAAGATCCCTTTCGTTCGCTGTTAAGAACCTCAAGGTCAGCTCGTCGGAAAAGGTTAGCCAGAAAAAGTGGAACCAGAATCGATAAATGGAAGATTGAAGGATCGAAATGAGGACAGAAAATGCCTGTTCCTGGACTCCATGGAAATCTGGTTGCATCAAGGTTGTAAGTTTTCTCTAATAAAACCCAAAACTAAGAAGGAAACGGTGTTTAGTAAGAAACTTAAACCGGATAGATCATTAGTGGCTTTAGGTGCTCCTTTGCTACTGGCTGCTCCAAAAATTAGTTCTGGTTTTTCTACTACATTCTGAAGGCCTTGAGTTCTTTATTGCTTTAAGTATTGTACAAAGTATTCTTTTTTATTCTAAAATAGATGTCCAAATAAGAATTTGATCAATCAATATCAAAAATCAATAATAATCTTTGCGCTAGACATAGATCCGATCCTAGTGGTTTTCACCGTTATCGATTTCGAGTTTACCTTTTAGTTACAGTAATTTTACCCTATTTTCTTTTTTTAGCACTGCCTGTTCATCATCTCTGATGAACTCCGGAGATATTCCGACCAAAAACGGTGTTGCCTATGAGGATTTACATAGGGACGTCGCATCGGCTCAGTACAATCGTCCAGAGGCTGGTGAATCCTTTCTTTTCCTTAAGTTTTTCATTGTAACACAGACTTTAACGTCTTTAGCGAGAATGCTCTAAGTACTTTTATACCTACCGCTTCACTTTTGCAGTTACTTCAGTTCTGATGCGTTCATTCGTTATTGATTTTTCGGACAGCTGTTTTTGGCTTAAAACTCGGTGTCAGCGAAATTAGTATTCTACAAAGGTGCAATTTGTTCAGAATGCATCAGATGTAGTAATGTTTTGTTCCCCTTATCAGTTGCTTTTCCTTCCCAACGCTTTACCGCTGCATAGTGGCTGGGAAGTGTTTCTGGGTGTCGGGTTGCGGTGTACAGCGGAGGGACTTATTCCTTCGGTCGAGTCTCTCAAGCTTAGAAAGAGTCTAAGGTTTCTATCAGGAAGTCCAGCTAAGAGAAACCAATACCAAGATCCACGACCGCCCTGGTATCAAACTAGTCGCATTCCGGCAATTCTCCATCCACAATGGCTGCGACAGTCTGTACTGGTGACGACCCGGGGCAAAATTTGGCCTGGCTGACCTCCGGTCTCCAGGGAACCACGATGGCTAAATCAGCAGAATTCCAAAACAATGGAAATTATGCTGGAGCCGTCATAAGCAGTGAAAGCGGGCCATTCAAGTATCAAAATTCATTCAAGTATGCTTTGGTAAGTACTAGTTTTCCTTTTTATCTAGCAATACGACAGCGGCATGACTTTTCATCTAGAATTTCGTTAAAAAAGTGTCACAATCTTACTTCAGAAGTCTTTGCTGGTTTTTAATAGTTGTCCTGTGTAGTTTTCCTCTTACCTCCTCTTAACCTTTTATTTCTTCCATCTTGATTTTTGGACAAATCCATGGCACGTGGAATAAACCATCAGTTTTAGGCTTCATTTCTTGGACTACCTTAGTTTCAGCTTCTGAATCATCATCGTCTAGTGTAGATTTACGTGTACTTACCTTAAATGTATGGTGTCTGCCACAACCATGGCCACTTGGCAGTAAAGATCGCAAGTATCGTCTGAAAAAGCTTGCCGAAGCGATACTAAAGGAGAATTATGACATTGTAGGACTGCAAGTAAGCTTTAGTTTTATTTCATTCCATAAAGAATACTGTTAACTTCCCGTTTTTTCTTCGTCATCTTTTTATATATTGAGCAAGTTAGGTGTAGGTTCAAGTTGTCTCGGGCCCAAACCCTGAGCCTAAAACATGAAGACCCTTTTTTGTTTGCTCATTTATTTTCATGAAGACATCCTTTCCCATAGGTTGGATTTTCTTGGTGTTGTAAGGAACATCCTTTTCCATGGGTTCGATTCCTTTTATGCTGTAGGGGACATCTTTCTCCATAGGTTGGATTCCTTGGTGCTATAGGTTAATAAAATGGACGTGTATCTTTCGGTTTCGCCTATGCATTATCTTACTCATAGGTATCTTCAGGAGGTGTGGAGCATCACCGACTACGCAGACCTTATCGAACGACTGTCGAGTTCTTTTCGCTTTCATCACTATTTCCATTCCGGGTTCACGGGCAGTGGCGTTTGTGTATTTAGTCGTCATCCAATCGTCTCAACACTCACACATAGGTGATTTTATTTTCCTTGCGTTTTTAATTTTCTCTTTTGTTTACGAAACCTCTACCTCTATACTCTTCTTTCGTTGTGTTGTTCATGCGCACATTATTCAGCTAAATTCAAGATGCCCTCTCCACGACAAGAAATCATGCCATAAGAAGCCTATCTTTCCATTTTCTTTTTTTTCTTGGTATTTTGGTGGTGCGGTAAACTCTTTACTAAATTGCTCAGATATGGTTCCATTGTTTCTGGGTTTTGCTAGTTTAGCCGCTGTGGTTTCCTTCACTCCTGCACTCCCAAGGTCAACCACGTCAAAGTTTCCTCCAGGTCGTCATCACCACAGGCCTTTGTGTATCAGAGAGAGAGGTTTACCACCATGAGACTAGTTTGGTACCAGGACGGTGGTGGATCTTAGCGTCAGTTCAGTGCTTCCTGATGTAAATGCCGGATTCTTTCTCACCTTGTATATATATATATAACACGACCCGTCTTGACAGCTTTGTAAATGTTAGCACATCTTTTTCGCGTGTGGGTTTTGCTGCTGATTAATAATTGTCGTCTTCTTTATGAATATCGTTGAATGGCGATCGAGTCGAATGCCCGTGAAGTCCTGGGATACCCGGCTAGAGCGTTCTCACTTGGAGTGAAAAGAGTGATTTTTCCCATTCAAGTTTGCTACCAATTTTCTCACCCTGTGGATGAGAGAGTTGTTGAGCCCGGGGAGGAGTCGAACCAGCAAATAAGTTATGCGGCCCTTTAAGTAGTAAGACATTCCTCGGATTTTTTTAGTTATGAATTCAGAGGCACTTGATTTTAGATGCACTGACTCTGCTATAGCGTTTTACTATGCCTTATGTACGTATATGCTTTCATTCATTCATGTATTTGTCTTGTTTTGAGTATTTGGATTGTATCTTGCGTGTCCATTCAGCCAGCAACCTGGTGCCAAGTGCCTGAGAGATAAATTAACTGCGGTTCATTTCCCTTCATTGATCAATACATTACGTAATGATCAGCGGAAGCGCATGTCATAAAGGTGTACAAATGAACGCGAAGTTTCTAAAGTATAGTGGGTGCTGAAGTTATGGTGCAACTCGGTAATCTAATTTTTCTTGAGCCACGATTAAACTCAAAACAGAGTGGGATTTTTCGCCTTGAGAATTATAGGTTTGGCTATAAATTACTATTTTTATTCACACATCCATAAGAACGGTTGTAATGTATTATTTTTAATAAAAGAAAGGAACAAGTATAACAGCAGTTTTGAATGTAGGGTGAAGAGATTTACAGACTTACTTGATACTTAATACCTGAACGGCCCGTCACATCACTAGTTGTGCGGGCCCCAGCATGAAGGATAAAAAAAAGCTCTCGGCGTTGATCATTCCCTGAGGGATGCACCTTGCATTCGACTTCTTTAACAAACGTTGGTGGTGATTGAATGCATATTAGGTCTTTACAATAAAACGCGGTGCCCTACCGATGTATCGAGCCAATGTTCTCACCTTGGGAGATCTTGCTGTGGGAATGAATCCGCCAGCTGTATATCACAGCATGACAACCAGAAACACCTCCGACCCATGATGAGGCTATTAACCGTTGGGAGGAGTAAACGTTATTTAGCTTAATACCTGAAATAATTGTGCCAACACGTTCTCATGTTAGCACAACAGATAGTTGTGTTGATGGACCTGTGTAATCGGACCCTCTTTTGTCATCCTACAGTTTTTATTTCAGAATAGTGATTTATAGCAAGGCTTGTGCATACAAATTTCCAGTAAAGAAGTAAGGAACTTTCCAAATTCGCTGACTTTGAAGAAGAAACGGGTGTAAATCTATAGCACATTGCAGTTAGGGAGTAAATATACTTCTTTACCACCATAAAGGATGACTTTACAATAAAACGCGGTGCCCTACCGATGTATCGAGCCAATGTTCCTACCCTCCCAGACAAGTCTGGTACCAATTTGCCGACCCCGGAGGGATTGAAGGCTTGGTGGGCATAGTCACCATTTTTCGGAGTTTTCCTGGTTTGTTTAACTACTGCGTTTTCCTGGAATTCTGAGGTTAGCGTAGGCAAAGTGCTGTATAAAATGTAGATATTTATTTATTTATTTATTTATTTATTTATTTATTTACACTGTGTGTGACCTGCTAAGTTCCAGGTATTCACTTAATGGGTTTGCCCATCACATTCATCGCGGTGACTGGTTCGGTGGAAAAGTACGTTTTAATAAATTTTTGTAGGATCGACTAAGACATTGTACTTTATTTCAAATTTACGTCCTATTATGTTATTCTTGGATTAGCTGACGGTTCAGGTTGTTGGTTTGGTGGAGGTTGAAGTTGAAGGGATCCGAGTAAACTTTTACTGCACACATCTTCATGCTGAGTATAACAGGGAAAACGACCTTTATCTTCCACATCGGTGGGTGGCTTAAAAGCATAAAGAGTACTTGATTTTAGAACATTTTATATTAAAAATAGAAGCTTTTGTTTTTCCTTTCAGAGTGGCTCAGTCATTCGAATTAAGTCAGTTCGTTCGTCATACTGCACATGGAGCTGATGTCGTTATAATAACCGGAGACTTTAACATGGAGCCCCAAGATTTGGGGCTCAGGTCTGTATGACGTCGCTTATTGTTCGATTAAAGTTCAATAACAGTGTAATCTTATAAAATATCTTATAAAATCTAAATTTTTGTGATGTTTTTCGATGTTACCATAGTAGAGATTTCATCATTTGCATCTCGTTCTGCTGAAATACAGTACTCTAATATAAATGGTATACACAAGGTATGTTGTGTATGAAAAGCTGCCGAATTGACAAAAGACTGGATTTCCTGAGAGATAGGAAGAAAGAAGGACCCGCATGGTGTGGTGGTGAACGCGTTAGCCCGCGGAAAGGGTAGTAACGAGTTCGATACCAACCGCAGGCACCTGAGGTCCAGAGTTTTGCAAATATCTCAGCACCGTTGTGGTTGTATTTCACGTATTACCTTGCCATGAAAAATTGTAGTAGGCAGCGAATAAGAAGTTAACAGTCTGCCCTTGGAACGCATATGAAAGTTTCAGACATTTTTTGGCTCTTTTTAAAGTATAGGCGTTTTCAGGCTCATTCTTTCACAAATACACCTCCTAGATGCGTGGCGAATTGCTCATCCTGTTTCACCTCGCCTTGAATCCAATGCTTCCTCTAGTCATTGGCGCGGAGTAGAGAATGGTGGAACGTGTGATCGTCCTGATAACTGTTACTCTTTAAAAAAATTTAAGCAAAAAGTGAGTCTATTAATTCCTGAAATTATTTTTGGAGCTCGATTTCAGTATGGTTATTGAAGTTGTTGATTTCAGGACGACAGTAAGCGCATTGATTATATTCTGTTCAAGAATGGTAGAATGTCTCTTTCTTTAGAGTTGTGCGATGTCGTAATGAATAAGGTATGTATATTTGGTATCTTTCATAATCTTATACCTTGTAAATATTCAGGTTTAGAATCCCATTGTTGTTTTACCCTAGAATCAGTGTACTGAAACGTGTTGGTTATATATTGCTTGATGGAGTCTACGAATGAAATTTACAGATTGCGAACGAAGAGCTTAACTACTCAGACCATGTTGGTTTACATGCACATTTTAGGATTAAAAATAAAGAACGTATGGTGGGCTGATTGTTTGGCTATTTGAAAACTTAGATTTTCGATCCAATATTTTATTACTTTTATATGCTTTCGATCTAGTATTTCTTATTTTTATCTTTATAATTAATGCGACCGTTCACGTCATCGGGCAAACATTGCATGTTGTTTTTTGTTGTTAAGTTAGCACTGTTTATGTTGTGGTGTTAGTGGCTCTGTTAACGTAATTATTCTGTTTTTTCGTGTTCGTGTTTTTTGAGGGAGATCTATGCTACCGGACCTATGGTGCATAAAAAAAGGTTCGACGGTGATCAGTCTCTGAGGGATGTGTCATGCATTCGACTTTATTAAGCATCGTTGGAAGTGACTGAATGCATATCTGGCCTTTATAATGAGTCGCGGTGGCCTGCCGATGTATCGAGTCAGTGCTGCTTTCCTCCCAGACAAGTGTGGTACCAGTTTGGTGGTTCCGTAGGGATTGAAGGCTTGAGGGGATGGGCGCCGGGACCGACCCAACATGTGTGTTGCAGGGCACCTCCGACCACTGCGCCAAACATGCCCGTTTTTCTCTTGTAAATTCTTAAGAAGCACTACGCAGAAAATGCTTCTTCCAACATATATGTTTTAGGTGCTTCACATACAATCAATTATCACCTTTGACGAGACGTCGTTTTGAAGTGCTCACAAAATTATTGCGCTACGCCCTAATTGTTGCCAACATTGTTTCTAACTAACAAACAAGTAGAAGGCACTGTAATAGGATAATGAATAAAGGTCTCGGCGTTGATCTATCCCTGAGGAATGCGCCGTGCATTCGACTTCATTAAGTGTCGTTGGAGGTGATTGAAGGCATACTTGGTTTGCATAATAATGACGTGCGGTGGCCTACCGATGTATCAAGCCAATGATGATATCCTCCCAGACATATCTGTTACCAGCTTGCCGATATCGGACGGATGGAAGGACATGGGTGGAAATGGGGCGTAGAGAAATGGGGCGTGTGTATTGCCTCTGTGATGCGTGCCAACCAAAAACAGCATTGACTTGAAATCATAACGCCTATCCACTTTATTTTGGTAGTGCAAGTGCAAAACACTGAAAATGGTCAGTAACGTAGACATCTGCAATATCAAGCGTAGCAATAACGGAGTTCTTTTTTATCTTTTCTAGTGAAGATTTGTTTGTTACTGTTATCTCTGAGGTCTACCGAGGTGGATTCGAACCAGCGACCTAAGAATAAGAGCGCGAAAAGGAGAAAAGGGCGTGTGTAATGCAGTGGTCGGAGGTGCTTTGCAATACACATGGGATCGATCCCTGCGTCCCTGGACCACCAAGCCCTCCGGAATCAGGAATCTGATGCCAGACTTGTCTGGGAAGATAGCAGCACTGGGTCGATACATCGACAGCCCACCACTAGTCCCTGTAAAGGCCAGATATGCATTCATTCACCTCCAGCGGTTCTTAGTGAAGTGGAGTGCATGGCGCACGTCTCAGGGATTGATCAACGCCGAGCTTTGTGCTTTATCCTTTTATCTCTCAGGTGTCACAGATATTTTAACCTTAAGTGATGTTGTGCTGAAAATGAGAGACTACACCGTTAAATAGAGATAACAGCGCTGTCAAACTAACACAAAATTTACAGCCATTTAACATAGTCGTGAAATTGTGTACAGTGGTACTTTTTTATGACTATCAAAGGAGTGACCTTTGTTGGCTTGAAAAGAACTCGGAATACAATCATAATTGAGATATTTGCGAAATTCCGGACTGCTGGTGTATTCAATAACGACCGAACACGCTATTACCCTTTCCTGGGCTATCGCGTTCACCGCCACACCAAACGAATCTTTCGTTCCGCCTATCTCTCAGCCGTGTTGTTGACCTATGGGTGCTATCAGCAGTCACACGTCAACGGGATTGTTCTAGGTTGAACAAATCTGCATTGAACCCAGTTGAGCTTAAGAATTCTGGATTTCGTTTTTTGATAGATTTTCATAATATAATGACAATAATGCCTACGTTTTTATTAAATATCCTTTACGTGTTTTTAGGATCATTATTGTTCAGTTTACAGCAATCACGTGAATGGGAACCAAACAGGCCGTTGCTCATTGAAGCCATCGGCATTGTATCGGGTGGACAACGAAGAGCACGTTCCGATCGCACTTGGTTCATGTGTGGTTCTGCAGTACTATTCGTAATAGTGATCGCCTCATTATTTTTGGACGATGTTGTTCCAGACTACTCTGTGACTTTTTCGGTGTTGAGGTAAATTAGTTAGATGCCTTACCTTTTTTTTCACCTTCTTTGTGTTCACAGCGAGCTGCTGTGTGAAATACAACCACAAAGATGCTGTGATATGTATGAGCCGAACTCGGAACCTCAGCTAGGTTTCAAACCAGCGATTGCCATTTCCATGTACTTAGGTGCTATTCAGCAGACCAACCAAAAGCGCTTGCTTTGCCTTATTGACGTACAGATTTTTTTCAGAATCATCCTGACACTTGTGATTGGTTTTTGTATATGGCATGGCCTAATAGGACTAACATTGGAGAGAAAAGCACTGAAAGCTGCCAAACAATCTATGCAACAGTTACTTAATGATTAGCCACTGCTTCGTTCTGGTAGAGCTATCAGATAAAGTTATGGTGTTATATTTTTTTACGTAGGTTTGTAGTGTTTAGGTAGTTCTAATCTCCAGTTCTATTGCTTGTAATGTTTTTATTCAATACTTCTTTCACCTGTGATATTTTGGTTAGGTTAGCGTTTACATGTTCTTAAATAAATATAGTTTCATTGACTAATAGTTGCTGTTTTATTATTCTGGGTTATCACACTCCCCGGGTTGCTATCTCGTCAGTGATTCAAGTAACCAGCTCATTACGCTGTAGAAATATTTCTAGGTGATGAATCGGATACTCAGTTGGGTTCGGAGCAGATCAGATCATAACGTAGTGTCGTATTCCAGATTCGGTCTGCCAGGTCTGAACGTTTAGGGTTGCTATGTTGTATGGAGTGTGATTTATTTTCTCTTTTCGATCATGTTCATATACTTGAAGGCGATGAGTTAGATGATCGCCCACCTCCCACCGTCATTCATGTGGCTCCATTTCGTGAGGATAGTCCTGAGTTTATGGCATTCGGCACTCATTCGCAAAGAGCGGCAGTGGTCATTACAGAGATGCTTTTTTTTCAGTTTTTAGGAATAGATCTGCCGAAGTCGAATACTTGTTTTTAGATATCAGCTGGTATCGGTCTTTCGCTGGTTTTATTCATATTCTTATCCGTATTTTTTGAATTTGACTGGTATCATCATGAGAAAGGGGTCGACATTGGAGCACTTGGTATGTACAATTTTGCAGGCTGTAAAGTGTTCCTTGGTGTCGAACCTATGCGACGAGAGAGCCGAAAAGCTTACCCATGGAAACTTGTCCGAACAGAGTCTCTTGGTATTCTTGAAGGTGGTGGAGCCTATCGACGTGACACAGGCAAATGACGATTTTATTGGTGCCTGCTCGAGTTGCTTGAACAATTCCAGCGTTCATACGCGTTTAAGCAGGAGGACGATATGGATGCTATGGTGTCTTGTTTCAGTTCGGTGGATTCCAGAGTTTTGTTTTACCACGCTGTGTGTAAATAGCTAATCTATAGCAGATCAAACTATGCATGCCTGGGACTGGAAAAGCAAATCTTTACTCTTGATGGTTCACAAAAAAGCTTTTTTCGAACTGGAAAAGCCAATCTTTACTCTTGATGATTCACAAAAAAGCTTTTTTTGAGAAAGTTCGTTGCATTTGATGAACAATTAAGTGTAACTTCGTTTTAATCACTGTGGTTAATGTGCAGAATGTACGGTTATAAAAAAAAAAAACGCTGTTAAAGACTCAGCATAGGGTGGTAAATAGTAGCACAAATGCCGTTCATGCCCGTAGAACTATTGAGCAAGGTTTCTTCTGCAATTCTACCACGTTCACAATTCGTAAGGCATTCTGTTTACTGAACAATTTGTTTATTATTGAAGTTCGTAGCTAAGGGAAAATTGTTAACATTCCATTCGGAGAGCCAACGTTAACGGCCCGTGTCTGTTACGGGTTACTCATCTGGTCATGAGCAGAGAACAGCACATAGGGCATAAAAACCACCCTTCTTTTATGAGGTCCTTTGTTACTGCTACTTTTAAGGGCGTATATTTGATGTAGCCCTTACTGAACCATCTCCTATCCACTTTAGACTATTGGTTCCGGCAGACTATGCATTGATTAGTGCATGATATAATCCGAGTAGAGGCAGCAGCTTCTAGATGCTGCGCACAGATATGACTACGTATGTGTAAAAGGTATAAGGTATTTCGGCTTATCTGAGATGCGAAGCTCACTTCCCATCCATATTCTCCAGTTATATAGTATACTGGGCGCATGTAGCACAGTGGTCGAAAGGATTATGACATACACGTTGGATCGATCCCCGAGCTCCAGCCTCACCAAATCTTCCATCTCTCCTGGGTCGGCAAGTTGGTACCAGGCTTGCCTAGAAGGATTGCAGCACTGATTCGACACATATCGGTATGGCACCGTGAATCATTATAAAGGCCAGTTATGCATTCAGTCACCTTCAGCAGTGCTTAAAGAAGTCGGATGCATGGCGCATCCCTCAGGGATAGACCAACGCCGAGAGCTCTACCTTTATCCTTTTAAATAATATAAAGTAGCTTCTTTCATTGTTTTTGAAAGGTTTGTTATCCTGATGCGACAGGCTCAGGGATAGACCAACGCCGAGAGCTCTACCTTTATCCTTTTAAATAATATAATGTAGCTTCTTTTATTGTTTTTGAAAGGTTTGTTATCCTGATGCGACAGAAAGTGCTTGTCGGATGATCACCGAGTGTTAAGCATGTGCGGTAGCTAGGTTTTGTGTATGGGAATAACTATTCCTGTTTTGTCGTTAAGTTCCCTCCAACATCGAGGCGATTATTGGCATTCGTTTCCTTCTAGTAGCTTATCCGGTTGTTGGAAATGTCCAACCATTTAGTTTCGATCTAAAAGAATAGGAAATCTCTATCATCATCTGTCGCAGTTCGACACCCAAGAACACTATCATCTCATTCTATATAGATGCTATTTTACATTGTGTAGGTCTAATTCCGTTCCAGTTGGGTTGCTGCTTTTCCTTTTCGTTGGCATTTCGATTCACTGGTATGTCATTCGTGGGATAAAATCAGGCCAGCCGAAATATCTTGTTCCATTAATCATAATCTATGCGATGACACTAGTCATTGAGGCGATTTTCTTTATTTTCGTTGTGTAAGTTAAGTTTTCATTTTCCAAAAACAACCATTTTAAGCTACATTTTCGTAATTTTAGGAACCACATAGTTGTTCTGAATTATTTAAAGTCAATGCCACCTCAGAGCACTTCGGTATTGTTTCAAGATGTTCATTTCTTCCTTGAGTTATATCTATCAGCTCTTCCATTGAAGAGCTATTTCTTATCTTTTTTAGATAACTTTTAGGGATACCTATTTGTCACGGCGATGTTCGTTTTTACCATGGGAGTTCAAGGTATTATGTTGACTGCAGTAATAAGGTACGTTTTATACAATAATTTACGAGGACAGAATTCATGTATGAAATCTGTGTACAGTGTGGTACAATCGTAGTAGTGCTGAGATATTTGCAAAAATCCGTAATACTTTATCGTGAAAAATTGTAGTAAGCAGTAATTAAAAATGAACATTGATTTCGACAACAGCGTCAGCTTAACTTGGTTCGTTACCAATTGGGCTCCCGAGATCAATTCCGTTGACGGGTGATTGCTGATGGCACTGGTAGATTGAAAACTAGCTGAGAGGCTGGCAAAACGAAAGACTCACGTGGCGTGGTGGTGAACGCGTTAGGCCCCCAAAGGACAATAGTGGGTTCGTTTCTCATCGCAGACACCTGCAGTTCGGAGTTTTGTAAAGATGATCACCGAGTGTTAAGCATGTGCGGTAGCTAGGTTTTGTGTATGGGAATAACTATTCCTGTTTTGTCGTTAAGTTCCCTCCAACATCGAGGCGATTATTGGCATTCGTTTCCTTCTAGTAGCTTATCCGGTTGTTGGAAATGTCCAACCATTTAGTTTCGATCTAAAAGAATAGGAAATCTCTATCATCATCTGTCGCAGTTCGACACCCAAGAACACTATCATCTCATTCTATATAGATGCTATTTTACATTGTGTAGGTCTAATTCCGTTCCAGTTGGGTTGCTGCTTTTCCTTTTCGTTGGCATTTCGATTCACTGGTATGTCATTCGTGGGATAAAATCAGGCCAGCCGAAATATCTTGTTCCATTAATCATAATCTATGCGATGACACTAGTCATTGAGGCGATTTTCTTTATTTTCGTTGTGTAAGTTAAGTTTTCATTTTCCAAAAACAACCATTTTAAGCTACATTTTCGTAATTTTAGGAACCACATAGTTGTTCTGAATTATTTAAAGTCAATGCCACCTCAGAGCACTTCGGTATTGTTTCAAGATGTTCATTTCTTCCTTGAGTTATATCTATCAGCTCTTCCATTGAAGAGCTATTTCTTATCTTTTTTAGATAACTTTTAGGGATACCTATTTGTCACGGCGATGTTCGTTTTTACCATGGGAGTTCAAGGTATTATGTTGACTGCAGTAATAAGGTACGTTTTATACAATAATTTACGAGGACAGAATTCATGTATGAAATCTGTGTACAGTGTGGTACAATCGTAGTAGTGCTGAGATATTTGCAAAAATCCGTAATACTTTATCGTGAAAAATTGTAGTAAGCAGTAATTAAAAATGAACATTGATTTCGACAACAGCGTCAGCTTAACTTGGTTCGTTACCAATTGGGCTCCCGAGATCAATTCCGTTGACGGGTGATTGCTGATGGCACTGGTAGATTGAAAACTAGCTGAGAGGCTGGCAAAACGAAAGACTCACGTGGCGTGGTGGTGAACGCGTTAGGCCCCCAAAGGACAATAGTGGGTTCGTTTCTCATCGCAGACACCTGCAGTTCGGAGTTTTGTAAATATATCAGAATCATTGTGATCCATGCCTTGTTATTTATGAAAAAAAGAGCTTACTGTAAATTGGCAATTGCACACATGTTTTTCCAAATGTTCTCACCTGCCTACTGGACGTTTTGTGTTTAAAAATTTGATGGGGTGCCGACCTTCCGAGTCCACCCTCTGTCCATCATCTGTTAACGAAAGCTGTTTAGATGTCGGAACTATCTTGAAAAACGTCAAATTCATGATTTGGAGATGCGCGTTGCTGAAAAAAGTGTGGGTGGATACTTATCATCTTCTTTATTTTTCTCTCATCATTTAGGATAGCATTTCTCTCTTTTATAGAAACTTCAACATCCAAGTATCAGAATAGTCTTTGGAGCTGGTGATCCAGAAATGAACAGTTCGTCCAATAATGATGTACAACCACCTGCCGATGAGGCACCACCTCCTTATGAGCATGCAACTCAATCATCAAACGAAACAACTCAACCCGAGGCATCAGTTGCTCCCCAGCGCACAGTATTACAAGCCCAGGATGGCATCCTTTGAGTTATCGGGGACATATTATTTTTGTTCAAGCTCCGTATACTACATAGTCGTTGGATTCAAATCCATGAATTCTATCAATGCTTTGCAGCTTGTACATTTTCGGAACGCAATATTCCTTTGATTGCATAATTTTATATTCTTATTTGCTCTTAAAGTGCTTAATTTAATTATGGTATAGTTGGAACGATTGACTAAGAAGTTGTATATAGCTATTATTGTATAGAGATAGATATAATCACTGCGTAATATCACTTTGACAGGTCTACATGTTGGCAGCCTTCTTTTTGAACATCAGGGCGAGTTTCAGTAAGTGTTAGTCTGGAATTGGTCACCTTTTATTTTGCAGATTTTGTGGAAGGTGTGCTTTTTTTTAGCATGATAAAAATTTTGAAGTGCTTTTGTTCACTTAGCGACTTATTTCGACATTCAGAAGAGTCGCTTGTCGAATTCGAGCACGAGTGAAAATACGACGATAGAAGCTATTCCTGTTCTAGTATGATTTGCTATAGAATATTGTTTGGAGTCATAGCACAAAATCCTAAAATAAAAAAAAGGAAAAAGCTCTCGGCGTTGGTCAGTCCCCGAGGGATGCGCCATGCATTCGACTTTTTATTAAACGTCGTTGCATGTGACTGAATGCATATCTGGCCTCTACAGTGTGACTCGTGGTGGCCTACCAATGTGTCCGAGCCAGTGCTGGTATCCTCCCAGACAAGTTTGGTGCCAATTTGCCGACCCCGGAGCTATGCAAGGCTTGGTGAGCCTGGGCGTGGGTCATCGATCCCATGCGTATCGCAAGATGCCTTCGACCACTTCTCGACCCTTCGACATATATGACACTACATTCGTCATTAGTTCTACGCGGCTGCATTTTCTTTCTCGATTAATTCTCACGTTGCTTGGAAAATCTAATCGTTGCAAGGAAAAAGAACTGTTGTTGTTTTCAAAGTTCACCAACCTTCCTAAACAGTTAGTATAATAAATGATGAATAGTATATCATCTTAACACCCGTTTTGTTAACGGGAAGTCTTCGAGTTGTCTGAAAAACAATGTTAGTGTTTGAACTTCAGCTCTAACTACAGATATCTGAGATAACAGAAAAGTGAAGCACTCGGCGATCATCGATCTTTTAGGGATTTGCAGAATTGGACACGATTCATAGGACCATCGAAGTAACTGAACGTGTATTTTGCTTACAATAACTTACTGTGACCCACCGTTCTATCAGAATAGTGTTTTTCTCATGTCAGGCAAGTCTCTTACCAATTTGCCGACATCGGAGCAGTGGGAGGTTTCTACAACTTGGAGCAACGAACATGTTTACGTAATAGGACAGATCAGGAAAGAGAATAACAGGATAGATAACTGCGCCATATGCACCCTTATCTCACCTAATGGAAAACTTAACCAATGGAGCAAAAAGCGCTAGGATCTGCACATCTTTGCCATCGAGATATGGTGCCCATGAAACTTTTGAAGGCTGTTTTCAGTTGTTGAGTTGCCTGCAGAAGTCTGAAGAAGGCGTTTAGTTAACAAATGGTGCAGTGAATGCGTTAGATAAGGACAATCCTTGTGATCTAGTTCCCTCAAATTTCATAGCGCTAGGCTCATATTAGCTCTGAACTCTCAGCTCATATTAGATTTCTTCAGTTGGAAAAGAACAATTAGAAACTACAGATCTTTGTCTACAAGATCCAAGTCATTGCCAACAAGATCGAAGCTATCTTGTTTTACCAAGACGAAAATGTTGTCTTATAGAGCCTGTAACATATCCTATTGGTTCAAGGTTCGTATTTTGGAAGCAAATTAGCAGGCGAGTTGTCTTCTAGCACGGCCACCAGTTTTTTGTTGGAAATCTTGGAGACAGGTTTCCCATCATTTTTCGAAGCGTTTAGTTTTAAACATTCTCGAAATTTAAAGGACACTGTATAAAAAATTCATATGAAACTAACGTGATAGGGTGTGGTCTCTTCCAAATATGTGAATGGTTCTGTTACCGCTACCGTACTCCAGTGATAATCGAGTGTCGCCAGTTGCCGAAAAACCAGCTTTAGGTGTTATATGTGGATCTATAAAAATCAAAGTTGGAATATTTGGATATATACTTAATAATGAAGTAACGGCTTGCCTTAAAGTAATGGGACGAAGTAAAAAATTTGCCGTAAAAGTATCGCTATCCTTTTATGCCGCCACCTAACTGCGTACGACAAGTCAAATATTTGAAAATATAATTCTTAAAAAGTATACAGATTTAAACTTATTGTTTACTGCCTAGTATTTTTAATGGCAGGGTATATTGCGAAATAGAACTTCAACGATGCTGAGATATTTGCAAAACTCCGGACGGCAGGTGTATGCGATGGGGAACGAACGCGCTGTTGTCCTTTCCGGGGAGTAGCGCGTTCACCACCACACAGTGCGAGTCCTTCGTTTCGTCTGTCTCTCATCTACTTCTAGCGATCTCTGCCATCAGCAATCACCCGTCAGTGGGATTGATCAGGGGTGCCTAAATCGGCAACGAACCCAGTTAAATTGACTGAGGCTAAAGTCATAATCATAATTCGATTCAGAGATCGATAGAACTAGCTGAGAGACAGGCGAAACGAAAGACCCGCATGGTGTGGTGGTGAACGCGCTACTCCCGGAAAGGACAATAGCACGTTCGTTCCCCACCACATACACCTGCGGTTCGGAGATTTTGCAAATATCTCAGCATCATTGGAGTATAGAGATTATTTGTTAGGTTGTCGAGGATAGCGCCTACTAGGCCTACAACTGTACATATCCTTTCTGGGACTTATTTTATACCTTAACAAGTTGGATAGCCTGAAAGTCCCTAGACAACATAACATTTGGTATCAGGAGTCTGTATCAGCTCCATTGAATTGCACTAAGTTCCTCTCATTTTATATTGCGTAGGAAACAAGAATGGTAGGTGTTTTCAGTTTGTGTGTAGATTCACAGCTCACAAGTCAGTATTTAGGAACCAGCTAATCGTAAAAGTGGCTTACCGAGAAAGAAACAAGGACATCCAGCATCGTTATCATCGTCGATTCCGCCAAGGGGAAGAAAGTAAGGAGCTTGGAAAAAAGAAAGAGAAAACGAGACATTTTCTTAAAGAGGATAATAAGCTCTTACAAGTGGCTTGGAGAAGTTGAATACTTAGGAATGTAGTCCAGAAAGTATAGGCCTGCTTAATTTCGAAACACGTTTTCCCTTTTTTTTTCAACCAATCAATCAGTTTGAGTTCGTCGGTGTGTGTACACACGACTCTCCTGTTGCTTCCTTCGCACTTGTAGTCCACAGAGGTGGTTTGTTCGGTTGTGGATGTGTTTCAGCCTTAAACACTCCATCTGCTGCTGATTTTATGGATGATCTTCACGGAGACATTAGCGCTTGGGATCCTTATCTCTCTTTTAGCTGATACGCGACTTTTCGCTTTAGATATCAGTATGATTATAATAGATTACTCATTCAAATGTTAATTTCCTATGCTAAATCCCAATTAGTTCTTAAGGCCTCATTTCAGTGATCAGAGGTGCTGTTTGGTTTAGGACGATAGGAGCCCTGACTCGATAAATCAGCAAGTCATTCTATAGGCAGGATGTGCATCCAGTTACCTCTACGGCACTGCGAATGGAATTGGTTGCAGTTAGCATTCTTCGGGGGTGATCAATGTCAAACGCTTTACGTTTAACGTCTTAACCATTTGTGACGTGAGTGAGTGTGAATGCTACCGTTATCATTACTGTGTTGTTTCGCCATTCGAGCCTCCCCTATGAAGAACCTTAACTAACGAAATAACATAGTCCACAGTAACATAGTCCACAGCGCGTAAAATTCTCGAGGCATTCTGGATTAATTCCAAGAATCCGAAAATGAACCGCAGGGAGGAATGCCTCATTATCACGCGTGATATTGGGCAGTATATAAGACTGTTATTCTGATGGGACAGGCACATTACGTTTCCATGTGAACACTGCGCCTTTGGTCTCCACATAACATATTAAGTGGAAGGCGCATAGAAAGCGGTGAGTGTACAAAGACTCTGTGTTCAATGTGATTGAAATTTTGGTTTAGCATTTTCTCTGTTTGGTTATGGAGGTGTTTGGCCATGTAGATTGCAGTCATCGTGACCTTTCCAGGCTCTGAGGAAGGCGAAATCCGCTGAAACGTCAGCTTGTACGTACATAAAGAAATAAAACAACACCTCGTGTTTGTTAAACAGAAGTAAAAAGAATAGTCCACAATGTTGAAAGAATTCTATGAGCTGTGTCTTTCGAGCATTAAGCTGTGGTTTCGTAAGCCGTCTTCACGGTCACATTTTGCCTTGACGAGAACACTAAGCTTGTCAATTCCTTTGCTTTCACATATTGGGAACGTTTTTCACATCTCATCGTAAGTGGAGTGGTAGTGACTTCACATGGCATTGTGAGATAGAACGTAGCCGCTAGAAGCATCGAATGCTCTTCGGTTACTTTCAATTCTAAAACATTCGCAATAAATAAGGTGCAAATCTTCAACTTGTTTAGTTCTTATATTGCAAACTATTCTCAGCTCCAGATTATACTAGCTAATCTTTAATAATCCTTGCTAACGCTATCGTTTCGTGGCGGCAGTCGTGTCTTAGGAAGTCGTGCACTGAGGTCCCTGGGAGGACACACTTACTTATATCCTACTGTAGTTGGCCACGATACCATTGCAGTAGAAACGTACGTGTAGCGCAATTGTTGGAGGCGCCCTGCAATACGCAAGGAATCGATCGTCGAGCCCTAGACTCACCAAACTTTCCATCCCTCCGGAGTCGGCAAATTTGTGTCAGACTTGTCTGGGAAGATAGCAGCACTGGCTCGATACATTAGTAGGCCACCCCCAGCTATTGTAACGGCCAGATATGCAGTCAATCACCTCCAACGATGCTTAAGTCGAATGAACGGTGGAATTTTCAAGGATTGGTCAACGCCGAGAACTTTATCCTTATTTTATTGCCTTGAACTTTCCGTCATTTGGGAGTCTATTCTAGAGCTGATATCGGTTTTATTCGTTTGAGCAGACACATCAAACCGTCTCTCATTTATTCATGAAACTCGGATCTACCGCTATATGTGGATCGAATAAGATGCGGCAAACAAGTTTCACAAACTGAGTTGGTTTAGCTCGTGTCTTATGGCAACCGTTCTTTATACTCGTCTCCAACACAAAATCTACACCCATATGGTTGCGTTGCTGAGCCATGTGATCCTGTTGGTAAATAAAATTCGTTAGATGGAGGTACTTTAGATGAAATCTGCAATATGAGTGGAATTTCACTTAACATTTCTTGTTTTGCCAGTTTAAGTTAGAGAACCGTAAGACAATACTGTGACGTTTACGTGGATATTGAAAACCATGGACTTGTAATGTTAAAATTTAGACCCGATCACGATCAAAAAAAACAGAAGAAAGGCAAGGGGTAAGTCCACTTGATGTACGTTTTCTATTTTGCAAAATCTGAAGAACTCTTCTACTTTTTTGATGAGCTGGTTGACACGGACTTGTGTTGCAAAACTGGTCCGACTTTCTTAAGACATCATAGGGACTAATAACTTAACCGTTCCCTCATTTCGTTTACCGAGTATTAAAAGTTTAGACCTGGGTTTTGATCAGATGCGAACACTCCCATCAAGGTTAGTCATCCACATAGTAGACAGAGTGCGACGCCTTCATGCGCAATGTTAGTACAGCATGCGAAACGAAGGATTCCAACTGCGGAAATTGAAAGTGCTCCACTAGGAATTTACGGGCCTTCGTCATCAAGATGACAGTGAGAACACACAAAGACCAGAATTTGTTGCTACAACTGTCGTGTCTGCCGTACATCTTCATTTGCATGTATTCATCTCTATTCACCATTATTCATCCCTATTTTATTCATCTCTTTTCACTTTTCAGTGCCACAACGGAATCAGCTGATGTGAAATGCAAGTTTTTATTCCTTTAGAGTTCTTAGGCTTTCGAAAACTCTATGACACCTGTATGACGTATCTCTAAAGGAGTAGCTGGCTGTTCTCCATATTGCTAGCAGATCGCTTTTCTCTGTGGTCTTATCGGTGTTTGATAAAATCTCTCGAGATCACCACAGCCAGCTTTATTTGATAACAAAAAAAAAGCGGTTCGCTCAGATATTGACTGGTAGTATAACCTTCCTTTTCAATTACTTCTCTTTCTAATATTTTTGTTGAACACTGTCAGTCCTCTGAATTCTAGTGCTTCTACATGCGACCTGTTAAGGAGTTCCCTGTAACACAGTGGTTAGAGGTGTATTGCAAAACGCATGGGTTCGATCCTGCTCCCTGTGCCATCAAGCTTTTATCTATCGCCGGTCGGCAAATCGGTACCATGCTTCGCAGAGAAACTGAAAACACTGATCTTGTGCATCGATTGGCCTAATCAAATCATTGTATAGGCCAGATATGCATTAAATCACTATAGCATTGATTGATGAGGGCGCGTGTAGCGCAGAACTCCCAGCTGCCCTGGAATACACACGGGATCGATCGATCCCCTCGCCACAGGCCCATCAAGCCCGCCATGGCTCCGGAGCCGGTAAATTGCAGCCGGTCTTATATGAGAGGATGGCAGCACTGGTTCGAAACATCGGTTGGTCACATTGAGTCATTACAAAGACCATATATGCATCCATTCACTTTCAACAATGCTTAATGAAATTCGGATACATGGCGCATCCCTCAGGAATTGATCAGCGCCGAGAGCTTCATCTTTTATTCTTTACTCTCGTTGATGAAGCGGAATGCATGGCGTTTAGCCCAGGAATTGATAAATTTCGAACGCTACATGTTTTCGTCCTTCACAACCTGTTGGATTAATAGTAGTGGCCATTTCGTTGATTGAACAGCTTATATTATTAAGGGCGCGTTTGGCGCAGTGGTTGGAGGCGCCATTGCGGTGCGCACGTGAAATGTGCCCATGGCCCACCAAGCCTTCCATCCCTCCGGGGCCGACAAATTGGTACCAGACTTGCCTGGGAGGATAGCAGCACTGGCTCGATACATCGGCCGGCCACCGCGAGTCATTGTAAAAGGACAGATGTGCATTCAATCACCTAGAACGATACTTAATGAAGTCGAATGCATGGCGCATCCCTCAGGGATTGATCAACACCGAGAGCTTTATCCTTTATCCTTTATATTACCGAAAAGCCGTGAGAAACCTCTATTTAGGACTACATGGAGTGTGTTTCTAGTCTTTTTATGAGTTTTAAACATCATCACAGTGATGTTCAACAACTACTAGTGACTTCTGGCAGGCACAGCTGCCTTCAAACTGTCAGTGGTTATATCTATGTTAATATGAGGGTACTACCGGTAGAGTATTGTCAATATAAAATGCTTAAATTAGCTAAGATATAACGTGCATGACAGGATTGCAGACAAATCTTCTTTCTATCGTTTTGTGGGCACGAACGATACATATATGCTACTATTTACTGTGGTTTGTAGTTACCTCCCAAGGGTTTACCGCCTCATCGTAGCTAGGAGGTTATGGTTGATACCGATGAACTAACTGTTATCACAAATAAAAATTTCCTCGATGAATTACTTTCCCTATAAACTATGAAGCCTTGATCCCATTATTGACGTCATTCGCGCTTTATTGAAACTGGTGAGAAGTCCTTGTGGAATAAACACATCGATAACTAGGATTGTTTAGGTAGTAACTGTTCGTCGTTTGACTGAGCGCAACACTTTACAGTATTCTTTAATATAATTCGCTGAAAACCAACATATAGTCCTTTACATTTCCTACAAATAATTTTCAAGTTTTTTTTTTCGGATTCTATAGTTGTCCGTCAAGCTGGGTCATTTGAGATACAACATTCTTTTTCAGCTAGTAAAAGTTCCACTGAACGGCCACAACCAAAAGACCTAAAGAGTGGTCCACTTTACGAGAAAGGTGTAGTTGAGTTAGCTGCGAAAGTAAAAGGAAGAAAAGCATCAAAAAAATCAAAACGTTTGGTAAGATCAAACTGAGTGTCAGTGAGAAAGAGAGAGAAGTAGACTGAGGCTTGCATGGGACTTAAGGATATTGGGTGACGAAAGCGCACTTGTATAGCTTACGAAATGTTACTCAATAGAGACTTTTCGTTTAGGAAGCTAAAAGTCGCGAAGATATAAATTATCCATCAATTGAAAGGAAGAAGAGCAGTCGAAAAAAAGCAACGAGTACAGAAGATGAGGTTAATCACACAACAATATTTCATATAGAATATATATTGAAATATAGAATTCCCTAAGCGTGTGTGTGGCGCAGTGGTCGGAGGCGCCTTGCAACATACACGTGGAGTCAATCCCTGCGCTCATAGCTCACCAAGCCTTCCATCCCTCCGGGATCGGCAAATTGGTGCCAGACTTGTCTGAGAGGATAGAAACATTGGCTCGAAACATTGGCAGGCCACCGCGAGTAATTGTAAAGGCCAGATATGCATTCAATCACCTCCAACGATGCTTAATGAAGTCGAATGCATGGCGCATCCCTCAGGGATTGATCAACGCCGAGAGCTTTATCCTTTATCCTTTTATCCTTCATAGGACTCCCTCGAAGGGCGTTCTTTTGAGAACACACATAAAACTCGGTAGGCATTATGTTATAATAAAGGATAAAGCTCTCGGCGTTGATCAATCCCTGAGGGATGCGCCATGCATTCGACTTCATTAAGCATCGTTGGAGGTGATTGAATGCATATCTGGCCTTTACAATGACTCGCGGTGGCCGGCCGATGTATCGAGCCAGTGCTGCTATCCTCCCAGACAAGTCTGGTACCAATTTGCCGACCCCGGAGGGATGGAAGGCTTGGTGGGCCATGGGCGCATTTTCACGTGCGCGCCGCAGTGGCCCCTCCAACCACTGCGCCACACGCGCCCTATTATGTTATGTAATATGAAATATCTATAAATGAGAATTATCCAAAAGGTTGTAGTCGCAGCCTTTTCGAAGTTTGTTGACGACATGCTTTGAAATTTCGTACAGGTTGGACAGTCGACACTTTTGAACTACGACACTTGTGCAGAAATATCAGAAATGAGGCCTCTTGTGCAAAAAAGACTGCCAAACAGCGGTATGCCAATGGTGACCGACAACAAATGCAACGATAATAAGCTCTTCGTGAAGAATATGCCATTTTGGTGGAACCCTGATCCACTGGTGAGTTACTGTCTCGTTGTTCGAGGCTTAAAGGTTTTGAATGAAGTGAAGGGTACGGCGGATTTTGTTGAAACATAAATGGCTGTTAGGAAATTAGACTACACTCTTATTCACACTGCGACATTTAAATAACTCGTCCATATGTACCATATAAGCTCTAACGAAATTCCTACCGTTTTATTATACTACTCAACATCACATTTTGTACGGATACTAGCATTCTTTCATTCCAGTCCTTTTGTCAGATACATTGCCCACGTAAGTTTCCAAACTTTTATGAGTGCGTTAGGATGTTAATTATGGATTTTGGTCTACGTTTGAATGCTCTTGAATGCTGGTCGAGCTCATTTCCTTGGAATCCTGAGATGGCCATAGTAAGACGTATGTTGGTTGACCAGTCGATTAGGGAATTGGACGGATTTGTCTTTTGTCCGCCAACTGTACGTGAAATGCCCGACTTTGCATGAATTCGCCACGCAGGACTCTTTTGCCCTAACTGCCGTAGACAACCTCGAGTCTGGATTATAACAGTTTATAATAATAACAACAATACAATAATAATATGTAATATGTGGTGACAGGTGGTTAACTGGATATACACGATTGAGATGAGGATAAGTGATGCAAAAGAAGGAAGCTAGGCACTTGTGGATTGGAGGACCGACACTGGCGGATCGGAAGACAGCCACTCGTGAATTAGAGGACAGGTACTGGTTGATTGGGAGGCAGACTCTGTGTTAAAGGAGAACAGGCACTATCGAAAAGAAGACTCGGCACTGCTCGTGATGACTAATAGTGTTCCTTATATGCTGTCTGTAATGGGTGGAGTTTCACAGAGGAGATTAAAGATAGTGTTCAAAGAGAGGTTGTGTGCTTTTTCAGCTAGTACAATTTCTTGTACAAAGAGTTCGTGAAGGGCATACACAGGCTCACACAGAAGGTGCATCGGATCTGCCGATTGCTTTGAAAGTACATGCAGCTGGCCGCAGCTTATTCAGCGTCCGAATCAACGAACGAAGCAGAGCGGAGATACAAAGAAGTTACAGTATTTCTTTCTAGCCCAGCTGCGCGGCAAATGTTTGAAACGGTAGTTGAGAGGCAATTTACAAAACATGCGAGGATAGATGTATAACGATTACAAGTAAAACGGTTATTGTAGAAGACATAAGGTAACATAGAAATAGGAACTATTTAAGGGATAGTTACTATAAGACGTACTCGGATCTCTACCCAAAGCAGTCATCACCCTTTCTGATTGTAGATTGCAGTTTTGCAGATAAGTCTGTTAAAAATTTTCCGACTTCCAGTCAATCAAATACTTGGTTGGCCTCGCAGTGGTCTGAGCCAGAGCCCAGCACCTATTGAACACCACCACCACCGCACCACCTCTGCCCGAACTTACGCATAGTTTATCATTTGTGTAGGCTTCTCTCCTTATGCGCAGATATAGTTCAAAGGTCGCCATTGAGAGAATTTTTGGTAGCCTTTATGAATCGGAGGAAAATTTTTTGTTTTACTACGAGTGAGAGCGCGTGTGACGCAGTGATCGAAGGCGCCCTGCAACAAACAAGTGGAATCGATCCCCGCTTCCATGGCCCAATAAGCCTTCCAACCCTCCGGGGTCGGCAAATTGGTACTACACTTGTCTGGTAGGATAGTAGCACTGGTGCGAGTTATAAAGGCTATTATAAAGACCAGATATGCATTCAATAACCTCCAAATGATGCTTAATGATGTCGAATCATGGCGCATCTCTCAGTGATAGATTGACGCCGAGAGCCTTTTATTTTTACCTTTTACGATGGATGGACTTTTTTTAGAACTGCGTTGTTTCCCGGCGTAGTTTCATTTTTTTAGCTGCATTCAGCTGAGCAGAAAAGTGCCCTCTCCTCTCCTCCTCTTCACCCTGTGTGAGGGATGCGCGCAATTGTCAGAGGTGCTGTATAGTGCACATGGTCACAGTTTCGATCCAGTGCTCCAGACTAACTACTTACCAATCCTCTGCGGTCCCAACAGATTGTTAGCAGACTTCACTGGGAAAATAGCAAACACTGACTTGATATAGTAGAAGGCCACTACAAGTCTTTGTATAGTCTATACATCCAATCACTCTAAAATGCTTGATGGAGTCGAATTCACAACGCATCTATAAGATGATGGCGAACGTTAAACGATTTATCACTTAGTGTTTTAACCGTCCTGTGCATTGGTGTACTGCACTTAAGAATACTTTTTCACAGTGCAGAGGTAAGGTACAAATTTTTAACGTTTTTGGAGCTTCGGTATTCGTATGAAGGAACAACGAAATCAGTTCCAGGACATCACTGACGAAGAACTCGTCATGAACGCAAATGTGATTATTGATGTCTTAGAGAACCGTTTGAAACTTGTCCCAATGCCCGATATTCGGTAAATTTTTGCTTTTGCTTTTTGGGTGCCCCTTACTCCTGCAATACTTCTTTTGAATTTTGTTATGCGTGAAAAAACTTTCAGAATCATTTTGGATCCATTTGAAGATTTGACTGTCCTCCAAGCACGTAACGGTCAATGCTTCACAAAGGACATTATTTTCGGAAATACCGTTCGAAGTATGGTGAATTTAAATGGTATGTGAAGAAATCACAATGTTTAAACTTTTGTCCCCTTCCTATTCCTTTTTTAACGGCGGTGTACGATGTTGTAGATGCTAAGACATGAGCAAAACTCAGAATCCTCAGGTCGACGGGAATGGTAAAGGATAAAGGATAAAGCTTTCGGCGTTGATCAATCCCTGACGGATGCGCAATGCATTCGACTTACTAAGTATCGTCGGAGGTGATTGCATGCATATCTGGCCTTTACAATGACTAGCGGTGGCCTGCCGATGTATCGAGTCACTGCTACTATCCTCCCAGACAAGCCTGGTACCAATTTGCCGACCCAGGAGGGATGGAAGGCTTAGTGGGCCATGAACGCAGGGATCGATTCCACGTGCGCGTCGAAGTGGCGCATCCAACCACTGCGCCACACGCGCCCTGACGGGAATGGCATGGGAAACAAAACTCGGCATTGAGCCCAGTATAACTGAAGCTAGTTGGTGTGGTTGATTGCTGAAAGTAGTGGTAGAAAAGGATGAAGCGCTCGGCGTTGATCAATCCCTGTGAGATGCCCCATACATCGACTTCATTAAACATCGTTGGAGGTGATTAAATGCATATATGGCCTTTACAATGACTCACGGTAGCTTATCGATGTATCGAACCAGTGCTGCTATCCTCTCCCCGAACACGGAAGAATGGAAGACTTGGTGCGCCATGGGATCGATTCCACGCATGTGTTGCAGGGCGCCTCCGACCACTGCGCCAGACGCGCCTCATAGTGGTAAGGTAAAAATATGGCTAAGAGAAAGACAAAACGAGGGACTCGGTCGAAATGGTGAATAGCATGTGAACTCCTGGCAGATGTAATCGCAAGTTCGAAGCCCAGCTAAGCATTTCAGGTTTTGCTCGTGTCTCAGCATCCTTGTGTTGACATATGAACAGTTTAATGAAATCTAAATGAAGTCTGCCACTTGTTCGGTAGCGTTTTCGTTCAGAGATGTCGATTCGCAGCCTTCAAGGCACAAGCAAAAAACAGAAAAAGAAAATGCGTGCACCCGATTCTGAACTGGTGCAGACACTTGCCATTGAAGACCCAACAACGCTAACCTTGTACTCGGTAAAATAAGTTCAATTGAATCAATTTTCCTTCTCTTGCTTTGATATGTGAAAAGCCGGCCTTCACGGACAGTGCCTATCACCGACAATTTTTACACTGCTGGTATCTTGCCGTTTCAGCAGTTTTTTCCCATAAAATCAATGGAGCTGTCCCAGATCAGTATAACATGCAATGTGGCCATGCTTTCTTGATCGAAAGGAGATTTGTCCTCTTCTCAGTAGGTTTCCTCCAAGAAGGTGATGATTACTGGCATAGCTTTGCTCTTTGTCCTAAATATCTGGCCTTTACAATGACTCCCGGTGGCCTGCCGATGTATCGAGCCAGTGCTGCTATTCGCCCAGACAAGTCTGGTACCAATTTGCCGAACCCGATGAGATGGATGGATTGGTGGGCCATGGGTATGAGGACCGATTCCATGTGTGTATTGCAGGGCACCTCCGACCACTGCGCCACACGGCTTTAGAAAGAGGTTAAACAAATTACTGGTTTTCTCTGGAAATGAAATGACCTCTGTAGTGAAATAGGCTTTCGTCTTCGCTGAAACTGGTCAGAACTGATAAGTATAGCGAATTTATCCCTTATGTGTATAATTTAGCGCGAAAATATCAATGAAAGATACCTCGAAGAATACAAGCCTACGAAAAGTCTGCGGGTTAATTTCGATATACAAGCGAACGATGACTGAGACAAATGTACTTCATTAATTCTATCAAGAAGCTGTTAACAAGTAGACAGACATAATAAATACGCGTACGTTCTTATTTACAATAAAGATTTACCTGGTTGTAGTTGTCATTTCATATTACTCACTTACTAGGATGCTTGGATGGCCCGCCCTCACTAGTTGTGCAGGCGCAGGCATGACATCAATTATTTCGGAGTTCTGCTGGTCTAGCCGTTTTGGTTCCATGGAATCCCGAGGTCAACCAGGGCAAAGATTGCCCCAGCTCGTCACGACCACAAGCAATCACCGCAATCACAGAGCGAGATTTGCCACCATGCAACTAGTTTCATACCGAGATCGTGGTGAATCCTGGTAGTAATTTACTCTTAGCTAGGCTTCCTAGTGGGAACGCCGGGCTCCTTCTCAACTTGGGAAACCCTGCCAAGGGAGTGAATCGCCTCGCTCTACATCACAGTGCGACACCCAGGAACAGCTTCTAGCCACAATGGAGCGGTAAACTGCTTGAAGGCATTTCATATTATCGAATTTGAAATCCTCCTTCGATATGAGTTCTTCTCTTTCCACAATTATATTATTTACATCACTACAACTACTCATATCTGAAGTGTAAGCCCGATGCTGTCCTCTTTCTCTAGAAAGACCTACTTTCTTTTTTTTTGTTATAATACAGCTTAAAACCACTAATATCACTAACCACCTATGCTAACTCATGGAGTGGAAATGAATCTATATGTAGTCCAACATATCTCCGATACCGAAGTTCCACTCATTTGTGGTCTTATGACACACCAACGCACCTGATTCGCACATGAAAGGATTGCGTCGTTGCCAAAAATCAAATGCCTGTCTCACCTGGTGTAGCGGTTAATTCACGGTATTACCTGTATCACTTGTCGTTCGTTCCGTTGACAATTGACTCGAGCGGGCGTTAGTAAATCTTCCATTTTTCTCTGTTGCGAAGGGTTGTAACTCAGTAGGCATTACTCGCTCAAGAGGCTCGTTGAGCGTCATATCTTTCTGCTAGTGTTTTCGTGAAAAGCTCTGACCGTCGGATCGGTGGTGTTCTTGGTGTACCTTCGATCTCTGGGGAAGTCCAGACGATAACGACTGTTGTCATCGATTACCGTTTAGACGCATCACGTATCTGACCCACCTCATTGCCGACGTTTTGACGTTTACTACGGCATCTCTGATTTTTGATCACTGACCTGGTAGGCCGAAGTCTCAGGCCCTTTCTTTCAATTGCGCCATGCAGAATACTCCTAGCGTCGTTCATTCGACTGCGCATTCCATAACGCTGAGTGCTTTTTCATTCGGCTTACGTAGAAAACAGATTTCCGATGCGTAAGTTAAAGGATAAAAAGGATAAAGCTCTCGGCGTTGATCAATCCCTGAGGGATGTGCCATGCATTCGACTTCATTAAGTATCGTTGGAGGTGATTGAACGCATATCTGGCCTTTACAATGACTCGTGGTGGCCTGCCGATATATTGAGTCAGCGCTGCTATCCTCCCAGACAAGTCTGGTACCAATTTGCAGACCCCGGAGGGATGGAAGGCTTGGTGAGCCATGGGCGCATTTCACGTGCGCGCCGCAGTGGCGCCTCCAACCACTGCCCCACACGATGCGTAGGTCAAGTCAGGAAACGTAGAGTCGAAAAATGAGGACGTAGTCACGTGTTCCTAGTCGTCTTAAAGACATCACCGACGATTTCGAAACCTCAGGTCGCTTGTTCCCTCATGCTGATCAACTGGAGCTAAGTTTTTCATGACGTTGACTTCCTAACCCAAAATTCGGAGGTATTCATTCCGTTGAGTGTCATTTGGAAGCATTGCATAGTATGAAAAAGTGCAAGACATACAGTACTGAAGTTAAGTTGATACAGTGGCAGAAGTTTAATACTGCAGAAAATTACATGTGCAGAAATGCTGCGTATATTGAGAGGCAAAAAAATAGCAACCTCGTGTGACTATATGTTCGTATAGTTCATTAGAACAGAACGTTAGAACTTCTTGTTTTTTTCTGCATGTGAAAATAAACATGCGCCAATCCACATACTAGCAGTAGCACGAACTCATTCTGACTGAGAAATGGCTACACTGATAAGTTTTCCTTTCCCTGAACTCGCGCAACCCTAGAGCATTTGAAGGTATCTTGTTCCCTGTGTGGTAATGATCGCTGGTATTGGCTTATTCTTGACTACGGATCCGGATGGAAATGTTGATCTTATTTCAGATCAACACCCAGGACCACCCATGAACCATGGTGAGGTGCTAAACTGATGGGTAGTCTCCGGAATATATCATCTTGTTGGAAATCTGTCCTTTTACGCTGTTATCCAGTATTCTATACAGAAATGAGTTAGAAATTTTTATTTTTGGCCTTTTCATCGAAACATAAGCAGTTTTGTTCGCTTATAGGTTAAGCATTAACGTAATAAGTAGAAATTTTCATAGTCGGCAAGTCTTACGAGTTCCTCGAAATGTCATCAATCAATAAAAAATCAATATTTACAAAATCCGACGGAATCTACAACTTCGATCGGCTTTCTTTCATCATTGGCCCCAGGTACTTTTCAAACGTCGGTAGCACCTAAAATAAAAGTTCTAATTGCGTTGAAAATCTTCGGATTTGGAACGGAATGCCATAATCACCTCGGTTTTGTTCAACTGGCTCATTTGAGCCCATTCGAGAAGCGCCGGATAAACGTTGCCATCACGACGTCCAAGAACCTATGAGTACTCATGTCACTAAGTTCTCGACAAGCATTGTTTTCCTACTGATCTGGTCAATATTTGTCTAAATGGAAAAGTTAGCTGGATCCACGGCCAATGGTAGGAATCAGGTTCACCTTGTAGGTGAATCAATTCGATTTTCACTTCAATTTAAACTACTTCTTCGTCTAGTAACATATCCTTCAGGATAGTTAATAGACTTTGATTGTGAAAGCAAACGCTTCTAACAAAATAATGTGCGGGGAGGGATGGAAGGCTTGGTGAGCCATGGGCGCATTTCACGTGCGCGCCGCAGTGGCGCCTCCAACCACTGCCCCACACGATGCGTAGGTCAAGTCAGGAAACGTAGAGTCGAAAAATGAGGACGTAGTCACGTGTTCCTAGTCGTCTTAAAGACATCACCGACGATTTCGAAACCTCAGGTCGCTTGTTCCCTCATGCTGATCAACTGGAGCTAAGTTTTTCATGACGTTGACTTCCTAACCCAAAATTCGGAGGTATTCATTCCGTTGAGTGTCATTTGGAAGCATTGCATAGTATGAAAAAGTGCAAGACATACAGTACTGAAGTTAAGTTGATACAGTGGCAGAAGTTTAATACTGCAGAAAATTACATGTGCAGAAATGCTGCGTATATTGAGAGGCAAAAAAATAGCAACCTCGTGTGACTATATGTTCGTATAGTTCATTAGAACAGAACGTTAGAACTTCTTGTTTTTTTCTGCATGTGAAAATAAACATGCGCCAATCCACATACTAGCAGTAGCACGAACTCATTCTGACTGAGAAATGGCTACACTGATAAGTTTTCCTTTCCCTGAACTCGCGCAACCCTAGAGCATTTGAAGGTATCTTGTTCCCTGTGTGGTAATGATCGCTGGTATTGGCTTATTCTTGACTACGGATCCGGATGGAAATGTTGATCTTATTTCAGATCAACACCCAGGACCACCCATGAACCATGGTGAGGTGCTAAACTGATGGGTAGTCTCCGGAATATATCATCTTGTTGGAAATCTGTCCTTTTACGCTGTTATCCAGTATTCTATACAGAAATGAGTTAGAAATTTTTATTTTTGGCCTTTTCATCGAAACATAAGCAGTTTTGTTCGCTTATAGGTTAAGCATTAACGTAATAAGTAGAAATTTTCATAGTCGGCAAGTCTTACGAGTTCCTCGAAATGTCATCAATCAATAAAAAATCAATATTTACAAAATCCGACGGAATCTACAACTTCGATCGGCTTTCTTTCATCATTGGCCCCAGGTACTTTTCAAACGTCGGTAGCACCTAAAATAAAAGTTCTAATTGCGTTGAAAATCTTCGGATTTGGAACGGAATGCCATAATCACCTCGGTTTTGTTCAACTGGCTCATTTGAGCCCATTCGAGAAGCGCCGGATAAACGTTGCCATCACGACGTCCAAGAACCTATGAGTACTCATGTCACTAAGTTCTCGACAAGCATTGTTTTCCTACTGATCTGGTCAATATTTGTCTAAATGGAAAAGTTAGCTGGATCCACGGCCAATGGTAGGAATCAGGTTCACCTTGTAGGTGAATCAATTCGATTTTCACTTCAATTTAAACTACTTCTTCGTCTAGTAACATATCCTTCAGGATAGTTAATAGACTTTGATTGTGAAAGCAAACGCTTCTAACAAAATAATGTGCGGTGTCGCAGTTGGTAGCGGAATATAGGCCTTCGAGTCAGTTCTCGACACCGAATAACCACTAGCTTTAAGCAGAATGCTCGACTTCGTGAGAAGACGCCCCGCAGGATTTTTCGTAGTTGACACAGAGCAACCTTTTGACGCTCAAACTTGGGATTAAATCTTTATATACATAAAGGTAACAGGAATAACAGCGGAAGAATACTGGCGTAAGAATCAGGCAATGAAGTCCGACGTAAGACCCCGAAAGCAAACTGACAAGCCCCCAACACAAAAAAGGGCGGTGCTAGCCGTGCGTGGATACGTAAAAACGAGGCGTTTTTGGTAGGGTCAAGGCCCGGGTCGCGGGGTCCATTCCTCAAGCAATGAGACGTATCCAACAGCATGGCCGCTGGTGTGATGGTCACGAGATGCTGTGTCTATTGTGGTATTGTGACAAAGCCCGTCTCCATCGACCCATTTGACGTGTCTGCCAGGTAGATATAGAATTCACTATTTGATAGAGAAATTCTCCATACGACGTTCCTTAGGATGGGATCAAAATATTTACGTACCACGACATTTGCCAAGCAAGTCGAGACACAGTAGGTATGGTCCTCGGTACAGAAACATGCAGCAATAGGAAGAAATAGTAACTATTCCGCGGATAGTTGCTATGTGCGGTTTAAAAATTTCCGAATACAGCAACACTATCGTTTTAAAAATCCAAATAAAATGATCGCTTTATTTCTACGAATCGCTTTATCACACAATGTGCTAGGCCAAACACTTTAACTCGCTCGTTGCCTTGCATCTGTCATTCACTGAGGCCTTCAGATTTGCGCCTGGGTTCGGCTGCTACTTGGTAAGTTAGTCCTCTTCATGGATGTCGTTGAATACTGATTGAATTTATTTTCCTTGCAATTCTTGGATAGCTCTGTTAAGTCGTTCTCAGGTCCTCACCATAGAAATGACCCCGTGCGTTTTTGGATCAGAGGAAGCATTCGCTAGGTGCCAGACCAGCCTGGTACCAATTTTCCGATCTCCCAGGGAATGACAAGTCTTGTTAGCGAGGGTCGAGGTCGAACGAACTAGTCGCGTGTATCGATCGGCATCTATAACTGCAGGCTATTCCTGCACCTCTTTTAATAGTAATGTTGAGAAATGTTGTAACTTACCGAATGTAATTCGAAGTCGTCGAAATCCCAGCTATCGACAAGAGAAACGGCATTTGGTCGTAGTCTTTCCAAGCAACGATAGATACCCTGACGAATCTCATCCGATTGAGCATCGGATAGAAAGCCATCCTAAACATCACATGAAACTGGATACTACAAATTAGCCGGCCGCATCCTGGACGTCATAAGAAAGTCAGAAGCAGGTCAATAACACGTTTCCAAAGCTTTCCAGCCAATAAACAATATACGGTAACCGTTACCACCACTACACTGCATATTTTCTCAAGACAGTTTACTAGGCACAATAAATCCCAAAACTTCCTCGCGTAACGGGTGACGTTTAACTAATTGTCAATTGTTTTCCCACCTTTAAGAATTCTCCTAGACTTGTGGTGATTAAATCAAAAGCGTAAAGTCTGGTAAGATCGGTGAGTGGCGCTCGAATGGATGCGTCCTTGGCAGTGGCGACCTTCTCCAAGAAAGTACGCACCAAGTAAAGGCGAACGTGTGCCTAAACTATCACAATCTAGATAGTGTTATAGATAAATATAATCCATTAGCATTGTGGTACGAATAAGATACTGTGGGGGGAATTTTTAATCATAATGTTGTAGGAGTGCTCAGCCTTGATCATTTTTACGAACCGTTTAGTAATCAATAACTATACTTTGCATGGCTAAGGCCACTTGTTTCTTCTTACTTCGTTGACTGTATAACGATAGTCCGATAGTTATTTACTACTGATTATCATTTTAGGTCAGATTTAACTCGTCCATATAAAGTTTATGCTCCGAACATAAATTGTGGGAGGTTTAACTTCTTTGCTCCGTTACAACATCCTTTATGCTCTAATATTCTCACCACTGATAATAACACTTATATTTATGATAAAAAGTCTTTGGTAGATTGTAAACTTGCTAAGAAGAGCTATGTTTAAATAATAATGAAACTGAGTATGTTAAAAAAGCCATATAACTCTGGATATGCTTACTCGGGAAGCTTTACAAAGTTCAATAGAAGCGCGATTCCATCCTTCTTCAGCGGAAGTTTCTCTCTGGTGGCTCTTTAAAACGTCGTATGCTCTGAAGA